>BRKX01000003.1:75977500-76325000 GCA_026008535.1 Perilla frutescens
TAGATATTTGAGTTAGGAATCCAACGCAACAAGAATCACGGGTAAAGCTTACTTCTGGAGAGAGTTATAGCCATTTTACTGACGGCTGCCAGAAAACGGGGCCAAATCTGGCCACCGGCCAAAGGGGTACCCCTTTGGGCGGGCTCAAAAATTTGATTTTTTCAAAAGTCGACGGATTAGGCATATATGATCATATGGATTGATTCATAATGGACTCTAGTGTTCAAAAATGCTAGACTCAATGAAAAACCCGACGTTCACACCGAGCCCTACATAAGAGGTGACGGTTTTGGAAATCAACTTGATGATCACTTAGAGGCCGACTCAAATAGGGTTTCAACCGGTTTGACTTTTGGTAGGGTAGATATTTGAGTTAGGAATCCAACCCAACAAGAATCACGGGTAAAGCTTACTTCTGGAGAGAGTTATAGTCGTTTTACTGACGGCTATCAGAAAACGGGGCCAAATCTGGCAACCGGCCAAAGGGGTACCCCTTTGGGCGGGCTCAAAAATTTGATTTTTTCAAAAGTGGACAGATTAGGCATATATGATCATACGGATTGATTCATAATGGACTCTAGTGTTCAAAAATGCTAGACTCAATGAAAAACCCGACGTCCACCCCGATCCCTCCAAAAGAGGTGACAGTTTTGGAAATCAAATTGATAATCACCTAGAGGCCGACTCAAATAGGGTTTCAACCGGTTCGACTTTTGGTAGGGTAGATATTTGAGTTAGGAATCCAACGCAACAAGAATCACGGGTAAAGCTTACTTCTGGAGAGAGTTATAGGCGTTTTACTTACGGCTACCAGAAAACGGGGCCAAATCTGGCCACCGGCCAAAGGGGTACCCCTTTGGGCGGGCTCAAAAATTTGATTTTTTCAAAAGTGGACGGATTAGGCATATATGATCATATGGATTGATTCATAATGGACTCTAGTGTTCAAAAATGCTAGACTCAATGAAAAACCCGGCGTTCACACCGAGCCCTACATAAGAGGTGACGGTTTTGGAAATCAACTTGATGATCACCTAGAGGCCGACTCAAATAGGTTTTCAACCGGTTCAACTTTTGGTAGTGTAGATATTTGAGTTAGGAATCCAACGCAACAACAATCACGGGTAAAGCTTACTTCTGGAGAGAGTTATAGCCGTTTTACTGACGGCTGTCAGAAAACGGGGCCAAATCTGGCCACCGGCCAAAGGGGTACCCCTTTGGGCGGGCTCAAAAATTTGATTTTTTCAAAAGTGGACAGATTAGGCATATATGATCATACGGATTGATTCATAATGGACTCTAGTGTTCAAAAATGCTAGACTCAATGAAAAACCCGACGTCCACCCCGATCCCTCCATAAGAGGTGACAGTTTTGGAAATCAACTTGATAATCACCTAGAGGCCGACTCAAATAGGGTTTCAACCGGTTCGACTTTTGGTAGGGTAGATATTTGAGTTAGGAATCCAATACAATAAGAATTACGGGTAAAGCTTACTTCTGGAGAGAGTTATAGCCGTTTTACTGACGGCTGCTAGAAAACTGGGCCAAATCTGGCCACCGGCCAAAGGGGTACCCCTTTGGGCGGGCTCAAAAATTTGATTTTTTCAAAAGTGGACGGATTAGGCATATATGATCATATGGATTGATTCATAATGAACTCTAGTGTTCAAAAATGCTAGACTCAATGAAAAACCCGGCGTTCACACCGAGCCCTACATAAGAGGTGACGGTTTTGGAAATCAACTTGATGATCACCTAGAGGCCGACTCAAATAGGTTTTCAACCGGTTCAACTTTTGGTAGTGTAGATATTTGAGTTAGGAATCCAACGCAACAACAATCACGGGTAAAGCTTACTTCTGGAGAGAGTTATAGCCGTTTTACTGACGGCTGTCAGAAAACGGGGCCAAATCTGGCCACCGGCCAAAGGGGTACCCCTTTGGGCGGGCTCAAAAATTTGATTTTTTCAAAAGTGGACAGATTAGGCATATATGATCATACGGATTGATTCATAATGGACTCTAGTGTTCAAAAATGCTAGACTCAATGAAAAACCCGACGTCCACCCCGATCCCTCCATAAGAGGTGACAGTTTTGGAAATCAACTTGATAATCACCTAGAGGCCGACTCAAATAGGGTTTCAACCGGTTCGACTTTTGGTAGGGTAGATATTTGAGTTAGGAATCCAATACAATAAGAATTACAGGTAAAGCTTACTTCTGGAGAGAGTTATAGCCGTTTTACTGACGGCTGCTAGAAAACTGGGCCAAATCTGGCCACCGGCCAAAGGGGTACCCCTTTGGGCGGGCTCAAAAATTTGATTTTTTAAAAAGTGGACAGATTAGGCATATATGATCATACGGATTGATTCATAATGGACTCTAGTGTTCAAAAATGCTAGACTCAATGAAAAACCCGACGTTCACACCGATCCCTACATAAGAGGTGACGGTTTTGGAAATCAACTTGATAATCACCTAGAGGCCGACTCAAACAGGGTTTCAACCGGTTCGACTTTTGGTAGGGTAGATATTTGAGTTAGGAATCCAATGCAACAAGAATCACGGGTAAAGCTTACTTCTGGAGAGAGTTATAGCCATTTTACTGACGGCTGCTAGAAAACGGGGCCAAATCTGGCCACCGGCCAAAGGGGTACCCCTTTGGGCGGGCTCAAAAATTTGATTTTTTCAAAAGTGGACGGATTAGGCATATATGATCATATGGATTGATTCATAATGGACTCTAGTGTTCAAAAATGCTAGACTCAATGAAAACCCGACGTTCACCCCGATCCCTACATAAGAGGTGACGGTTTTGGAAATCAACTTGATGATCATCTAGAGGCCGACTCAAATAGTGTTTCAACCGGTTCGACTTTTTGTAGGGTAGATATTTGAGTTAGGAATCCAATGCACCAAGAATCACGGGTAAAGCTTACTTCTGGAGAGAGTTATAGCCATTTTACTGACGGCTGCTAGAAAACGGGGCCAAATCTGGCCACCAGCCAAAGGGGTACCCCTTTGGGCGGGCTCAAAAATTTGATTTTTTCAAAAGTGGACGGATTAGGCATATATGATCATATGGATTGATTCATAATGGACTCTAGTGTTCAAAAATGCTAGACTCAATGAAAACCCGACGTTCACCCCGATCCCTACATAAGAGGTGACGGTTTTGGAAATCAACTTGATGATCATCTAGAGGCCGACTCAAATAGTGTTTCAACCGGTTCGACTTTTTGTAGGGTAGATTTTGAGTTAGGAATCCAATGCAACAAGAATCCCGGGTAAAGCTTACTTCTGGAGAGAGTTATAGCCGTTTTAATGACGTCTGCTAGAAAATGGGGCCAAATCTGGCCACCGGCCAAAGGGGTACCCCTTTGGGCGGGCTCAAAAATTTGATTTTTTCAAAAGTGGACGGATTAGGCATATATGATCATATGGATTGATTCATAATGGACTCTAGTGTTAAAAAATGCTACACTCAATGAAAAACCCGACGTTCACCCCGATCCCTACATAGGAGGTGACGATTTTGGAAATCAACTTGATAATCACCTAGAGGCCGACTCAAATAGGGTTTCAACCGGTTCGACTTTTGGTAGGGTAGATATTTGAGTTTGGAATCCAACGCAACAAAAATCACGGGTAAAGCTTACTTCTGGAGAGAATTATAGCCGTTTTAATGATGGCTGCCAGAAAATGGGGCCAAATCTGGCCACCGGCCAAAGGGGGTACCCCTTTGGGCGGGCACAAAAATTTGATTTTTTGAAAAGTTGACGGATTAGGCATATATGATCATATGGATTGATTCAAAATCGATTCTAGTGTTCAAAAATGATAGACTCAATGAAAAACCCGATGTTCACCCCGATCCCTACATAGGAGGTGACGGTTTTGGAAATCAACTTGATAATCACCTAGAGGACGACTCAAATAGGGTTTCAACCGGTTCGACTTTTGGTAGGGTAGATATTTGAGTTAGGAATCCAACGCAACAACAATCACGGGTAAAGCTTACTTCTGGAGAGAGTTATAGGCGTTTTACTGACGGCTACCAGAAAACGGGGCCAAATCTGGCCACCGGCCAAAAGGGTACCCCTTTGGGCGGGCTCAACAATTTGATTTTTTCAAAAGTGGACGGATTAGGCATATATGATCATATGGATTGATTCATAATGGACTCTAGTGTTCAAAAATGCTAGACTCAATGAAAACCCGACGTTCACCCCGATCCCTACATAAGAGGTGACGGTTTTGGAAATCAACTTGATGATCATCTAGAGGCCGACTCAAATAGTGTTTCAACCGGTTCGACTTTTTGTAGGGTAGATATTTGAGTTAGGAATCCAATGCACCAAGAATCACGGGTAAAGCTTACTTCTGGAGAGAGTTATAGCCATTTTACTGACGGCTGCTAGAAAACGGGGCCAAATCTGGCCACCAGCCAAAGGGGTACCCCTTTGGGCGGGCTCAAAAATTTGATTTTTTCAAAAGTGGACGGATTAGGCATATATGATCATATGGATTGATTCATAATGGACTCTAGTGTTCAAAAATGCTAGACTCAATGAAAACCCGACGTTCACCCCGATCCCTACATAAGAGGTGACGGTTTTGGAAATCAACTTGATGATCATCTAGAGGCCGACTCAAATAGTGTTTCAACCGGTTCGACTTTTTGTAGGGTAGATTTTGAGTTAGGAATCCAATGCAACAAGAATCCCGGGTAAAGCTTACTTCTGGAGAGAGTTATAGCCGTTTTAATGACGTCTGCTAGAAAATGGGGCCAAATCTGGCCACCGGCCAAAGGGGTACCCCTTTGGGCGGGCTCAAAAATTTGATTTTTTCAAAAGTGGACGGATTAGGCATATATGATCATATGGATTGATTCATAATGGACTCTAGTGTTAAAAAATGCTACACTCAATGAAAAACCCGACGTTCACCCCGATCCCTACATAGGAGGTGACGATTTTGGAAATCAACTTGATAATCACCTAGAGGCCGACTCAAATAGGGTTTCAACCGGTTCGACTTTTGGTAGGGTAGATATTTGAGTTTGGAATCCAACGCAACAAAAATCACGGGTAAAGCTTACTTCTGGAGAGAATTATAGCCGTTTTAATGATGGCTGCCAGAAAATGGGGCCAAATCTGGCCACCGGCCAAAGGGGGTACCCCTTTGGGCGGGCACAAAAATTTGATTTTTTGAAAAGTTGACGGATTAGGCATATATGATCATATGGATTGATTCAAAATCGATTCTAGTGTTCAAAAATGATAGACTCAATGAAAAACCCGATGTTCACCCCGATCCCTACATAGGAGGTGACGGTTTTGGAAATCAACTTGATAATCACCTAGAGAACGACTCAAATAGGGTTTCAACCGGTTCGACTTTTGGTAGGGTAGATATTTGAGTTAGGAATCCAACGCAACAACAATCACGGGTAAAGCTTACTTCTGGAGAGAGTTATAGGCGTTTTACTGACGGCTACCAGAAAACGGGGCCAAATCTGGCCACCGGCCAAAAGGGTACCCCTTTGGGCGGGCTCAACAATTTGATTTTTTCAAAAGTGGACGAATTAGGCATATATGATCATATGGATTGATTCATAATGGACTCTAGTGTTCAAAAATGCTAGACTCAATGAAAAACCCGGCGTTCACACCGAGCCCTACATAAGAGGTGACGGTTTTGGAAATCAACTTGATGATCACCTAGATGCCGACTCAAATAGGTTTTCAACCAGTTCAACTTTTGGTAGTGTAGATATTTGAGTTAGGAATCCAACGCAACAACAATCACGGGTAAAGCTTACTTCTGGAGAGAGTTATAGCCGTTTTACTGACGGCTGTCAGAAAACGGGGCCAAATCTGGCCACCGGCCAAAGGGGTACCCCTTTGGGCGGGCTCAAAAATTTGATTTTTTCAAAAGTGGACAGATTAGGCATATATGATCATACGGATTGATTCATAATGCACTCTAGTGTTCAAAAATGCTAGACTCAATGAAAAACCCGACGTCCACCCCGATCCCTCCATAAGAGGTGACAGTTTTGGAAATCAACTTGATAATCACCTAGAGGCCGACTCAAATAGGGTTTCAACCGGTTCGACTTTTGGTAGGGTAGATATTTGAGTTAGGAATCCAACGCAACAAGAATCACGGGTAAAGCTTACTTCTGGAGAGAGTTATAGGCGTTTTACTGACGGCTACCAGAAAACAGGGCCAAATCTGGCCACCGGCCAAAGGGGTACTCCTTTGGGCGGGCTCAAAAATTTGATTTTTTCAAAAGTGGACGAATTAGGCATATATGATCATATGGATTGATTCATAATGGACTCTAGTGTTCAAAAATGATAGACTCAATGAAAAACCCGGCGTTCACACCGAGCCCTACATAAGAGGTGACGGTTTTGGAAATCAACTTGATGATCACCTAGAGGCCGACTCAAATAGGTTTTCAACCGGTTCAACTTTTGGTAGTGTAGATATTTGAGTTAGGAATCCAACGCAACAACAATCACGGGTAAAGCTTACTTCTGGAGAGAGTTATAGCCGTTTTACTGACGGCTGTCAGAAAACGGGGCCAAATCTGGCCACCGGCCAAAGGGGCCCCTTTGGGCGGGCTCAAAAATTTGATTTTTTCAAAAGTGGACAGATTAGGCATATATGATCATACGGATTGATTCATAATGGACTCTAGTGTTCAAAAATGCTAGACTCAATGAAAAACCCGACGTCCACCCCGATCCCTCCAAAAGAGGTGACTGTTTTGGAAATCAACTTGATAATCACCTAGAGGCCGACTCAAATAGGGTTTCAACCGGTTCGACTTTTGGTAGGGTAGATATTTGAGTTAGGAATCCAACGCAACAAGAATCACGGGTAAAGCTTACTTCTGGAGAGAGTTATAGGCGTTTTACTGACGGCTGCTAGAAAACGGGGCCAAATCTGGCCACCGGC
The DNA here is from genome assembly GCA_026008535.1 of Perilla frutescens. Classification (NCBI taxonomy): domain Eukaryota; kingdom Viridiplantae; phylum Streptophyta; class Magnoliopsida; order Lamiales; family Lamiaceae; genus Perilla; species Perilla frutescens. The sequence continues at coordinate 75,984,473 of BRKX01000003.1, forward strand.
CAAAGGGGTACCCCTTTGGGCGGGCTCAAAAATTTGATTTTTTCAAAAGTGGACGGATTAGGCATATATGATCATATGGATTGATTCATAATGGACTCTAGTGTTCAAAAATGCTAGACTCAATGAAAACCCGACGTTCACCCCGATCCCTACATAAGAGGTGACGGTTTTGGAAATCAACTTGATGATCATCTAGAGGCCGACTCAAATAGTGTTTCAACCGGTTCGACTTTTTGTAGGGTAGATATTTGAGTTAGGAATCCAATGCACCAAGAATCACGGGTAAAGCTTACTTCTGGAGAGAGTTATAGCCATTTTACTGACGGCTGCTAGAAAACGGGGCCAAATCTGGCCACCAGCCAAAGGGGTACCCCTTTGGGCGGGCTCAAAAATTTGATTTTTTCAAAAGTGGACAGATTAGGCATATATGATCATACGGATTGATTCATAATGCACTCTAGTGTTCAAAAATGCTAGACTCAATGAAAAACCCGACGTCCACCCCGATCCCTCCATAAGAGGTGACAGTTTTGGAAATCAACTTGATAATCACCTAGAGGCCGACTCAAATAGGGTTTCAACCGGTTCGACTTTTGGTAGGGTAGATATTTGAGTTAGGAATCCAACGCAACAAGAATCACGGGTAAAGCTTACTTCTAGAGAGAGTTATAGGCGTTTTACTGACGGCTACCAGAAAACAGGGCCAAATCTGGCCACCGGCCAAAGGGGTACTCCTTTGGGCGGGCTCAAAAATTTGATTTTTTCAAAAGTGGACGAATTAGGCATATATGATCATATGGATTGATTCATAATGGACTCTAGTGTTCAAAAATGCTAGACTCAATGAAAAACCCGGCGTTCACACCGAGCCCTACATAAGAGGTGACGGTTTTGGAAATCAACTTGATGATCACCTAGAGGCCGACTCAAATAGGTTTTCAACCGGTTCAACTTTTGGTAGTGTAGATATTTGAGTTAGGAATCCAACGCAACAACAATCACGGGTAAAGCTTACTTCTGGAGAGAGTTATAGCCGTTTTACTGACGGCTGTCAGAAAACGGGGCCAAATCTGGCCACCGGCCAAATGGGCCCCTTTGGGCGGGCTCAAAAATTTGATTTTTTCAAAAGTGGACAGATTAGGCATATATGATCATACGGATTGATTCATAATGGACTCTAGTGTTCAAAAATGCTAGACTCAATGAAAAACCCGACGTCCACCCCGATCCCTCCAAAAGAGGTGACAGTTTTGGAAATCAACTTGATAATCACCTAGAGGCCGACTCAAATAGGGTTTCAACCGGTTCGACTTTTGGTAGGGTAGATATTTGAGTTAGGAATCCAACGCAACAAGAATCACGGGTAAAGCTTACTTCTGGAGAGAGTTATAGGCGTTTTACTGACGGCTACCAGAAAACGGGGCCAAATCTGGCCACCGGCCAAAGGGGTACCCCTTTGGGCGGGCTCAAAAATTTGATTTTTTCAAAAGTGGACGAATTAGGCATATATGATCATATGGATTGATTCATAATGGACTCTAGTGTTCAAAAATGCTAGACTCAATGAAAAACCCGGCGTTCACACCGAGCCCTACATAAGAGGTGACGGTTTTGGAAATCAACTTGATGATCACCTAGAGGCCGACTCAAATAGGTTTTCAACCGGTTCAACTTTTGGTAGTGTAGATATTTGAGTTAGGAATCCAACGCAACAACAATCACGGGTAAAGCTTACTTCTGGAGAGAGTTATAGCCGTTTTACTGACGGCTGTCAGAAAACGGGGCCAAATCTGGCCACCGGCCAAAGGGGTACCCCTTTGGGCGGGCTCAAAAATTTGATTTTTTCAAAAGTGGACAGATTAGGCATATATGATCATACGGATTGATTCATAATGGACTCTAGTGTTCAAAAATGCTAGACTCAATGAAAAACTCGACGTCCACCCCGATCCCTCCATAAGAGGTGACAGTTTTGGAAATCAACTTGATAATCACCTAGAGGCCGACTCAAATAGGGTTTCAACCGGTTCGACTTTTGGTAGGGTAGATATTTGAGTTAGGAATCCAATACAATAAGAATTACGGGTAAAGCTTACTTCTGGAGAGAGTTATAGCCGTTTTACTGACGGCTGCTAGAAAACTGGGCCAAATCTGGCCACCGGTCAAAGGGGTACGCCTTTGGGCGGGCTCAAAAATTTGATTTTTTAAAAAGTGGACAGATTAGGCATATATGATCATACGGATTGATTCATAATGGACTCTAGTGTTCAAAAATGCTAGACTCAATGAAAAACCCGACGTTCACACCGATCCCTACATAAGAGGTGACGGTTTTGGAAATCAACTTGATAATCACCTAGAGGCCGACTCAAACAGGGTTTCAACCGGTTCGACTTTTGGTAGGGTAGATATTTGAGTTAGGAATCCAACGCAACAAGAATCACGGGTAAAGCTTACTTCTGGAGAGAGTTATAGGCGTTTTACTGACGGCTACCAGAAAACGGGGCCAAATCTGGCCACCGGCCAAAGGGGTACCCCTTTGGGCGGGCTCAAAAATTTGATTTTTTCAAAAGTGGACGGATTAGGCATATATGATCATATGGATTGATTCATAATGGACTCTAGTGTTCAAAAATGCTAGACTCAATGAAAAACCCGGCGTTCACACCGAGCCCTACATAAGAGGTGACGGTTTTGGAAATCAACTTGATGATCACCTAGAGGCCGACTCAAATAGGTTTTCAACCGGTTCAACTTTTGGTAGTGTAGATATTTGAGTTAGGAATCCAACGCAACAACAATCACGGGTAAAGCTTACTTCTGGAGAGAGTTATAGCCGTTTTACTGACGGCTGTCAGAAAACGGGGCCAAATCTGGCCACCGGCCAAAGGGGTACCCCTTTAGGCGGGCTCAAAAATTTGATTTTTTCAAAAGTGGACAGATTAGGCATATATGATCATACGGATTGATTCATAATGGACTCTAGTGTTCAAAAATGCTAGACTCAATGAAAAACCCGACGTCCACCCCGATCCCTCTATAAGAGGTGACAGTTTTGGAAATCAACTTGATAATCACCTAGAGGCCGACTCAAATAGGGTTTCAACCGGTTCGACTTTTGGTAGGGTAGATATTTGAGTTAGGAATCCAATACAATAAGAATTACGGGTAAAGCTTACTTCTGGAGAGAGTTATAGCCGTTTTACTGACGGCTGCTAGAAAACTGGGCCAAATCTGGCCACCGGTCAAAGGGGTACGCCTTTGGGCGGGCTCAAAAATTTGATTTTTTAAAAAGTGGACAGATTAGGCATATATGATCATACGGATTGATTCATAATGGACTCTAGTGTTCAAAAATGCTAGACTCAATGAAAAACCCGGCGTTCACACCGAGCCCTACATAAGAGGTGACGGTTTTGGAAATCAACTTGATGATCACCTAGAGGCCGACTCAAATAGGTTTTCAACCGGTTCAACTTTTGGTAGTGTAGATATTTGAGTTAGGAATCCAACGCAACAACAATCACGGGTAAAGCTTACTTCTGGAGAGAGTTATAGCCGTTTTACTGACGGCTGTTAGAAAACGGGGCCAAATCTGGCCACCGGCCAAAGGGGTACCCCTTTGGGCGGGCTCAAAAATTTGATTTTTTCAAAAGTGGACAGATTAGGCATATATGATCATACGGATTGATTCATAATGGACTCTAGTGTTCAAAAATGCTAGACTCAATGAAAAACTCGACGTCCACCCCGATCCCTCCATAAGAGGTGACAGTTTTGGAAATCAACTTGATAATCACCTAGAGGCCGACTCAAATAGGGTTTCAACCGGTTCGACTTTTGGTAGGGTAGATATTTGAGTTAGGAATCCAATACAATAAGAATTACGGGTAAAGCTTACTTCTGGAGAGAGTTATAGCCGTTTTACTGACGGCTGCTAGAAAACTGGGCCAAATCTGGCCACCGGTCAAAGGGGTACGCCTTTGGGCGGGCTCAAAAATTTGATTTTTTAAAAAGTGGACAGATTAGGCATATATGATCATACGGATTGATTCATAATGGACTCTAGTGTTCAAAAATGCTAGACTCAATGAAAAACCCGACGTTCACACCGATCCCTACATAAGAGGTGACGGTTTTGGAAATCAACTTGATAATCACCTAGAGGCCGACTCAAACAGGGTTTCAACCGGTTCGACTTTTGGTAGGGTAGATATTTGAGTTAGGAATCCAACGCAACAAGAATCACGGGTAAAGCTTACTTCTGGAGAGAGTTATAGGCGTTTTACTGACGGCTACCAGAAAACGGGGCCAAATCTGGCCACCGGCCAAAGGGGTACCCCTTTGGGCGGGCTCAAAAATTTGATTTTTTCAAAAGTGGACGGATTAGGCATATATGATCATATGGATTGATTCATAATGGACTCTAGTGTTCAAAAATGCTAGACTCAATGAAAAACCCGGCGTTCACACCGAGCCCTACATAAGAGGTGACGGTTTTGGAAATCAACTTGATGATCACCTAGAGGCCGACTCAAATAGGTTTTCAACCGGTTCAACTTTTGGTAGTGTAGATATTTGAGTTAGGAATCCAACGCAACAACAATCACGGGTAAAGCTTACTTCTGGAGAGAGTTATAGCCGTTTTACTGACGGCTGTCAGAAAACGGGGCCAAATCTGGCCACCGGCCAAAGGGGTACCCCTTTAGGCGGGCTCAAAAATTTGATTTTTTCAAAAGTGGACAGATTAGGCATATATGATCATACGGATTGATTCATAATGGACTCTAGTGTTCAAAAATGCTAGACTCAATGAAAAACCCGACGTCCACCCCGATCCCTCTATAAGAGGTGACAGTTTTGGAAATCAACTTGATAATCACCTAGAGGCCGACTCAAATAGGGTTTCAACCGGTTCGACTTTTGGTAGGGTAGATATTTGAGTTAGGAATCCAATACAATAAGAATTACGGGTAAAGCTTACTTCTGGAGAGAGTTATAGCCGTTTTACTGACGGCTGCTAGAAAACTGGGCCAAATCTGGCCACCGGTCAAAGGGGTACGCCTTTGGGCGGGCTCAAAAATTTGATTTTTTAAAAAGTGGACAGATTAGGCATATATGATCATACGGATTGATTCATAATGGACTCTAGTGTTCAAAAATGCTAGACTCAATGAAAAACCCGGCGTTCACACCGAGCCCTACATAAGAGGTGACGGTTTTGGAAATCAACTTGATGATCACCTAGAGGCCGACTCAAATAGGTTTTCAACCGGTTCAACTTTTGGTAGTGTAGATATTTGAGTTAGGAATCCAACGCAACAACAATCACGGGTAAAGCTTACTTCTGGAGAGAGTTATAGCCGTTTTACTGACGGCTGTTAGAAAACGGGGCCAAATCTGGCCACCGGCCAAAGGGGTACCCCTTTGGGCGGGCTCAAAAATTTGATTTTTTCAAAAGTGGACAGATTAGGCATATATGATCATACGGATTGATTCATAATGGACTCTAGTGTTCAAAAATGCTAGACTCAATGAAAAACTCGACGTCCACCCCGAGCCCTACATAAGAGGTGACAGTTTTGGAAATCAACTTGATAATCACCTAGAGGCCGACTCAAATAGGGTTTCAACCGGTTCGACTTTTGGTAGGGTAGATATTTGAGTGAGGAATCCAATACAATAAGAATTACGGGTAAAGCTTATTTCTGGAGAGAGTTATAGCCGTTTTACTGACGGCTGCTAGAAAACTGGGCCAAATCTGGCCACCGGTCAAAGGGGTACGCCTTAGGGCGGGCTCAAAAATTTGATTTTTTAAAAAGTTGACAGATTAGGCATATATGATCATACGGATTGATTCATAATGGACTCTAGTGTTCAAAAATGCTAGACTCAATGAAAAACCCGACGTTCACACCGATCCCTACATAAGAGGTGACGGTTTTGGAAATCAACTTGATAATCACCTAGAGGCCGACTCAAACAGGGTTTCAACCGGTTCGACTTTTGGTAGGGTAGATATTTGAGTTAGGAATCCAATGCAACAAGAATCACGGGTAAAGCTTACTTCTGGAGAGAGTTATAGCCATTTTACTGACGGCTGCTAGAAAACGGGGCCAAATCTGGCCACCGGCCAAAGGGGTACCCCTTTGGGCGGGCTCAAAAATTTGATTTTTTCAAAAGTGGACGGATTAGGCATATATGATCATATGGATTGATTCATAATGGACTCTAGTGTTCAAAAATGCTAGACTCAATGAAAACCCGACGTTCACCCCGATCCCTACATAAGAGGTGACGGTTTTGGAAATCAACTTGATGATCATCTAGAGGCCGACTCAAATAGTGTTTCAACCGGTTCGACTTTTTGTAGGGTAGATATTTGAGTTAGGAATCCAATGCACCAAGAATCACGGGTAAAGCTTACTTCTGGAGAGAGTTATAGCCATTTTACTGATGGCTGCTAGAAAACGGGGCAAAATCTGGCCACCGGCCAAAGGGGTACCCCTTTGGGCGGGCTCAAAAATTTGATTTTTTCAAAAGTGGACGGATTAGGCATATATGATCATATGGATTGATTCATAATGGACTCTAGTGTTCAAAAATTGCTAGACTCAATGAAAACCCGACGTTCACCCCGATCCCTACATAAGAGGTGACGGTTTTGGAAATCAACTTGATGATCATCTAGAGGCCGACTCAAATAGTGTTTCAACCGGTTCGACTTTTTGTAGGGTAGATTTTGAGTTAGGAATCCAATGCAACAAGAATCACGGGTAAAGCTTACTTCTGGAGAGAGTTATAGCCGTTTTAATGACGTCTGCTAGAAAATGGGGCCAAATCTGGCCACCGGCCAAAGGGGTACCCCTTTGGGCGGGCTCAAAAATTTGATTTTTTCAAAAGTGGACGGATTAGGCATATATGATCATATGGATTGATTCATAATGGACTCTAGTGTTAAAAAATGCTACACTCAATGAAAAACCCGACGTTCACCCCGATCCCTACATAGGAGGTGACGATTTTGGAAATCAACTTGATAATCACCTAGAGGCCGACTCAAATAGGGTTTCAACCGATTCGACTTTTGGTAGGGTAGATATTTGAGTTTGGAATCCAACGCAACAAAAATCACGGGTAAAGCTTACTTCTGGAGAGAATTATAGCCGTTTTAATGATGGCTGCCAGAAAATGGGGCCAAATCTGGCCACCGGCCAAAGGGGGTACCCCTTTGGGCGGGCACAAAAATTTGATTTTTTGAAAAGTTGACGGATTAGGCATATATGATCATATGGATTGATTCAAAATCGATTCTAGTGTTCAAAAATGATAGACTCAATGAAAAACCCGATGTTCACCCCGATCCCTACATAGGAGGTGACGGTTTTGGAAATCAACTTGATAATCACCTAGAGGACGACTCAAATAGGGTTTCAACCGGTTCGACTTTTGGTAGGGTAGATATTTGAGTTAGGAATCCAACGCAACAAGAATCACGGGTAAAGCTTACTTCTGGAGAGAGTTATAGGCGTTTTACTGACGGCTACCAGAAAACGGGGCCAAATCTGGCCACCGGCCAAAGGGGTACCCCTTTGGGCGGGCTCAAAAATTTGATTTTTTCAAAAGTGGACGAATTAGGCATATATGATCATATGGATTGATTCATAATGGACTCTAGTGTTCAAAAATGCTAGACTCAATGAAAAACCCGGCGTTCACACCGAGCCCTACATAAGAGGTGACGGTTTTGGAAATCAACTTGATGATCACCTAGAGGCCGACTCAAATAGGTTTTCAACCGGTTCAACTTTTGGTAGTGTAGATATTTGAGTTAGGAATCCAACGCAACAACAATCACGGGTAAAGCTTACTTCTGGAGAGAGTTATAGCCGTTTTACTGACGGCTGTCAGAAAACGGGGCCAAATCTGGCCACCGGCCAAAGGGGTACCCCTTTGGGCGGGCTCAAAAATTTGATTTTTTCAAAAGTGGACAGATTAGGCATATATGATCATACGGATTGATTCATAATGGACTCTAGTGTTCAAAAATGCTAGACTCAATGAAAAACCCGACGTCCACCCCGATCCCTCCATAAGAGGTGACAGTTTTGGAAATCAACTTGATAATCACCTATAGGCCGACTCAAATAGGGTTTCAACCGGTTCGACTTTTGGTAGGGTAGATATTTGAGTTAGGAATCCAATACAATAAGAATTACGGGTAAAGCTTACTTCTGGAGAGAGTTATAGCCGTTTTACTGACGGCTGCTAGAAAACTGGGCCAAATCTGGCCACCGGTCAAAGGGGTACCCCTTTGGGCGGGCTCAAAAATTTGATTTTTTAAAAAGTGGAAAGATTAGGCATATATGATCATACGGATTGATTCATAATGGACTGTAGTGTTCAAAAATGCTAGACTCAATGAAAAACCCGACGTTCACACCGATCCCTACATAAGAGGTGACGGTTTTGGAAATCAACTTGATAATCACCTAGAGGCCGACTCAAACAGGGTTTCAACCGGTTCGACTTTTGGTAGGGTAGATATTTGAGTTAGGAATCCAATACAATAAGAATTACGGGTAAAGCTTACTTCTGGAGAGAGTTATAGCCATTTTACTGACGGCTGCTAGAAAACGGGGCCAAATCTGGCCACCGGCCAAAGGGGTACCCCTTTGGGCGGGCTCAAAAATTTGATTTTTTCAAAAGTGGACGGATTAGGCATATATGATCATATGGATTGATTCATAATGGACTCTAGTGTTCAAAAATGCTAGACTCAATGAAAACCCGACGTTCACCCCGATCCCTACATAAGAGGTGACGGTTTTGGAAATCAACTTGATGATCATCTAGAGGCCGACTCAAATAGTGTTTCAACCGGTTCGACTTTTTGTAGGGTAGATTTTGAGTTAGGAATCCAATGCAACAAGAATCACGGGTAAAGCTTACTTCTGGAGAGAGTTATAGCCGTTTTAATGACGTCTGCTAGAAAATGGGGCCAAATCTGGCCACCGGCCAAAGGGGTACCCCTTTGGGCGGGCTCAAAAATTTGATTTTTTCAAAAGTGGACGGATTAGGCATATATGATCATATGGATTGATTCATAATGGACTCTAGTGTTAAAAAATGCTACACTCAATGAAAAACCCGACGTTCACCCCGATCCCTACATAGGAGGTGACGATTTTGGAAATCAACTTGATAATCACCTAGAGGCCGACTCAAATAGGGTTTCAACCGGTTCGACTTTTGGTAGGGTAGATATTTGAGTTTGGAATCCAACGCAACAAAAATCACGGGTAAAGCTTACTTCTGGAGAGAGTTATAGCCGTTTTAATGATGGCTGCCAGAAAATGGGGCCAAATCTGGCCACCGGCCAAAGGGGTACCCCTTTGGGCGGGCTCAAAAATTTGATTTTTTCAAAAGTGGACAGATTAGGCATATATGATCATACGGATTGATTCATAATGGACTCTAGTGTTCAAAAATGCTAGACTCAATGAAAAACCCGACGTCCACCCCGATCCCTCCAAAAGAGGTGACAGTTTTGGAAATCAACTTGATAATCACCTAGAGGCCGACTCAAATAGGGTTTCAACCGGTTCGACTTTTGGTAGGGTAGATATTTGAGTTAGGAATCCAACGCAACAAGAATCACGGGTAAAGCTTACTTCTGGAGAGAGTTATAGGCGTTTTACTGACGGCTACCAGAAAACGGGGCCAAATCTGGCCACCGGCCAAAGGGGTACCCCTTTGGGCGGGCTCAAAAATTTGATTTTTTCAAAAGTGGACGGATTAGGCATATATGATCATATGGATTGATTCATAATGGACTCTAGTGTTCAAAAATGCTAGACTCAATGAAAAACCCGGCGTTCACACCGAGCCCTACATAAGAGGTGACGGTTTTGGAAATCAACTTGATGATCACCTAGAGGCCGACTCAAATAGGTTTTCAACCGGTTCAACTTTTGGTAGTGTAGATATTTGAGTTAGGAATCCAACGCAACAACAATCACGGGTAAAGCTTACTTCTGGAGAGAGTTATAGCCGTTTTACTGACGGCTGTTAGAAAACGGGGCCAAATCTGGCCACCGGCCAAAGGGGTACCCCTTTGGGCGGGCTCAAAAATTTGATTTTTTCAAAAGTGGACAGATTAGGCATATATGATCATACGGATTGATTCATAATGGACTCTAGTGTTCAAAAATGCTAGACTCAATGAAAAACTCGACGTCCACCCCGAGCCCTACATAAGAGGTGACAGTTTTGGAAATCAACTTGATAATCACCTAGAGGCCGACTCAAATAGGGTTTCAACCGGTTCGACTTTTGGTAGGGTAGATATTTGAGTTAGGAATCCAATACAATAAGAATTACGGGTAAAGCTTACTTCTGGAGAGAGTTATAGCCGTTTTACTGACGGCTGCTAGAAAACTGGGCCAAATCTGGCCACCGGTCAAAGGGGTACGCCTTTGGGCGGGCTCAAAAATTTGATTTTTTCAAAAGTGGACGAATTAGGCATATATGATCATATGGATTGATTCATAATGGACTCTAGTGTTCAAAAATGCTAGACTCAATGAAAAACCCGGCGTTCACACCGAGCCCTACATAAGAGGTGACGGTTTTGGAAATCAACTTGATGATCACCTAGAGGCCGACTCAAATAGGTTTTCAACCGGTTCAACTTTTGGTAGTGTAGATATTTGAGTTTGGAATCCAACGCAACAAAAATCACAGGTAAAGCTTACTTCTGGAGAGAATTATAGCCGTTTTAATGATGGCTGCCAGAAAATGGGGCCAAATCTGGCCACCGGCCAAAGGGGGTACCCCTTTGGGCGGGCACAAAAATTTGATTTTTTGAAAAGTTGACGGATTAGGCATATATGATCATATGGATTGATTCAAAATCGATTCTAGTGTTCAAAAATGATAGACTCAATGAAAAACCCGATGTTCACCCCGATCCCTACATAAGAGGTGACGGTTTTGGAAATCAACTTGATGATCATCTAGAGGCCGACTCAAATAGTGTTTCAACCGGTTCGACTTTTTGTAGGGTAGATATTTGAGTTAGGAATCCAATGCAACAAGAATCACGGGTAAAGCTTACTTCTGGAGAGAGGTATAGCCGTTTTAATGATGTCTGCTAGAAAATGGGGCCAAATCTGGCCACCAGCCAAAGGGGTACCCCTTTGGGCGGGCTCAAAAATTTGATTTTTTCAAAAGTGGACGGATTAGGCATATATGATCATATGGATTGATTCATAATGGACTCTAGTGTTAAAAAATGCTACACTCAATGAAAAACCCGACGTTCACCCCGATCCCTACATAGGAGGTGACGATTTTGGAAATCAACTTGATAATCACCTAGAGGCCGACTCAAATAGGGTTTCAACCGGTTCGACTTTTGGTAGGGTAGATATTTGAGTTTGGAATCCAACGCAACAAAAATCACGGGTAAAGCTTACTTCTGGAGAGAATTATAGCCGTTTTAATGATGGCTGCCAGAAAATGGGGCCAAATCTGGCCACCGGCCAAAGGGGTTACCCCTTTGGGCGGGCACAAAAATTTGATTTTTTGAAAAGTTGACGTATTAGGCATATATGATCATATGGATTGATTCAAAATCGATTCTAGTGTTCAAAAATGATAGACTCAATGAAAAACCCGATGTTCACCCCGATCCCTACATAGGAGGTGACGGTTTTGGAAATCAACTTGATAATCACCTAGAGGACGACTCAAATAGGGTTTCAACCGGTTCGACTTTTGGTAGGGTAGATATTTGAGTTAGGAATCCAACGCAACAAGAATCACGGGTAAAGCTTACTTCTGGAGAGAGTTATAGGCGTTTTACTGACGGCTACCAGAAAACGGGGCCAAATCTGGCCACCGGCCAAAGGGGTACCCCTTTGGGCTGGCTCAAAAATTTGATTTTTTCAAAAGTGGACGAATTAGGCATATATGATCATATGGATTGATTCATAATGGACTCTAGTGTTCAAAAATGCTAGACTCAATGAAAAACCCGGCGTTCACACCGAGCCCTACATAAGAGGTGACGGTTTTGGAAATAACCTTGATGATCACCTAGAGGCCGACTCAAATAGGTTTTCAACCGGTTCAACTTTTGGTAGTGTAGATATTTGAGTTAGGAATCCAACGCAACAACAATCACGGGTAAAGCTTACTTCTGGAGAGAGTTATAGCCGTTTTACTGACGGCTGTCAGAAAACGGGGCCAAATCTGGCCACCGGCCAAAGGGGTACCCCTTTGGGCGGGCTCAAAAATTTGATTTTTTCAAAAGTGGACGGATTAGTCATATATGATCATATGGATTGATTCATAATGGACTCTAGTGTTCAAAAATGCTAGACTCAATGAAAACCCGACGTTCACCCCGATCCCTACATAAGAGGTGACGGTTTTGGAAATCAACTTGATGATAATCTAGAGGCCGACTCAAATAGTGTTTCAACCGGTTCGACTTTTTGTAGGGTAGATATTTGAGTTAGGAATCCAATGCACCAAGAATCACGGGTAAAGCTTACTTCTGGAGAGAGTTATAGCCATTTTACTGACGGCTGCTAGAAAACGGGGCCAAATCTGGCCACCGGCCAAAGGGGTACCCCTTTGGGCGGGCTCAAAAATTTGATTTTTTCAAAAGTGGACGGATTAGGCATATATGATCATATGGATTGATTCATAATGGACTCTAGTGTTCAAAAATGCTAGACTCAATGAAAACCCGACGTTCACCCCGATCCCTACATAAGAGGTGACGGTTTTGGAAATCAACTTGATGATCATCTAGAGGCCGACTCAAATAGTGTTTCAACCGGTTCGACTTTTTGTAGGGTAGATATTTGAGTTAGGAATCCAATGCAACAAGAATCACGGGTAAATCTTACTTCTGGAGAGAGGTATAGCCGTTTTAATGATGTCTGCTAGAAAATGGGGCCAAATCTGGCCACCGGCCAAAGGGGTACCCCTTTGGGCGGGCTCAAAAATTTGATTTTTTCAAAAGTGGACAGATTAGGCATATATGATCATACGGATTGATTCATAATGGACTCTAGTGTTCAAAAATGCTAGACTCAATGAAAAACCCGACGTCCACCCCGATCCCTCCATAAGAGGTGACAGTTTTGGAAATCAACTTGATAATCACCTAGAGGCCGACTCAAATAGGGTTTCAACCGGTTCGACTTTTGGTAGGGTAGATATTTGAGTTAGGAATCCAACGCAACAAGAATCACGGGTAAAGCTTACTTCTGGAGAGAGTTATAGGCGTTTTACTGACGGCTACCAGAAAACGGGGCCAAATCTGGCCACCGGCCAAAGGGGTACCCCTTTGGGCGGGCTCAAAAATTTGATTTTTTCAAAAGTGGACGAATTAGGCATATATGATCATATGGATTGATTCATAATGGACTCTAGTGTTCAAAAATGCTAGACTCAATGAAAAACCCGGCGTTCACACCGAGCCCTACATAAGAGGTGACGGTTTTGGAAATCAACTTGATGATCACCTAGAGGCCGACTAAAATAGGTTTTCAACCGGTTCAACTTTTGGTAGTGTAGATATTTGAGTTAGGAATCCAACGCAACAACAATCACGGGTAAAGCTTACTTCTGGAGAGAGTTATAGCCGTTTTACTGACGGCTGTCAGAAAACGGGGCCAAATCTGGCCACCGGCCAAAGGAGTACCCCTTTGGGCGGGCTCAAAAATTTGATTTTTTCAAAAGTGGACAGATTAGGCATATATGATCATACGGATTGATTCATAATGGACTCTAGTGTTCAAAAATGCTAGACTCAATGAGAAACCCGACGTCCACCCCGATCCCTCCAGAAGAGGTGACAGTTTTGGAAATCAACTTGATAATCACCTAGAGGCCGACTCAAATAGGGTTTCAACCGGTTCGACTATTGGTAGGGTAGATATTTGAGTTAGGAATCCAACGCAACAAGAATCACGGGTAAAGCTTACTTCTGGAGAGAGTTATAGGCGTTTTACTGACGGCTACCAGAAAACGGGGCCAAATCTGGCCACCGGCCAAAGGGGTACCCCTTTGGGCGGGCTCAAAAATTTGATTTTTTCAAAAGTGGACGAATTAGGCATATATGATCATATGGATTGATTCATAATGGACTCTAGTGTTCAAAAATGCTAGACTCAATGAAAAACCCGGCGTTCACACCGAGCCCTACATAAGAGGTGACGGTTTTGGAAATCAACTTGATGATCACCTAGAGGCCGACTCAAATAGGTTTTCAACCGGTTCAACTTTTGGTAGTGTAGATATTTGAGTTTGGAATCCAACGCAACAAAAATCACGGGTAAAGCTTACTTCTGGAGAGAATTATAGCCGTTTTAATGATGGCTGCCAGAAAATGGGGCCAAATCTGGCCACCGGCCAAAGGGGGTACCCCTTTGGGCGGGCACAAAAATTTGATTTTTTGAAAAGTTGACGGATTAGGCATATATGATCATATGGATTGATTCAAAATCGATTCTAGTGTTCAAAAATGATAGACTCAATGAAAAACCCGATGTTCACCCCGATCCCTACATAAGAGGTGACGGTTTTGGAAATCAACTTGATGATCATCTAGAGGCCGACTCAAATAGTGTTTCAACCGGTTCGACTTTTTGTAGGGTAGATATTTGAGTTAGGAATCCAATGCAACAAGAATCACGGGTAAAGCTTACTTCTGGAGAGAGGTATAGCCGTTTTAATGATGTCTGCTAGAAAATGGGGCCAAATCTGGCCACCGGCCAAAGGGGTACCCCTTTGGGCGGGCTCAAAAATTTGATTTTTTCAAAAGTGGACGGATTAGGCATATATGATCATATGGATTGATTCATAATGGACTCTAGTGTTAAAAAATGCTACACTCAATGAAAAACCCGACGTTCACCCCGATCCCTACATAGGAGGTGACGATTTTGGAAATCAACTTGATAATCACCTAGAGGCCGACTCAAATAGGGTTTCAACCGGTTCGACTTTTGGTAGGGTAGATATTTGAGTTTGGAATCCAACGCAACAAAAATCACGGGTAAAGCTTACTTCTGGAGAGAATTATAGCCGTTTTAATGATGGCTGCCAGAAAATGGGGCCAAATCTGGCCACCGGCCAAAGGGGGTACCCCTTTGGGCGGGCACAAAAATTTGATTTTTTGAAAAGTTGACGGATTAGGCATATATGATCATATGGATTGATTCAAAATCGATTCTAGTGTTCAAAAATGATAGACTCAATGAAAAACCCGATGTTCACCCCGATCCCTACATAGGAGGTGACGGTTTTGGAAATCAACTTGATAATCACCTAGAGGACGACTCAAATAGGGTTTCAACCGGTTCGACTTTTGGTAGGGTAGATATTTGAGTTAGGAATCCAACGCAACAAGAATCACGGGTAAAGCTTACTTCTGGAGAGAGTTATAGGCGTTTTACTGACGGCTACCAGAAAACGGGGCCAAATCTGGCCACCGGCCAAAGGGGTACCCCTTTGGGCTGGCTCAAAAATTTGATTTTTTCAAAAGTGGACGAATTAGGCATATATGATCATATGGATTGATTCATAATGGACTCTAGTGTTCAAAAATGCTAGACTCAATGAAAAACCCGGCGTTCACACCGAGCCCTACATAAGAGGTGACGGTTTTGGAAATAACCTTGATGATCACCTAGAGGCCGACTCAAATAGGTTTTCAACCGGTTCAACTTTTGGTAGTGTAGATATTTGAGTTAGGAATCCAACGCAACAACAATCACGGGTAAAGCTTACTTCTGGAGAGAGTTATAGCCGTTTTACTGACGGCTGTCAGAAAACGGGGCCAAATCTGGCCACCGGCCAAAGGGGTACCCCTTTGGGCGGGCTCAAAAATTTGATTTTTTCAAAAGTGGACGGATTAGTCATATATGATCATATGGATTGATTCATAATGGACTCTAGTGTTCAAAAATGCTAGACTCAATGAAAACCCGACGTTCACCCCGATCCCTACATAAGAGGTGACGGTTTTGGAAATCAACTTGATGATAATCTAGAGGCCGACTCAAATAGTGTTTCAACCGGTTCGACTTTTTGTAGGGTAGATATTTGAGTTAGGAATCCAATGCACCAAGAATCACGGGTAAAGCTTACTTCTGGAGAGAGTTATAGCCATTTTACTGACGGCTGCTAGAAAACGGGGCCAAATCTGGCCACCGGCCAAAGGGGTACCCCTTTGGGCGGGCTCAAAAATTTGATTTTTTCAAAAGTGGACGGATTAGGCATATATGATCATATGGATTGATTCATAATGGACTCTAGTGTTCAAAAATGCTAGACTCAATGAAAACCCGACGTTCACCCCGATCCCTACATAAGAGGTGACGGTTTTGGAAATCAACTTGATGATCATCTAGAGGCCGACTCAAATAGTGTTTCAACCGGTTCGACTTTTTGTAGGGTAGATATTTGAGTTAGGAATCCAATGCAACAAGAATCACGGGTAAAGCTTACTTCTGGAGAGATGTATAGCCGTTTTAATGATGTCTGCTAGAAAATGGGGCCAAATCTGGCCACCGGCCAAAGGGGTACCCCTTTGGGCGGGCTCAAAAATTTGATTTTTTCAAAAGTGGACGGATTAGGCATATATGATCATATGGATTGATTCATAATGGACTCTAGTGTTAAAAAATGCTACACTCAATGAAAAACCCGACGTTCACCCCGATCCCTACATAGGAGGTGACGATTTTGGAAATCAACTTGATAATCACCTAGAGGCCGACTCAAATAGGGTTTCAACCGGTTCGACTTTTGGTAGGGTAGATATTTGAGTTTGGAATCCAATGCAACAAAAATCACGGGTAAAGCTTACTTCTGGAGAGAATTATAGCCGTTTTAATGATGGCTGCCAGAAAATGGGGCCAAATCTGGCCACCGGCCAAAGGGGGTACCCCTTTGGGCGGGCACAAAAATTTGATTTTTTGAAAAGTTGACGGATTAGGCATATATGATCATATGGATTGATTCAAAATCGATTCTAGTGTTCAAAAATGATAGACTCAATGAAAAACCCGATGTTCACCCCGATCCCTACATAGGAGGTGACGGTTTTGGAAATCAACTTGATAATCACCTAGAGGACGACTCAAATAGGGTTTCAACCGGTTCGACTTTTGGTAGGGTAGATATTTGAGTTAGGAATCCAACGCAACAAGAATCACGGGTAAAGCTTACTTCTGGAGAGAGTTATAGGCGTTTTACTGACGGCTACCAGAAAACGGGGCCAAATCTGGCCACCGGCCAAAGGGGTACCCCTTTGGGCTGGCTCAAAAATTTGATTTTTTCAAAAGTGGACGAATTAGGCATATATGATCATATGGATTGATTCATAATGGACTCTAGTGTTCAAAAATGCTAGACTCAATGAAAAACCCGGCGTTCACACCGAGCCCTACATAAGAGGTGACGGTTTTGGAAATAACCTTGATGATCACCTAGAGGCCGACTCAAATAGGTTTTCAACCGGTTCAACTTTTGGTAGTGTAGATATTTGAGTTAGGAATCCAACGCAACAACAATCACGGGTAAAGCTTACTTCTGGAGAGAGTTATAGCCGTTTTACTGACGGCTGTCAGAAAACGGGGCCAAATCTGGCCACCGGCCAAAGGGGTACCCCTTTGGGCGGGCTCAAAAATTTGATTTTTTCAAAAGTGGACAGATTAGGCATATATGATCATACGGATTGATTCATAATGGACTCTAGTGTTCAAAAATGCTAGACTCAATGAAAAACCCGACGTCCACCCCGATCCCTCCATAAGAGGTGACAGTTTTGGAAATCAACTTGATAATCACCTAGAGGCCGACTCAAATAGGGTTTCAACCGGTTCGACTTTTGGTAGGGTAGATATTTGAGTTAGGAATCCAACGCAACAAGAATCACGGGTAAAGCTTACTTCTGGAGAGAGTTATAGGCGTTTTACTGACGGCTACCAGAAAACGGGGCCAAATCTGGCCACCGGCCAAAGGGGTACCCCTTTGGGTGGGCTCAAAAATTTGATTTTTTCAAAAGTGGACGAATTAGGCATATATGATCATATGGATTGATTCATAATGGACTCTAGTGTTCAAAAATGCTAGACTCAATGAAAAACCCGGCGTTCACACCGAGCCCTACATAAGAGGTGACGGTTTTGGAAATCAACTTGATGATCACCTAGAGGCCGACTCAAATAGGTTTTCAACCGGTTCAACTTTTGGTAGTGTAGATATTTGAGTTAGGAATCCAACGCAACAACAATCACGGGTAAAGCTTACTTCTGGAGAGAGTTATAGCCGTTTTACTGACGGCTGTCAGAAAACGGGGCCAAATCTGGCCACCGGCCAAAGGGGTACCCCTTTGTGCGGGCTCAAAAATTTGATTTTTTCAAAAGTGGACAGATTAGGCATATATGATCATACGGATTGATTCATAATGGACTCTAGTGTTCAAAAATGCTAGACTCAATGAAAAACCCGACGTCCACCCCGATCCCTCCAAAAGAGGTGACAGTTTTGGAAATCAACTTGATAATCACCTAGAGGCCGACTCAAATAGGGTTTCAACCGGTTCGACTTTTGGTAGGGTAGATATTTGAGTTAGGAATCCAACGCAACAAGAATCACGGGTAAAGCTTACTTCTGGAGAGAGTTATAGGCATTTTACTGACGGCTACCAGAAAACGGGGCCAAATCTGGCCACCGGCCAAAGGGGTACCCCTTTGGGCGGGCTCAAAAATTTGATTTTTTCAAAAGTGGACGAATTAGGCATATATGATCATATGGATTGATTCATAATGGACTCTAGTGTTCAAAAATGCTAGACTCAATGAAAAACCCGGCGTTCACACCGAGCCCTACATAAGAGGTGACGGTTTTGGAAATCAACTTGATGATCACCTAGAGGCCGACTCAAATAGGTTTTCAACCGGTTCAACTTTTGGTAGTGTAGATATTTGAGTTAGGAATCCAACGCAACAACAATCACGGGTAAAGCTTACTTCTGGAGAGAGTTATAGCCGTTTTACTGACGGCTGTCAGAAAACGGGGCCAAATCTGGCCACCGGCCAAAGGGGTACCCCTTTGGGCGGGCTCAAAAATTTGATTTTTTCAAAAGTGGACAGATTAGGCATATATGATCATACGGATTGATTCATAATGGACTCTAGTGTTCAAAAATGCTAGACTCAATGAAAAACCCGACGTCCACCCCGATCCCTCCATAAGAGGTGACAGTTTTGGAAATCAACTTGATAATCACCTAGAGGCCGACTCAAATAGGGTTTCAACGGGTTCGACTTTTGGTAGGGTAGATATTTGAGTTAGGAATCCAATACAATAAGAATTACGGGTAAAGCTTACTTCTGGAGAGAGTTATAGCCGTTTTACTGACGGCTGCTAGAAAACTGGGCCAAATCTGGCCACCGGTCAAAGGGGTACCCCTTTGGGCGGGCTCAAAAATTTGATTTTTTAAAAAGTGGACAGATTAGGCATATATGATCATACGGATTGATTCATAATGGACTCTAGTGTTCAAAAATGCTAGACTCAATGAAAAACCCGACGTTCACACCGATCCCTACATAAGAGGTGACGGTTTTGGAAATCAACTTGATAATCACCTAGAGGCCGACTCAAACAGGGTTTCAACCGGTTCGACTTTTGGTAGGGTAGATATTTGAGTTAGGAATCCAATGCAACAAGAATCACGGGTAAAGCTTACTTCTGGAGAGAGTTATAGCCATTTTACTGACGGCTGCTAGAAAACGGGGCCAAATCTGGCCACCGGCCAAAGGGGTACCCCTTGGGCGGGCTCAAAAATTTGATTTTTTCAAAAGTGGACGGATTAGGCATATATGATCATATGGATTGATTCATAATGGACTCTAGTGTTCAAAAATGCTAGACTCAATGAAAACCCGACGTTCACCCCGATCCCTACATAAGAGGTGACGGTTTTGGAAATCAACTTGATGATCATCTAGAGGCCGACTCAAATAGTGTTTCAACCGGTTCGACTTTTTGTAGGGTAGATATTTGAGTTAGGAATCCAATGCACCAAGAATCACGGGTAAAGCTTACTTCTGGAGAGAGTTATAGCCATTTTACTGACGGCTGCTAGAAAACGGGGCCAAATCTGGCCACCGGCCAAAGGGGTACCCCTTTGGGCGGGCTCAAAAATTTGATTTTTTCAAAAGTGGACGGATTAGGCATATATGATCATATGGATTGATTCATAATGGACTCTAGTGTTCAAAAATGCTAGACTCAATGAAAACCCGACGTTCACCCCGATCCCTACATAAGAGGTGACGGTTTTGGAAATCAACTTGATGATCATCTAGAGGCCGACTCAAATAGTGTTTCAACCGGTTCGACTTTTTGTAGGGTAGATATTTGAGTTAGGAATCCAATGCAACAAGAATCACGGGTAAAGCTTACTTCTGGAGAGAGGTATAGCCGTTTTAATGATGTCTGCTAGAAAATGGGGCCAAATCTGGCCACCGGCCAAAGGGGTACCCCTTTGGGCGGGCTCAAAAATTTGATTTTTTCAAAAGTGGACGGATTAGGCATATATGATCATATGGATTGATTCATAATGGACTCTAGTGTTAAAAAATGCTACACTCAATGAAAAACCCGACGTTCACCCCGATCCCTACATAGGAGGTGACGATTTTGGAAATCAACTTGATAATCACCTAGAGGCCGACTCAAATAGGGTTTCAACCGGTTCGACTTTTGGTAGGGTAGATATTTGAGTTAGGAATCCAACGCAACAAGAATCACGGGTAAAGCTTACTTCTGGAGAGAGTTATAGGCATTTTACTGACGGCTACCAGAAAACGGGGCCAAATCTGGCCACCGGCCAAAGGGGTACCCCTTTGGGCGGGCTTAAAAATTTGATTTTTTCAAAAGTGGACGAATTAGGCATATATGATCATATGGATTGATTCATAATGGACTCTAGTGTTCAAAAATGCTAGACTCAATGAAAAACCCGGCGTTCACACCGAGCCCTACATAAGAGGTGACGGTTTTGGAAATCAACTTGATGATCACCTAGAGGCCGACTCAAATAGGTTTTCAACCGGTTCAACTTTTGGTAGTGTAGATATTTGAGTTAGGAATCCAACGCAACAACAATCACGGGTAAAGCTTACTTCTGGAGAGAGTTATAGCCGTTTTACTGACGGCTGTCAGAAAACGGGGCCAAATCTGGCCACCGGCCAAAGGGGTACCCCTTTGGGCGGGCTCAAAAATTTGATTTTTTCAAAAGTGGACAGATTAGGCATATATGATCATACGGATTGATTCATAATGGACTCTAGTGTTCAAAAATGCTAGACTCAATGAAAAACCCGACGTCCACCCCGATCCCTCCATAAGAGGTGACAGTTTTGGAAATCAACTTGATAATCACCTAGAGGCCGACTCAAATAGGGTTTCAACGGGTTCGACTTTTGGTAGGGTAGATATTTGAGTTAGGAATCCAATACAATAAGAATTACGGGTAAAGCTTACTTCTGGAGAGAGTTATAGCCGTTTTACTGACGGCTGCTAGAAAACTGGGCCAAATCTGGCCACCGGTCAAAGGGGTACCCCTTTGGGCGGGCTCAAAAATTTGATTTTTTAAAAAGTGGACAGATTAGGCATATATGATCATACGGATTGATTCATAATGGACTCTAGTGTTCAAAAATGCTAGACTCAATGAAAAACCCGACGTTCACACCGATCCCTACATAAGAGGTGACGGTTTTGGAAATCAACTTGATAATCACCTAGAGGCCGACTCAAACAGGGTTTCAACCGGTTCGACTTTTGGTAGGGTAGATATTTGAGTTAGGAATCCAATGCAACAAGAATCACGGGTAAAGCTTACTTCTGGAGAGAGTTATAGCCATTTTACTGACGGCTGCTAGAAAACGGGGCCAAATCTGGCCACCGGCCAAAGGGGTACCCCTTGGGCGGGCTCAAAAATTTGATTTTTTCAAAAGTGGACGGATTAGGCATATATGATCATATGGATTGATTCATAATGGACTCTAGTGTTCAAAAATGCTAGACTCAATGAAAACCCGACGTTCACCCCGATCCCTACATAAGAGGTGACGGTTTTGGAAATCAACTTGATGATCATCTAGAGGCCGACTCAAATAGTGTTTCAACCGGTTCGACTTTTTGTAGGGTAGATATTTGAGTTAGGAATCCAATGCACCAAGAATCACGGGTAAAGCTTACTTCTGGAGAGAGTTATAGCCATTTTACTGACGGCTGCTAGAAAACGGGGCCAAATCTGGCCACCGGCCAAAGGGGTACCCCTTTGGGCGGGCTCAAAAATTTGATTTTTTCAAAAGTGGACGGATTAGGCATATATGATCATATGGATTGATTCATAATGGACTCTAGTGTTCAAAAATGCTAGACTCAATGAAAACCCGACGTTCACCCCGATCCCTACATAAGAGGTGACGGTTTTGGAAATCAACTTGATGATCATCTAGAGGCCGACTCAAATAGTGTTTCAACCGGTTCGACTTTTTGTAGGGTAGATATTTGAGTTAGGAATCCAATGCAACAAGAATCACGGGTAAAGCTTACTTCTGGAGAGAGGTATAGCCGTTTTAATGATGTCTGCTAGAAAATGGGGCCAAATCTGGCCACCGGCCAAAGGGGTACCCCTTTGGGCGGGCTCAAAAATTTGATTTTTTCAAAAGTGGACGGATTAGGCATATATGATCATATGGATTGATTCATAATGGACTCTAGTGTTAAAAAATGCTACACTCAATTAAAAACCCGACGTTCACCCCGATCCCTACATAGGAGGTGACGATTTTGGAAATCAACTTGATAATCACCTAGAGGCCGACTCAAATAGGGTTTCAACCGGTTCGACTTTTGGTAGGGTAGATATTTGAGTTTGGAATCCAACGCAACAAAAATCACGGGTAAAGCTTACTTCTGGAGAGAATTATAGCCGTTTTAATGATGGCTGCCAGAAAATGGGGCCAAATCTGGCCACCGGCCAAAGGGGGTACCCCTTTGGGCGGGCACAAAAATTTGATTTTTTGAAAAGTTGACGGATTAGGCATATATGATCATATGGATTGATTCAAAATCGATTCTAGTGTTCAAAAATGATAGACTCAATGAAAAACCCGATGTTCACCCCGATCCCTACATAGGAGGTGACGGTTTTGGAAATCAACTTGATAATCACCTAGAGGACGACTCAAATAGGGTTTCAACCGGTTCGACTTTTGGTAGGGTAGATATTTGAGTTAGGAATCCAACGCAACAAGAATCACGGGTAAAGCTTACTTCTGGAGAGAGTTATAGGCGTTTTACTGACGGCTACCAGAAAACGGGGCCAAATCTGGCCACCGGCCAAAGGGGTACCCCTTTGGGCGGGCTCAAAAATTTGATTTTTTCAAAAGTGGATGAATTAGGCATATATGATCATATGGATTGATTCATAATGGACTCTAGTGTTCAAAAATGCTAGACTCAATGAAAAACCCGGCGTTCACACCGAGCCCTACATAAGAGGTGACGGTTTTGGAAATCAACTTGATGATCACCTAGAGGCCAACTCAAATAGGTTTTCAACCGGTTCAACTTTTGGTAGTGTAGATATTTGAGTTAGGAATCCAACGCAACAAGAATCACGGGTAAAGCTTACTTCTGGAGAGAGTTATAGGCGTTTTACTGACGGCTACCAGAAAACGGGGCCAAATCTGGCCACCGGCCAAAGGGGTACCCCTTTGGGCGGGCTCAAAAATTTGATTTTTTCAAAAGTGGACAGATTAGGCATATATGATCATACGGATTGATTCATAATGGACTCTAGTGTTCAAAAATGCTAGACTCAATGAAAAACCCGACGTCCACCCCGATCCCTCCAAAAGAGGTGACAGTTTTGGAAATCAACTTGATAATCACCTAGAGGCCGACTCAAATAGGGTTTCAACCGGTTCGACTTTTGGTAGGGTAGATATTTGAGTTAGGAATCCAACGCAACAACAATCACGGGTAAAGCTTACTTCTGGAGAGAGTTATAGCCGTTTTACTGACGGCTGTCAGAAAACGGGGCCAAATCTGGCCACCGGCCAAAGGGGTACCCCTTTGGGCGGGCTCAAAAATTTGATTTTTTCAAAAGTGGACAGATTAGGCATATATGATCATACGGATTGATTCATAATGGACTCTAGTGTTCAAAAATGCTAGACTCAATGAAAAACCCGACGTCCACCCCGATCCCTCCAAAAGAGGTGACAGTTTTGGAAATCAACTTGATAATCACCTAGAGGCCGACTCAAATAGGGTTTCAACCGGTTCGACTTTTGGTAGGGTAGATATTTGAGTTAGGAATCC
The DNA here is from genome assembly GCA_026008535.1 of Perilla frutescens. Classification (NCBI taxonomy): domain Eukaryota; kingdom Viridiplantae; phylum Streptophyta; class Magnoliopsida; order Lamiales; family Lamiaceae; genus Perilla; species Perilla frutescens. The sequence goes on from BRKX01000003.1 coordinate 76,008,914, forward strand.
AACGCAACAAGAATCACGGGTAAAGCTTACTTCTGGAGAGAGTTATAGGCGTTTTACTGACGGCTACCAGAAAACGGGGCCAAATCTGGCCACCGGCCATAGGGGTACCCCTTTGGGCGGGCTCAAAAATTTGATTTTTTCAAAAGTGGACGAATTAGGCATATATGATCATATGGATTGATTCATAATGGACTCTAGTGTTCAAAAATGCTAGACTCAATGAAAAACCCGGCGTTCACACCGAGCCCTACATAAGAGGTGACGGTTTTGGAAATCAACTTGATGATCACCTAGAGGCCGACTCAAATAGGGTTTCAACCGGTTCGACTTTTGGTAGGGTAGATATTTGAATTAGGAATCCAACGCAACAAGAATCACGGGTAAAGCTTACTTCTGGAGAGAGTTATAGGCGTTATACTGACGGCTACCAGAAAACGGGGCCAAATCTGGCCAACGGCCAAAGGGGTACCCCTTTGGGCGGGCTCAAAAATTTGATTTTTTCAAAAGTGGACGAATTAGGCATATATGATCATATGGATTGATTCATAATGGACTCTAGTGTTCAAAAATGCTAGACTCAATGAAAAACCCGGCGTTCACACCGAGCCCTACATAAGAGGTGACGGTTTTGGAAATCAACTTGATGATCACCTAGAGGCCGACTCAAATAGGTTTTCAACCGGTTCAAGTTTTGGTAGTGTAGATATTTGAGTTAGGAATCCAACGCAACAACAATCACGGGTAAAGCTTACTTCTGGAGAGAGTTATAGCCGTTTTACTGACGGCTGTCAGAAAACGGGGCCAAATCTGGCCACCGGCCAAAGGGGTACCCCTTTGGGCGGGCTCAAAAATTTGATTTTTTCAAAAGTGGACAGATTAGGCATATATGATCATACGGATTGATTCATAATGGACTCTAGTGTTCAAAAATGCTAGACTCAATGAAAAACCCGACGTCCACCCCGATCCCTCCAAAAGAGGTGACAGTTTTGGAAATCAACTTGATAATCACCTAGAGGCCGACTCAAATAGGGTTTCAACCGGTTCGACTTTTGGTAGGGTAGATATTTGAGTTAGGAATCCAACGCAACAAGAATCACGGGTAAAGCTTACTTCTGGAGAGAGTTATAGGCGTTTTACTGACGGCTACCAGAAAACGGGCCAAATCTGGCCACCGGCCATAGGGGTACCCCTTTGGGCGGGCTCAAAAATTTGATTTTTTCAAAAGTGGACGAATTAGGCATATATGATCATACGGATTGATTCATAATGGACTCTAGTGTTCAAAAATGCTAGACTCAATGAAAAACCCGACGTTCACACCGATCCCTACATAAGAGGTGACGGTTTTGGAAATCAACTTGATAATCACCTAGAGGCCGACTCAAACAGGGTTTCAACCGGTTCGACTTTTGATAGGGTAGATATTTGAGTTAGGAATCCAATGCAACAAGAATCACGGGTAAAGCTTACTTCTGGAGAGAGTTATAGCCATTTTACTGACGGCTGCTAGAAAACGGGGCCAAATCTGGCCACCAGCCAAAGGGGTACCCCTTTGGGCGGGCTCAAAAATTTGATTTTTTCAAAAGTGGACGGATTAGGCATATATGATCATATGGATTGATTCATAATGGACTCTAGTGTTCAAAAATGCTAGACTCAATGAAAACCCGACGTTCACCCCGATCCCTACATAAGAGGTGACGGTTTTGGAAATCAACTTGATGATCATCTAGAGGCCGACTCAAATAGTGTTTCAACCGGTTCGACTTTTTGTAGGGTAGATATTTGAGTTAGGAATCCAATGCAACAAGAATCACGGGTAAAGCTTACTTCTGGAGAGAGTTATAGCCGTTTTAATGACGTCTGCTAGAAAATGGGGCCAAATCTGGCCACCGGCCAAAGGGGTACCCCTTTGGGCGGGCTCAAAAATTTGATTTTTTCAAAAGTGGACGGATTAGGCATATATGATCATATGCATTGATTCATAATGGACTGTAGTGTTCAAAAATGCTAGACTCAATGAAAAACCCGACGTTCACCCCGATCCCTACATAAGAGGTGACGGTTTTGGAAATCAACTTGATGATCACCTAGAGGCCGGCTCAAATAGGGTTTCAACGGGTTCGACTTTTGGTAGGGTAGATATTTGAGTTAGGAATCCAACCCAACAAGAATCACGGGTAAAGCTTACTTCTGGAGAGAGTTATAGTCGTTTTACTGACGGCTATCAGAAAACGGGGCCAAATCTGGCCACCGGCCAAAGGGGTACCCCTTTGGGCGGGCTCAAAAATTTGATTTTTTCAAAAGTGGACAGATTAGCCATATATGATCATACGGATTGATTCATAATGGACTCTAGTGTTCAAAAATGCTAGACTCAATAAAAAACCCGACGTCCACCCCGATCCCTCCAAAAGAGGTGACAGTTTTGGAAATCAACTTGATAATCACCTAGAGGCCGACTCAAATAGGGTTTCAACTGGTTCGACTTTTGGTAGGGTAGATATTTGAGTTAGGAATCCAACGCAACAAGAATCACGGGTAAAGCTTACTTCTGGAGAGAGTTATAGGCGTTTTACTGACGGCTACCAGAAAATGGGGCCAAATCTGGCCACCGGCCAAAGGGGTACCCCTTTGGGCGGGCTCAAAAATTTGATTTTTTTAAAAGTGGACGGATTAGGCATATATGATCATATGGATTGATTCATAATGGACTCTAGTGTTCAAAAATGCTAGACTCAATGAAAACCCGACGTTCACCCCGATCCCTACATAAGAGGTGACGGTTTTGGAAATCAACTTGATGATCATCTAGAGGCCGACTCAAATAGTGTTTCAACCGGTTCGACTTTTGGTAGGGTAGATATTTGAGTTAGGAATCCAATACAATAAGAATTACGGGTAAAGCTTACTTCTGGAGAGAGTTATAGCCGTTTTACTGACGGCTGCTAGAAAATGGGGCCAAATCTGGCCACCGGCCAAAGGGATACCCCTTTGGGCGGGCTCAAAAATTTGATTTTTTCAAAAGTGGACGGATTAGGCATATATGATCATACGGATTGATTCATAATGGACTCTAGTGTTCAAAAATGCTACACTCAATGAAAAACCCGACGTTCACACCGATCCCTACATAAGAGGTGACGGTTTTGGAAATCAACTTGATAATCACCTAGAGGCCGACTCAAACAGGGTTTCAACCGGTTCGACTTTTGGTAGGGTAGATATTTGAGTTAGGAATCCAATGCAACAAGAATCACGGGTAAAGCTTACTTCTGGAGAGAGTTATAGCCATTTTACTGACAGCTGCTAGAAAACGGGGCCAAATCTGGCCACCAGCCAAAGGGGTACCCCTTTGGGCGGGCTCAAAAATTTGATTTTTTCAAAAGTGGACGGATTAGGCATATATGATCATATGGATTGATTCATAATGGACTCTAGTGTTCAAAAATGCTAGACTCAATGAAAACCCGACGTTCACCCCGATCCCTACATAAGAGGTGACGGTTTTGGAAATCAACTTGATGATCATCTAGAGGCCGACTCAAATAGTGTTTCAACCGGTTCGACTTTTTGTAGGGTAGATATTTGAGTTAGGAATCCAATGCAACAAGAATCACGGGTAAAGCTTACTTCTGGAGAGAGTTATAGCCGTTTTAATGACGTCTGCTAGAAAATGGGGCCAAATCTGGCCACCGGCCAAAGGGGTACCCCTTTGGGCGGGCTCAAAAATTTGATTTATTCAAAAGTGGACGGATTAGGCATATATGATCATATGGATTGATTCATAATGGACTGTAGTGTTCAAAAATGCTAGACTCAATGAAAAACCCGACGTTCACCCCGATCCCTACATAAGAGGTGACGGTTTTGGAAATCAACTTGATGATCACCTAGAGGCCGGCTCAAATAGGGTTTCAACGGGTTCGACTTTTGGTAGGGTAGATATTTGAGTTAGGAATCCAACCCAACAAGAATCACGGGTAAAGCTTACTTCTGGAGAGAGTTATAGTCGTTTTACTGACGGCTATCAGAAAACGGGGCCAAATCTGGCCACCGGCCAAAGGGGTACCCCTTTGGGCGGGCTCAAAAATTTGATTTTTTCAAAAGTTGACAGATTAGCCATATATGATCATACGGATTGATTCATAATGGACTCTAGTGTTCAAAAATGCTAGACTCAATAAAAAACCCGACGTCCACCCCGATCCCTCCAAAAGAGGTGACAGTTTTGGAAATCAACTTGATAATCACCTAGAGGCCGACTCAAATAGGGTTTCAACCGGTTCGACTTTTGGTAGGGTAGATATTTGAGTTAGGAATCCAACGCAACAAGAATCACGGGTAAAGCTTACTTCTGGAGAGAGTTATAGGCGTTTTACTGACGGCTACCAGAAAACGGGGCCAAATCTGGCCACCGGCCAAAGGGGTACCCCTTTGGGCGGGCTCAAAAATTTGATTTTTTCAAAAGTGGACGGATTAGGCATATATGATCATATGGATTGATTCATAATGGACTCTAGTGTTCAAAAATGCTAGACTCAATGAAAAACCCGACGTTCACACCGATCCCTACATAAGAGGTGACGGTTTTGGAAATCAACTTGATAATCACCTAGAGGCCGACTCAAACAGGGTTTCAACCGGTTCGACTTTTGGTAGGGTAGATATTTGAGTTAGGAATCCAATGCAACAAGAATCACGGGTAAAGCTTACTTCTGGAGAGAGTTATAGCCATTTTACTGACGGCTGCTAGAAAACGGGGCCAAATCTGGCCACCGGCCAAAGGGGTACCCCTTTGGGCGGGCTCAAAAATTTGATTTTTTTAAAAGTGGACGGATTAGGCATATATGATCATATGGATTGATTCATAATGGACTCTAGTGTTCAAAAATGCTAGACTCAATGAAAACCCGACGTTCACCCCGATCCCTACATAAGAGGTGACGGTTTTGGAAATCAACTTGATGATCATCTAGAGGCCGACTCAAATAGTGTTTCAACCGGTTCGACTTTTTGTAGGGTAGATATTTGAGTTAGGAATCCAATGCAACAAGAATCACGGGTAAAGCTTACTTCTGGAGAGAGTTATAGCCGTTTTAATGACGTCTGCTAGAAAATGGGGCCAAATCTGGCCACCGGCCAAAGGGATACCCCTTTGGGCGGGCTCAAAAATTTGATTTTTTCAAAAGTGGACGGATTAGGCATATATGATCATATGGATTGATTCATAATGGACTCTAGTGTTAAAAAATGCTACACTCAATGAAAAACTCGACGTTCACCCCGATCCCTACATAGGAGGTGACGATTTTGGAAATCAACTTGATAATCACCTAGAGGCCGACTCAAATAGGGTTTCAACCGGTTCGACTTTTGGTAGGGTAGATATTTGAGTTTGGAATCCAACGCAACAAAAATCACGGGTAAAGCTTACTTCTGGAGAGAATTATAGCCGTTTTAATGATGGCTGCCAGAAAACCGGGCCAAATCTGGCCACCGGCCAAAGGGGGTACCCCTTTGGGCGGGCACAAAAATTTGATTTTTTGAAAAGTTGACGGATTAGGCATATATGATCATATGGATTGATTCAAAATCGATTCTAGTGTTCAAAAATGATAGACTCAATGAAAAACCCGATGTTCACCCCGATCCCTACATAGGAGGTGACGGTTTTGGAAATCAACTTGATAATCACCTAGAGGACGACTCAAATAGTGTTTCAACCAGTTCGACTTTTGGTAGGGTAGATATTTGAGTTAGGAATTCAACGCAACAAGAATCACGGGTAAAGCTTACTTCTGGAGAGAGTTATAGCCATTTTACTGACGGCTGCCAGAAAACGGGGCCAAATCTGGCCACCGGCCAAAGGGGTACCCCTTTGGGCGGGCTCAAAAATTTGATTTTTTCAAAAGTCGACGGATTAGGCATATATGATCATATGGATTGATTCATAATGGACTCTAGTGTTCAAAAATGCTAGACTCAATGAAAAACCCGACGTTCACACCGAGCCCTACATAAGAGGTGACGGTTTTGGAAATCAACTTGATGATCACCTAGAGGCCGACTCAAATAGAGTTTCAACCGGTTTGACTTTTGGTAGGGTAGATATTTGAGTTAGGAATCCAACCCAACAAGAATCACGGGTAAAGCTTACTTCTGGAGAGAGTTATAGTCGTTTTACTGACGGCTATCAGAAAACGGGGCCAAATCTGGCCACCGGCCAAAGGGGTACCCCTTTGGGCGGGCTCAAAAATTTGATTTTTTCTAAAGTGGACAGATTAGGCATATATGATCATACGGATTGATTCATAATGGACTCTAGTGTTCAAAAATGCTAGACTCAATGAAAAACCCGACGTCCACCCCGATCCCTCCAAAAGAGGTGACTGTTTTGGAAATCAACTTGATAATCACCTAGAGGCCGATTCAAATAGGGTTTCAACCGGTTCGACTTTTGGTAGGGTAGATATTTGAGTTAGGAATCCAACGCAACAAGAATCACGGGTAAAGCTTACTTCTGGAGAGAGTTATAGGCGTTTTACTGACGGCTACCAGAAAACGGGGCCAAATCTGGCCACCGGCCAAAGGGGTACCCCTTTGGGCGGGCTCAAAAATTTGATTTTTTCTAAAGTGGACAGATTAGGCATATATGATCATACGGATTGATTCATAATGGACTCTAGTGTTCAAAAATGCTAGACTCAATGAAAAACCCGACGTCCACCCCGATCCCTCCAAAAGAGGTGACTGTTTTGGAAATCAACTTGATAATCACCTAGAGGCCGATTCAAATAGGGTTTCAACCGGTTCGACTTTTGGTAGGGTAGATATTTGAGTTAGGAATCCAACGCAACAAGAATCACGGGTAAAGCTTACTTCTGGAGAGAGTTATAGGCGTTTTACTGACGGCTACCAGAAAACGGGGCCAAATCTGGCCACCGGCCAAAGGGGTACCCCTTTGGGCGGGCTCAAAAATTTGATTTTTTCAAAAGTGGACGGATTAGGCATATATGATCATATGAATTGATTCATAATGGACTCTAGTGTTCAAAAATGCTAGACTCAATGAAAAACCCGGCGTTCACACCGAGCCCTACATAAGAGGGGACGGTTTTGGAAATCAACTTGATGATCACCTAGAGGCCGACTCAAATAGGTTTTCAACCGGTTCAACTTTTGGTAGTGTAGATATTTGAGTTAGGAATCCAACGCAATAAGAATCACGGGTAAAGCTTACTTTTGGAGAGAGTTATAGCCGTTTTACTGACGGCTGTCAGAAAACGGGGCCAAATCTGGCCACCGGCCAAAGGGGTACCCCTTTGGGCGGGCTCAAAAATTTGATTTTTTAAAAAGTGGACAGATTAGGCATATATGATCATACGGATTGATTCATAATGGACTCTAGTGTTCAAAAATGCTAGACTCAATGAAAAACCCGACGTTCACACCGATCCCTACATAAGAGGTGACGGTTTTGGAAATCAACTTGATAATCACCTAGAGGCCGACTCAAACAGGGTTTCAACCGGTTCGACTTTTGGTAGGGTAGATATTTGAGTTAGGAATCCAATGCAACAAGAATCACGGGTAAAGCTTACTTCTGGAGAGAGTTATAGCCATTTTACTGACGGCTGCTAGAAAACGGGGCCAAATCTGGCCACCGGCCAAAGGGGTACCCCTTTGGGCGGGCTCAAAAATTTGATTTTTTCAAAAGTGGACGGATTAGGCATATATGATCATATGGATTGATTCATAATGGACTCTAGTGTTCAAAAATGCTAGACTCAATGAAAACCCGACGTTCACCCCGATCCCTACATAAGAGGTGACGGTTTTGGAAATCAACTTGATGATCATCTAGAGGCCGACTCAAATAGTGTTTCAACCGGTTCGACTTTTTGTAGGGTAGATATTTGAGTTAGGAATCCAACGCAACAGGAATCACGGGTAAAGCTTACTTCTGGAGAGAGTTATAGCCGTTTTACTGACGGCTGCCAGAAAACGGGGCCAAATCTGGCCACCGGCCAAAAGGGTACCCCTTTGGGAGAGCTCTAAAATTTGATTTTTTCAAAAGTAGACGGATTAGGCATATATGATCATATGGATTGATGCATAATGGACTGTAGTGTTCAAAAATGCTAGACTCAATGAAAAACCCGACGTTCACCCCGATCCCTACATAAGAGGTGACGGTTTTGGAAATCAACTTGATGATCACCTAGAGGCCGGCTCAAATAGGGTTTCAACCGGTTCGACTTTTGGTAGGGTAGATATTTGAGTTAGGAATCCAACGCAACAAGAATCACGGGTAAAGCTTACATCTGGAGAGAGTTATAGCCGTTTTACTGACGGCTGCCAGAAAACGTGGCCAAATCTGGCCACCGGCCAAAGGGGTACCCCTTTGGGCGGGCTCAAAAATTTGATTTTTTCAAAAGTGGACGGATTAGGCATATATGATCATATGGATTGATTCATAATGGACTCTAGTGTTCAAAAATGCTAGACTCAATGAAAACCCGACGTTCACCCCGAGCCCTACATAAGAGGTGACGGTTTTGGAAATCAACTTGATGATCACCTAGAGGCCGACTCAAATAGGGTTTCAACCGGTTCGACTTTTGGTAGGGTAGATATTTGAGTTAGGAATCCAACGCAACAAGAATCACGGGTAAAGCTTACTTCTGGAGAGAGTTATAGCCGTTTTACTGACGGCTGTCAGAAAACGGGGCCAAATCTGGCCACCGGCCAAAGGGGTACCCCTTTGGGCGGGCACAAAAATTTGATTTTTTCAAAAGTGGACAGATTAGGCATATATGATCATACGGATTGATTCATAATGGACTCTAGTGTTCAAAAATGCTAGACTCAATGAAAAACCCGACGTCCACCCCGATCCCTCCATAAGAGGTGACAGTTTTGGAAATCAACTTGATAATCACCTAGAGGCCGACTCAAATAGGGTTTCAACCGGTTCGACTTTTGGTAGGGTAGATATTTGAGTTAGGAATCTAATACAATAAGAATTACGGGTAAAGCTCACTTCTGGAGAGAGTTATAGCCGTTTTACTGACGGCTGCTAGAAAACGGGACCAAATCTGGGTACCGGCCAAAGGGGTACCCCTTTGGGCGGGCTCAAAAATTTGATTTTTTAAAAAGTGGACAGATTAGGCATATATGATCATACAGATTGATTCATAATGGACTCTAGTGTTCAAAAATGCTAGACTCAATGAAAAACTCGACGTTCACACCGATCCCTACATAAGAGGTGACGGTTTTGGAAATCAACTTGATAATCACCTAGAGGCCGACTCAAACAGGGTTTCAACCGGTTCGACTTTTGGTAGGGTAGATATTTGAGTTAGGAATCCAATGCAACAAGAATCACGGGTAAAGCTTACTTCTGGAGAGAGTTATAGCCATTTTACTGACGGCTGCTAGAAAACGGGGCCAAATCTGGCCACCGGCCAAAGGGGTACCCCTTTGGGCGGGCTCAAAAATTTGATTTTTTCAAAAGTGGACGGATTAGGCATATATGATCATATGGATTGATTCATAATGGACTCTAGTGTTCAAAAATGCTAGACTCAATGAAAACCCGACGTTCACCCCGATCCCTACATAAGAGGTGACGGTTTTGGAAATCAACTTGATGATCATCTAGAGGCCGACTCAAATAGTGTTTCAACCGGTTCGACTTTTTGTAGGGTAGATATTTGAGTTAGGAATCCAACGCAACAGGAATCACGGGTAAAGCTTACTTCTGGAGAGAGTTATAGCCGTTTTACTGACGGCTGCCAGAAAACGGGGCCAAATCTGGCCACCGGCCAAAAGGGTACCCCTTTGGGAGAGCTCTAAAATTTGATTTTTTCAAAAGTAGACGGATTAGGCATATATGATCATATGGATTGATTCATAATGGACTGTAGTGTTCAAAAATGCTAGACTCAATGAAAAACCCGACGTTCACCCCGATCCCTACATAAGAGGTGACGGTTTTGGAAATCAACTTGATGATCACCTAGAGGCCGGCTCAAATAGGGTTTCAACCGGTTCGACTTTTGGTAGGGTAGATATTTGAGTTAGGAATCCAACGCAACAAGAATCACGGGTAAAGCTTACATCTGGAGAGAGTTATAGCCGTTTTACTGACGGCTGCCAGAAAACGTGGCCAAATCTGGCCACCGGCCAAAGGGGTACCCCTTTGGGCGGGCTCAAAAATTTGATTTTTTCAAAAGTGGACGGATTAGGCATATATGATCATATGGATTGATTCATAATGGACTCTAGTGTTCAAAAATGCTAGACTCAATGAAAACCCGACGTTCACCCCGAGCCCTACATAAGAGGTGACGGTTTTGGAAATCAACTTGATGATCACCTAGAGGCCGACTCAAATAGGGTTTCAACCGGTTCGACTTTTGGTAGGGTAGATATTTGAGTTAGGAATCCAACGCAACAAGAATCACGGGTAAAGCTTACTTCTGGAGAGAGTTATAGCCGTTTTACTGACGGCTGTCAGAAAACGGGGCCAAATCTGGCCACCGGCCAAAGGGGTACCCCTTTGGGCGGGCACAAAAATTTGATTTTTTCAAAAGTGGACAGATTAGGCATATATGATCATACGGATTGATTCATAATGGACTCTAGTGTTCAAAAATGCTAGACTCAATGAAAAACCCGACGTCCACCCCGATCCCTCCATAAGAGGTGACAGTTTTGGAAATCAACTTGATAATCACCTAGAGGCCGACTCAAATAGGGTTTCAACCGGTTCGACTTTTGGTAGGGTAGATATTTGAGTTAGGAATCTAATACAATAAGAATTACGGGTAAAGCTCACTTCTGGAGAGAGTTATAGCCGTTTTACTGACGGCTGCTAGAAAACGGGACCAAATCTGGGTACCGGCCAAAGGGGTACCCCTTTGGGCGGGCTCAAAAATTTGATTTTTTAAAAAGTGGACAGATTAGGCATATATGATCATACAGATTGATTCATAATGGACTCTAGTGTTCAAAAATGCTAGACTCAATGAAAAACTCGACGTTCACACCGATCCCTACATAAGAGGTGACGGTTTTGGAAATCAACTTGATAATCACCTAGAGGCCGACTCAAACAGGGTTTCAACCGGTTCGACTTTTGGTAGGGTAGATATTTGAGTTAGGAATCCAATGCAACAAGAATCACGGGTAAAGCTTACTTCTGGAGAGAGTTATAGCCATTTTACTGACGGCTGCTAGAAAACGGGGCCAAATCTGGCCACCGGCCAAAGGGGTACCCCTTTGGGCGGGCTCAAAAATTTGATTTTTTCAAAAGTGGACGGATTAGGCATATATGATCATATGGATTGATTCATAATGGACTCTAGTGTTCAAAAATGCTAGACTCAATGAAAACCCGACGTTCACCCCGATCCCTACATAAGAGGTGACGGTTTTGGAAATCAACTTGATGATCATCTAGAGGCCGACTCAAATAGTGTTTCAACCGGTTCGACTTTTTGTAGGGTAGATATTTGAGTTAGGAATCCAACGCAACAGGAATCACGGGTAAAGCTTACTTCTGGAGAGAGTTATAGCCGTTTTACTGACGGCTGCCAGAAAACGGGGCCAAATCTGGCCACCGGCCAAAAGGGTACCCCTTTGGGAGAGCTCTAAAATTTGATTTTTTCAAAAGTAGACGGATTAGGCATATATGATCATATGGATTGATTCATAATGGACTGTAGTGTTCAAAAATGCTAGACTCAATGAAAAACCCGACGTTCACCCCGATCCCTACATAAGAGGTGACGGTTTTGGAAATCAACTTGATGATCACCTAGAGGCCGGCTCAAATAGGGTTTCAACCGGTTCGACTTTTGGTAGGGTAGATATTTGAGTTAGGAATCCAACGCAACAAGAATCACGGGTAAAGCTTACATCTGGAGAGAGTTATAGCCGTTTTACTGACGGCTGCCAGAAAACGTGGCCAAATCTGGCCACCGGCCAAAGGGATACCCCTTTGGGCGGGCTCAAAAATTTGATTTTTTCAAAAGTGGACGGATTAGGCATATATGATGATATGGATTGATTCATAATGGACTCTAGTGTTCAAAAATGCTAGACTCAATGAAAACCCGACGTTCACCCCGAGCCCTACATAAGAGGTGACGGTTTTGGAAATCAACTTGATGATCACCTAGAGGCCGACTCAAATAGGGTTTCAACCGGTTCGACTTTTGGTAGGGTAGATATTTGAGTTAGGAATCCAACGCAACAAGAATCACGGGTAAAGCTTACTTCTGGAGAGAGTTATAGCTGTTTTACTGACGGCTGTCAGAAAACGGGGCAAAATCTGGCCACCGGCCAAAGGGGTACCCCTTTGGGCGGGCACAAAAATTTGATTTTTTCAAAAGTGGACAGATTAGGCATATATGATCATACGGATTGATTCATAATGGACTCTAGTGTTCAAAAATGCTAGACTCAATGAAAAACCCGACGTCCACCCCGATCCCTCCATAAGAGGTGACAGTTTTGGAAATCAACTTGATAATCACCTAGAGGCCGACTCAAATAGGGTTTCAACCGGTTCGACTTTTGGTAGGGTAGATATTTGAGTTAGGAATCTAATACAATAAGAATTACGGGTAAAGCTCACTTCTGGAGAGAGTTATAGCCGTTTTACTGACGGCTGCTAGAAAACGGGACCAAATCTGGGTACCGGCCAAAGGGGTACCCCTTTGGGCGAGCTCAAAAATTTGATTTTTTAAAAAGTGGACAGATTAGGCATATATGATCATACGGATTGATTCATAATGGACTCTAGTGTTCAAAAATGCTAGACTCAATGAAAAACCCGACGTTCACACCGATCCCTACATAAGAGGTGACGGTTTTGAAAATCAACTTGATAATCACCTAGAGGCCGACTCAAACAGGGTTTCAACCGGTTCGACTTTTGGTAGGGTAGATATTTGAGTTAGGAATCCAATGCAACAAGAATCACGGGTAAAGCTTACTTCTGGAGAGAGTTATAGCCATTTTACTGACGGCTGCTATAAAACGGGGCCAAATCTGGCCACCGGCCAAAGGGGTACCCCTTCGGACGGGCTGAAAAATTTGATTTTTTCAAAAGTGGACGGATTAGGCATATATGATCATATGGATTGATTCATACTGGACTCTAGTGTTCAAAAATGCTAGACTCAATGAAAATCCGACGTTCACCCCGATCCCTACATAAGAGGTGACGGTTTTGGAAATCAACTTGATGATCACCTAGAGGCCGACTCAAATAGTGTTTCAACCGGTTCGACTTTTTGTAGGGTAGATATTTGAGTTAGGAATCCAACGCAACAGGAATGACGGTTAAAGCTTATTTTTGGAGAGAGTTATAGCCGTTTTACTGACGGCTGCCAGAAAACGGGGCCAAATCTGGCCACCGGCCAAAGGGGTACCCCTTTGGGAGGGCTCAAAAATTTGATTTTTTCAAAAGTAGATGGATTAGGCATATATGATCATATGGATTGATTCATAATGGACTGTAGTGTTCAAAAATGCTAGACTCAATGAAAAACCCGACGTTCACCCCGATCCCTCCAAAAGAGGTGACAGTTTTGGAAATCAACTTGATAATCACCTAGAGGCCGACTCAAATAGGGTTTCAACCGGTTCGACTTATGGTAGGGTAGATATTTGAGTTAGGAATCCAACGCAACAAGAATCACGGGTAACGCTTACTTATGGAGAGAGTTATAGACATTTTACTGACGGCTACCAGAAAACGGGGCCAAATCTGGCCACCGGCCAAAGGGGTACCCCTTTGGGCGGGCTCAAAAATTTGATTTTTTCAAAAGTGGACGGATTAGGCATATATGATCATATGGATTGATTCATAATGGACTCTAGTGTTCAAAAATGCTAGACTCAATGAAAAACCCGGCGTTCACACCGAGCCCTACATAAGAGGTGACGGTTTTGGAAATCAACTTGATGATCACCTAGAGGCCGACTCAAATAGGCTTTCAACCGGTTCGACTTTTGGTAGGGTAGATATTTGAGTTAGGAATCCAACGCAACAAGAATCACGGGTAAAGCTTACTTCTGGAGAGAGTTATAGCCGTTTTACTGACGGCTGTCAGAAAATGGGGCCAAATCTGGCCACCGGCCAAAGGGGTACCCCTTTGGGCGGGCTCAAAAATTTGATTTTTTCAAAAGTGGACAGATTAGGCATATATGATCATACGGATTGATTCATAATGGACTCTAGTGTTCAAAAATGCTAGACTCAATGAAAAACCCGACGTCCACCCCGATCCCTCCAAAAGAGGTGACAGTTTTGGAAATCAACTTGATAATCACCTAGAGGCCGACTCAAATAGGGTTTCAACCGGTTCGACTTATGGTAGGGTAGATATTTGAGTTAGGAATCCAACGCAACAAGAATCACGGGTAACGCTTACTTATGGAGAGAGTTATAGACATTTTACTGACGGCTACCAGAAAACGGGGCCAAATCTGGCCACCGGCCAAAGGGGTACCCCTTTGGGCGGGCTCAAAAATTTGATTTTTTCAAAAGTGGACGGATTAGGCATATATGATCATATGGATTGATTCATAATGGACTCTAGTGTTGAAAAATGCTAGACTCAATGAAAAACCCGGCGTTCACACCGAGCCCTACATAAGAGGTGACGGTTTTGGAAATCAAATTGATGATCACCTAGAGGCCGACTCAAATAGGGTTTCAACCGGTTCGACTTTTGATAGGGTAGATATTTCAGTTAGGAATCCAACGCAACAAGAATCATGGGTAAAGCTTATTTCTGGAGAGAGTTATAGCCGTTTTACTGACGGCTGCCAGAAAACGGGGCCAAATCTGGCCACCGGCCAAAGGGGTACCCCTTTGGGAGGGCTCAAAAATTTGATTTTTTCAAAAGTAGATGGATTAGGCATATATGATCATATGGATTGATTCATAATGGACTGTAGTGTTAAAAAATGCTAGACTCAATGAAAAACCCGACGTTCACCCCGATCCCTACATAAGAGGTGACGGTTTTGGAAATCAACTTGATGATCACCTAGAGGCCGACTCAAATAGGGTTTCGACCGGTTCGACTTTCGTAGGGTAGATCTTTGAGTTAGGAATCCAACGCAATAAGAATCACGGGCAAAGCTTACTTCTGGAGAGAGTTATAGCCGTTTTACTGACGGCTGCCAGAAAACGGACCAAATCTGGCCACCGACAAAAGAGGTACCCCTTTGGGCGGGCTCAAAAATTTGATTTTTTAAAAAGTGGACAGATTAGGCATATATGATCATACGGATTGATTCATAATGGACTATAGTGTTCAAAAATGCTAGACTCAATGAAAAACCCGACGTTCACACCGATCCCTACATAAGAGGTGACGGTTTTGGAAATCAACTTGATAATCACCTGGAGGCCGACTCAAATAGGGTTTCAACCGGTTCGACTTTTGGTAGGGTTGATATTTGAGTTTGGAATCCAATGCAACAAGAATCACGGGTAAAGCTTACTTCTGGAGAGAGTTATAGCCATTTTACTGACGGCTGCTAGAAAACGGTGCCAAATCTGGCCACCGGCCAAAGGGGTACCCCTTTGGGCGGTGTCAAAAAATTGATTTTTTCAAAAGTGGACGGATTAGGCATATATGATCATATGGATTGATTCATAATGGACTCTAGTGTTCAAAAATGCTAGACTCAATGAAAACCCGACGTTCACCCCGATCCATACATAAGAGGTGACGGTTTTTGAAATCAACTTGATGATCACCTAGAGGCCGACTCAAATAGTGTTTCAACCGGTTCGACTTTTTGTAGGGTAGATATTTGAGTTAGGAATCCAACGCAACAGGAATCACGGGTAAAGCTTACTTCTGGAGAGAGTTATAGCCATTTTACTGACGGCTGCCAGAAAACGGGGCCAAATCTGGCCACCGGCCAAAGGGGTACGCCTTTGGGAGGGCTCAAAAATTTGATTTTTTCAAAAGTAGACGGATTAGGCATATATGATCATATGGATTGATTCATAATGGACTGTAGTGTTCAAAAATGCTAGACTCTATGAAAAACCCGACGTTCACCCCGATCCCGACATAAGAGGTGACGGTTTTGGAAATCAACTTGATGATCACCTAGAGGCCGACTCAAATAGGATTTCGACCGGTTCGACTTTCGTAGGGTAGATATTTGAGTTAGGAATCCAATGCAACAAGAATCACGGGCAAAGCTTACTTCTGGAGAGAGTTATAGCCGTTTTACTGACGGCTGCCAGAAAACGGGCCAAATCTGGCCACCGGCAAAAGGGGTACCCCTTTGGGCGGGCTCAAAAATTTGATTTTTTAAAAAGTGGACAGATTAGGCATATATGATCATACGGATTGATTCATAATGGACTCTGGTGTTCAAAAATGCTAGACTCAATGAAAAACCCAACGTTCACACCGATCCCTACATAAGAGGTGACGGTTTTGGAAATCAACTTGATAATCACCTAGAGGCCGACTCAAATAGGGTTTCAACCGGTTCGACTTTTGGTAGGGTAGATATTTGAGTTAGGAATCCAATGAAACAAGAATCACGGGTAAAGCTTACTTCTGGAGTGAGTTATAGCCATTTTACTGACGACTGCTAGAAAACGGGGCCAAATCTGGCCACCGGCCAAAGGGGTACCCCATTGGGCGGGCTCAAAAATTTGATTTTTTCAAAAGTGGACGGATTAGGCATATATGATCATATGGATTGATTCATAATGGACTCTAGTGTTCAAAAATGCTAGACTCAATGAAAACCCGACGTTCACCCCGATCCCTACATAAGAGGTGACAGTTTTGGAAATCAACTTGATGATCACCTAGAGGCCGACTTAAATAGTGTTTCAACCGGTTCGACTTTTGGTAGGGTAGATATTTGAGTTAGGAATCCAACGCAATAGGAATTACGGGTAAAGCTTAATTCTGGAGAGAGTTATAGCCGTTTTACTGACGGCTGCCCAAAAACGGGGCCAAATCTGGCCACCGGCCAAAGGGGTACCCCTTTGGGAGGGCTCAAAAATTTGATTTTTTCAAAAGTAGACGGATTAGGCATATATGATCATATGGATTGATTCATAATGGACTGTAGTGTTCAAAAATGCTAGACTCAATGAAGAACCCGACGTTCACCCCGATCCCTACATAAGAGGTGACGGTTTTGGAAATCAACTTGATGATCACCTAGAGGCCGATTCAAATAGGGTTTCGACCGGTTCGACTTTGGTAGGGTAGATATTTGAGTTAGGAATCCAACGCAACAAGAATCACCGGCAAAGCTTACTTCTGGTGAGAGTTATAGCCATTTTACTGACGGCTGCCAGAAAACGGGCCAAATCTGGCCACCGGCAAAAGGGGTCCTTTGGGCGGGCTCAAAAATTTGATTTTTTAAAAAGTGGACAGATTAGGCATATATGATCATACGGATTGATTCATAATGGACTCTAGTGTTAAAAAATGCCAGACTCAATGAAAAACCCGACATTCACCCCGATCCCTACATAAGAGGTGACGGTTTTGGAAATCAACTTGATAATCATCTAGAGGCCGACTCAAATAGGGTTTCAACCGGTTCGACTTTTTGTAGGGTAGATATTTGAGTTAGGAATCCAACGCAACAAGAATCACGGGTAAAGCTTACATCTGGAGAGAGTTATAGCCGTTTTACTGACGGCTGCCAGAAAACGTGGCCAAATCTGGCCACCGGCCAAAGGGGTACCCCTTTGGGCGGGCTCAAAAATTTGATTTTTTCAAAAGTGGACGCATTAGGCATATATCATCATATGGATTGATTCATAATGGACTGTAGTGTTCAAAAATGCTAGGCTCAATGAAAAACCCGACGTTCACCCCGATCCCGACATAAGAGGTGACGGTTTTGGAAATCAACTTGATGATCACCTAGAGGCCGACTCAAATAGGGTTTCGACCGGTTCGACTTTCGTAGGGTAGATATTTGAGTTAGGAATCCAAGGCAACAAGAATCACGGGCAAAGCTTACTTCTGGAGAGAGTTATAGCCGTTTTACTGACGGCTGCCAGAAAACGGGCCAAATCTGGCCACCGGCAAAAGGGGTACTCCTTTGGGCGGGCTCAAAAATTTGATTTTTTAAAAAGTGGACAGATTAGGCATATATGATCATACGGATTGATTCATAATGGACTCTAGTGTTCAAAAATGCTAGACTCAATGAAAAACCCGACGTTCACACCGATCCCTACATAAGAGGTGACGGTTTTGGAAATCAACTTGATGATCACCTAGAGGCCGATTCAAATAGGGTTTCGACCGGTTCGACTTTGGTAGGGTAGATATTTGAGTTAGGAATCCAACGCAACAAGAATCACGGGAAAAGCTTACTTCTGGTGAGAGTTATAGCCGTTTTACTGACGGCTGCCAGAAAACGGGCCAAATCTGGCCACCGGCAAAAGGGGTACCCCTTTGGGCGGGTTCAAAAATTTGATTTTTTAAAAAGTGGACAGATTAGGCATATATGATCATACGGATTGATTCATAATGGACTCTAGTGTTAAAAAATGCCAGACTCAATGAAAAACCCGACATTCACCCCGATCCCTACATAAGAGGTGACGGTTTTGGAAATCAACTTGATAATCATCTAGAGGCCGACTCAAATAGGGTTTCAACCGGTTCGACTTTTGGTAGGGTAGATATTTGAGTTAGGAATCCAACGCAACAAGAATCACGGGTAAAGCTTACATCTGGAGAGAGTTATAGCCGTTTTACTGACGGCTGCCAGAAAATGTGGCCAAATCTGGCCACCGGCCAAAGGGGTAGCCCTTTGGGCGGGCTCAAAAATTTGATTTTTTCAAAAGTGGACGGATTAGGCATATATGATCATATGGATTGATTCATAATGGACTCTAGTGTTCAAAAATGCTAGACTCAATGAAAACCCGACGTTCACCCCGATCCCTACATAAGAGGTGACAGTTTTGGAAATCAACTTGATGATCACCTAGAGGCCGACTCAAATAGTGTTTCAACCGGTTCGACTTTTGGTAGGGTAGATATTTGAGTTAGGAATCTAACGCAATAGGAATCACGGGTAAAGCTTACTTCTGGAGAGAGTTATAGCCGTTTTACTGACGGCTGCCTAAAAAGGGGCCAAATCTGGCCACCGGCCAAAGGGGTACCCCTTTGGGAGGGCTCAAAAATTTGATTTTTTCAAAAGTAGACGGATTAGGCATATATGATCATATGGATTGATTCATAATGGACTGTAGTGTTCAAAAGTGCTAGACTCAATGAAAAACCCGACGTTCACCCCGATCACTATATAAGAGGTGACGGTTTTGGAAATCAACTTGATGATCACCTAGAGGCCGATTCAAATAGGGTTTCGACCGGTTCGACTTTGGTAGGGTAGATATTTGAGTTAGGAATCCAACGCAACAAGAATCACGGGCAAAGCTTACTTCTGGTGAGAGTTATAGCCGTTTTACTGACGGCTGCCAGAAAACGGGCCAAATCTGGCCACCGGCAAAAGGGGTACCCCTTTGGGCGGGCTCAAAAATTTGATTTTTTAAAAAGTGGACAGATTAGGCATATATGATCATACGAATTGATTCATAATGGACTCTAGTGTTAAAAAATGCTAGACTCAATGAAAAACCCGACATTCACCCTGATCCCTACATAAGAGGTGACGGTTTTGGAAATCAACTTGATAATCATCTAGAGGCCGACTCAAATAGGGTTTCAACCGGTTTGACTTTTGGTAGGGTAGATATTTGAGTTAGGAATCCAACGCAACAAGAATCACGGGTAAAGCTTACATCTGGAGAGAGTTATAGCCATTTTACTGACGGCTGCCAGAAAACGTGGCCAAATCTGGCCACCGGCCAAAGGGGTACCCCTTTGGGCGTGCTCAAAAATTTGAATTTTTCAAAAGTGGACGGATTAGGTATATATGATCATATGGATTGATTCATCATGGACTCTAGTGTTCAAAAATGCTAGACTCAATGAAAACCCGACGTTCACCCCGATCCCTACATAAGAGGTGACAGTTTTGGAAATCAACTTGATGATCACCTAGAGGACGACTCAAATAGTGTTTCAACCGGTTCAACTTTTGGTAGGGTAGATATTTGAGTTAGGAATCCAACGCAATAGGAATCACGGGTAAAACTTACTTTTGGAGAGAGTTATAGCCGTTTTACTGACGGCTGCCCAAAAACCGGGGCCAAATCTGGCCACCGGCCAAAGGGGTACCCCTTTGGGAGGGCTCAAAAATTTGATTTTTTCAAAAGTAGAAGGATTAGGCATATATGATCATATGGATTGATTCATGATGGATTGTAGTGTTCAAAAATGCTAAACTCAATGAAAAACCCGACGTTCACCCCGATCCCTACATAAGAGGTGACGGTTTTGGAAATCAACTTGATGATCACCTAGAGGCCGACTCAAATAGGGTTTCGACCGGTTCGACTTTCGTAGGGTAGATATTTGAGTTAGGAATCCAACGCAATAAAAATCACGGGCAAAGCTTACTTCTGGAGAGAGTTATAGCAGTTTTACTGACGGCTGCCAGAAAACGGGCCAAATCTGGCCACCGGCAAAAGGGGTACCCCTTTGGGCGGGCTCAAAAATTTGATTTTTTAAAAAGTGGACAGATTAGGCATATATGATCATACGGATTGATTCATAATGGACTCTAGTGTTCAAAAATGCTAGACTCAATGAAAAACCCGACGTTCACACCGATCCCTACATAAGAGGTGACGGTTTTGGAAATCAACTTGATTATCACCTAGAGGCCGACTCAAATAGGGTTTCAACCGGTTCGACTTTTGGTAGGGTAGATATTTGAGTTAGGAATCCAATGCAACAAGAATCACGGGTAAAGCTTACTTCTGGAGTGAGTTATAGCCATTTTACTGACGACTGCAAGAAAACGGGGCCAAATCTGGCCACCGGCCAAAGGGGTACCCCTTTGGGCGGGCTCAAAAATTTGATTTTTTCAAAAGTGGACGGATTAGGCATATATGATCATATGGATTGATTCATAATGGACTCTAGTGTTCAAAAATGCTAGACTCAATGAAAACCCGACGTTCACCCCGATCCCTACATAAGAGGTGACAGTTTTGGAAATCAACTTGATGATCACCTAGAGGCCGACTCAAATAGTGTTTCAACCGGTTTGACTTTTGGTAGGGTAGATATTTGAGTTAGGAATCCAATGTAATAGGAATCATGGGTAAAGCTTACTTCTGGAGAGAGTTATAGCCGTTTTACTGACGGCTGCCCAAAAACGGGGCCAAATCTGGCCACCGGCCAAAGGGGTACCCCTTTGGGAGTGCTCAAAAATTTGATTTTTTCAAAAGTAGACGGATTAGGCATATATGATCATATGGATTGATTCATAATGGACTCTAGTGTTCAAAAATGCTAGACTCAATGAAAACCCGACGTTCACCCCGATCCCTACATAAGAGGTGACAGTTTTGGAAATCAACTTGATGATCACCTAGACGCCGACTCAAATAGTGTTTCAACCGGTTCGACTTTTGTTAGGGTAGATATTTGAGTTAGGAATCCAACGCAATAGGAATCACGGGTAAGGCTTATTTCTGGAGAGAGTTATAGCCGTTTTACTGACGGCTGCCCAAAAACGGGGCCAAATCTGGCCACCGGCCAAAGGGGTACCCCTTTGGGAGGGCTCAAAAATTTGATTTTTTCAAAAGTAGACGGATTAGGCATATATGATCATATGGATTGATTCATAATGGATTGTAGTGTTCAAAAATGCTAGACTCAATGAAAAACCCGACGTTCACCCCGATCCCTACATAAGAGGTGACGGTTTTGGAAATCAACTTGATGATCACCTAGAGGCCGACTCAAATAGGGTTTCGACCGGTTCGACTTTCGTAGGGTAGATATTTGAGTTAGGAATCCAACGCAACAAGAATCACGGGCAAAGCTTACTTCTGGAGAGAGTTATAGCCGTTTTACTGACGGCTGCCAGAAAACTGGCCAAATCTGGCCACCGGCAAAAGGGGTACACCTTTTGGCGTGCTCAAAAATTTGATTTTTTAAAAAGTGGACAGGTTAGGCATATATGATCATACGGATTGATTCATAATGGACTCTAGTGTTAAAAAATGCTAGACTCAATGAAAAACCCGACATTTACCCCGATCCCTACATAAGAGGTGACGGTTTTGGAAATCAACTTGATAATCATCTAGAGGCCAACTCAAATAGGGTTTCAACCGGTTCGACTTTTGGTAGGGTAGATATTTGAGTTAGGAATCCAATGCAACAAGAATCACGGGTAAAGCTTACTTCTGGAGTGAGTTATAGCCATTTTACTGACGACTGCTAGAAAACGGGGCCAAATCTGGCCACCGGCCAAAGGGGTACCCCTTTGGGCGGGCTCAAAAATTTGATTTTTTCAAAAGTGGACGGATTAGGCATATATGATCATATGGATTGATTCATAATGGACTCTAGTGTTCAAAAATGCTAGACTCAATGAAAACCCGACGTTCACCCCGATCCCTACATAAGAGGTGACGGTTTTGGAAATCAACTTGATGATCACCTAGAGGCCGACTCAAATAGGGTTTCAACCTGTTCGACTATTGATAGGGTAGATATTTGAGTTAGGAATCCAACGCAATAAGAATCACAGGTAAAGCTTACTTCTGGAGAGAGCTATAGCCGTTTTACTGACGACTGCTAAAAAACGGGGCCAAATCTGGCCACCGGCCAAAGAGGTACCCCTTTGGGCGGGCTCAAAAATTTGATTTTTTCAAAAGTAGACGGATTAGGCATATATGATCATATGGATTGATTCATAATGGACTCTAGTCTTCAAAAATGCTAGACTCAATGAAAAACCCGACGTTAACCCCGATCCCTACATAAGAGGTGACGGTTTTGGAAATCAACTTGATGATCACCTAGAGGCCGACTCAAATAGGGTTTCAACCTGTTCGATTATTGATAGGGTAGATACTTGAGTTAGGAATCCAACGCAATAAGAATCACAGGTAAAGCTTACTTCTGGAGAGAGTTATAGCCGTTTTACTGACGGCTGCCAGAAAACGGGGCCAAATCTGGCCACCGGCCAAAGGGGTACACCTTTAGGCGGGCTCAAAAATTTGATTTTTTCAAAAGTGGACGGATTAGGCATATATGATCATATGGATTGATTCATAATGGACTCTAGTGTTCAAAAATGCTAGACTCAATGAAAAACCCGACGTTCACCCCGATCCCTACATAAGAGGTGACGATTTTGGAAATCAACTTGATGATCACCTAGAGGCCGACTCAAATAGGGTTTCATCCTGTTCGACTATTAATAGGGTAGATATTTGAGTTAGGAATCCAACGCAACAAGAATCACGGGTAAAGCTTACTTCTGGAGACAGTTATAGCCGTTTTACTGACGGCTGCCAGAAAACGGGGCTAAATCTGGCCACCGGCCAAAGGGTTACCCCTTTGGGAGGGCTCAAAAATTTGATTTTTTCAAAAGTAGACGGATTAGGCATATATGATCATATGGATTGATTCATAATGGACTCTAGTGTTCAAAAATGCTAGACTCAATGAAAAACCCGACGTTCACCCCGATCCCTACATAAGAGGTGACGATTTTGGAAATCAACTTGATGATCACCTAGAGGCCGACTCAAATAGGGTTTCATCCTGTTCGACTATTAATAGGGTAGATATTTGAGTTAGGAATCCAACGCAACAAGAATCACGGGTAAAGCTTACTTCTGGAGACAGTTATAGCCGTTTTACTGACGGCTGCCAGAAAACGGGGCTAAATCTGGCCACCGGCCAAAGGGTTACCCCTTTGGGAGGGCTCAAAAATTTGATTTTTTCAAAAGTAGACGGATTAGGCATATATGATCATATGGATTGATTCATAATGGACTCTAGTGTTCAAAAATGCTAGACTCAATGAAAAACCCGACGTTCACCCCGATCCCTACATAAGAGGTGACGGTTTTGGAAATCAACTTGATGATCACCTAGAGGACGACTCAAATAGGGTTTCAACCTGTTCGACTATTGATAGGGTAGATATTTGAGTTAGGAATCCAACGCAATAAGAATCACAGGTAAAGCTTACTTCTGGAGAGAGCTATAGCCGTTTTACTGACGACTGCCGGAAAACGGGGCTAAATCTGGCCACCGGCTAAAGGGGTACCCCTTTGGGAGGGCTCAAAAATTTGATTTATTCAAAAGTAGACGGATTAGGCATATATGATCATATGGATTGATTTATAATGGAATGTAGTGTTCAAAAATGCTAGACTCAATGAAAAACCCGACGTTCACCCCGATCCCTACATAAGAGGTGACGGTTTTGGAAATCAACTTGATGATCACCTAGAGGCCGACTCAAATAGGGTTTCGACCGGTTCGACTTTGGTAGGGTAGATATTTGAGTTAGGAATCCAACGCAACAAGAATCACGGGCAAAGCTTACTTCTGGAGAGAGTTATAGCCGTTTTACTGACGGCTGCCAGAAAACGGGCCAAATCTGGCCACCGGTAAAAGGGGTACCCCTTTGGGCGGGCTCAAAAATTTGATTTTTTAAAAAGTGGACAGATTAGGCATATATGATCATACGGATTGATTCATAATGGACTCTAGTGTTCAAAAATGCTAGACTCAATGAAAAACCCGACGTTCAAACCGATCCCTACATAAGAGGTGACGGTTTTGAAAATCAACTTGATAATCACCTAGAGGCCGACTCAAATAGGGTTTCAACCGGTTCGACTTTTGGTAGGGTAGATATTTGAGTTAGGAATCCAATGCAAAGAGAATCACGGGTAAAGCTTACTTCTGGAGAGAGTTATAGCCATTTTACTGACGACTGCTAGAAAACGGGGCCAAATCTGGCCAACGGCCAAAGGGGTACCCCTTTGGGCGGGCTCAAAAATTTGATTTTTTCAAAAGTGGACGGATTAGGCATATATGATCATATGGATTGATTCATAATGGACTCTAGTGTTCAAAAATGCTAGACTCAATGAAAACCCGACGTTCACCCCGATCCCTACATAAGAGGTGACAGTTTTGGAAATCAACTTGATGATCACCTAGAGGCCGACTCAAATAGTATTTCAACCTGTTCGACTATTGATAGGGTAGATATTTGAGTTAGGAATCCAACGCAACAGGAATCACGGTTAAAGCTTATTTCTGGAGAGAGTTATAGCCGTTTTACTGACGGCTGCCAGAAAACGGGGCCAAATCTGGCCACCGGCCAAAGGGGTACCCCTTTGGGCGGGCTCAAAAATTTGATTTTTTCAAAAGTGGACGGATTAGGCATATATGATCATATGGATTAATTCATAATGGACTCTAGTGTTCAAAAATGCTAGACTCAATGAAAAACCCGACGTTCACCCCGATCTTTAAATAAGAGGTGACGGTTTTGGAAATCAGCTTGATGATCACCTAGAGGCCGACTCAAATAGGGTTTCAACCGGTTCGACTTTTGGTAGGGTAGATATTTGAGTTAGGAATCCAATGCAACAAGAATCACGGGTAAAGCTTACTTCTGAAGAGAGTTATAGTCGTTTTACTGACGACTGCCAGAAAACGGGGCCAAATCTGGCCACCGGCCAAAGGGGTACCCCTTTGGGCGGGCTCAAAAATTTGATTTTTTCAAAAGTAGACGGATTAGGCATATATAATCATATGGATTGATTCATAATGGACTCTAGTGTTCAAAAATGCTAGACTCAATGAAAAACCCGACGTTCACCCCGATCCCTACATAAGAGGTGACGGTTTTGGAAATCAACTTGATGATCACCTAGAGGCCGACTCAAATAGGCTTTCAACCTGTTCGACTATTGATAGGGTAGATATTTGAGTTAGGAATCCAACGCAACAAGAATCACAGGTAAAGCTTACTTCTGGAGAGAGTTATAGCCGTGTTACTGACGGCTGCCAGAAAACGGGACCAAATCTGGCCACCGGCCAAAGGGGTACCCCTTTGGGCGGGCTCAAAAATTTGATTTTTTCAAAAGTAGACGGATTAGCCATATATGATCATATGGATTGATTCATAATGGACTCTAGTGTTCAAAAATGCTAGACTCAATGAAAAACCCGACGTTCACCCCGATCCCTACATTAGAGGTGACGGTTTTGGAAATCAACTTGATGATCACCTAGAGGCCGACTCAAATAGGGTTTCAACCGGTTCGACTTTTGGTAGGGTAGATATTTGAGTTAGGAATCCAACGCAACAAGAATCACAGGTAAAGCTTACTTCTGGATAGAGTTATAGCCGTTTTACTGACGGCTGCCAAAAACAGGGCCAAATCAGGCCACCGGCCAAAGGGGTACCCCTTTGGGCGGGCTCAAAAATTTGATTTTTTCAAAAGTAGATGGATTAGGCATATATGATCATATGGATTGATTCATAATGGACTCTAGTGTTCAAAAATGCTAGACTCAATGAAAAACCCGACGTTCACCCCGATCCCTACATAAGAGGTGACGGTTTTGGAAATCAACTTGATGATCACCTAGAGGCCGACTCAAATAGGGTTTCAACCTGTTCGACTATTGATAGGGTAGATATTTGAGTTAGGAATCCAACGCAACAGGAATCACAGGTAAAGCTTACTTCTGGAGAGAGTTATAGCCGTGTTACTGACGGCTGCCAGAAAACGGGGCCAAATCTGGCCACCGGCCAAAGGGGTACCCCTTTGGGCGGGCTCAAAAATTTGATTTTTTCAAAAGTGGACGGATTAGGCATATATGATCATATGTATTGATTCATAATGGACTCTAGTGTTCAAAAATGCTAGACTCAATGAAAAACCCGACGTTCACCCCGATCCTTAAATAAGAGGTGACGGTTTTGGAAATCAGCTTGATGATCACCTAGAGGCCGACTCAAATAGGGTTTCAACCGGTTTGACTTTTGGTAGGGTAGATATTTGAATTAGGAATCGAACGCAACTAGAATTACGGGTAAAGCTTACATCTGGAGAGAGTTATAGCCGTTTTACTGACGGCTGCCAGAAAACGGGGCCAAATCTGGCCACCGGACAAAGGGGTACCCCTTTGGGCGGGTTCAAAAATTTGATTTTTTCAAAAGTGGACGGATTCAGCATATATGATCATATGGATTGATTCATAATGGACTCTAGTGTTCTAAAATGCTAGACTCAATAAAAAACCCGACGTTCACCCCGATCCCTACATAAGAGGTGACGGTTTTGGAAATCAACTTGATGATCACCTAGAGGCCGACTCAAATAGGGTTTCAACCGGTTCGACTTTTGGTAGGGTAGATATTTGAGTTAAGAATCCAACGCAATAAGAATCATGGGTAAAGCTTACTTCTGGAGAGAGTTATAGCCGTTTTACTGACGGTTGCCAGAAAACGGGGCCAAATCTGGCCACTGGCCTAAGCGGTACCCCTTTGGGTGGGCTCAAAAATTTGATTTTTTCAAAAGTAGACGGATTAGACATATATGATCATATGGATTGATTCATAATGATTCTAGTGTTCAAAAATGCTAGACTCAATGAAAAACCCGACGTTCACCCCGATCCCTACATAAGAGGTGACGGTTTTGGAAATCAACTTGATAATCACCTAGAGGCCGACTCAAATAGGGTTTCAACCGGTTCGACTTTTGGTAGGGTAGATATTTGAGTTAGGAATCCAATGCAATAAGAATCACGGGTAAACTTACTTCTGGAGAAAGTTATAGCCGTTTTACTGACGGTTGCCAGAAAACGGGGCCAAATCTAGCCACTGGCCTAAAGGGTACCCCTTTGGGCGGGCTCAAAAATTTGATTTTTTTCAAAAGTAGACGGATTAGACATATATGATCATATGGATTGATTCATAATGACTCTAGTGTTCAAAAATGCTAGACTCAATGAAAAACCCGACGTTCACCCCGATCCCTACATAAGAGGTGACGTTTTTGGAAATCAACTTGATGATCACCTAGAGGCTGACTCAAATAGGGTTTCAACCGGTTCGACTTTGGTAGGGTAGATATTTGAGTTAGGAATCCAACGCAACAAGAATCACGGGTAAAGCTTACTTCTGGAGAGAGTTATAGCCGTTTTACTGATGGCTGCCAGAAAATGGGGCCAAATCTGGCCACCGGCCAAAGGGTTACCCCTTTGGGCGGGCTCAAAAATTTGATTTTTTCAAAAGTAGACGGATTAGGCATATATGATCATATAGATTGATTCATAATGGACTCTAGTGTTCAAAAATGCTAGACTCAATGAAAAACCCGACGTTCACCCCGATCCCTACATAAGAGGTGACGGTTTTGGAAATTAACTTGATGATCACCTAGAGGCCGACTCAAATAGGGTTTCAATTGGTTTGACTTTCGGTAGGGTAGATATTCCAGTTAGGAATCCAACGCAACAAGAATCACGAGTAAATCTTACTTCTGGAGAGAGTTATAGCCGTTTACTGACGGCTGCCAGAAAATGGGGCCAAATCTGGCCACCGGCCAAAGGGGTACCCCTTTGGGCGGGCTCAAAAATTTGATTTTTTCAAAAGTGGACGGATTAGGCATATATGATCATATGGATTGATTCATAATGGACTGTAGTGTTCAAAAATGCTAGACTCAATGAAAAACCCGACGTTTACCCCGATCCCTACATAAGAGGTGACGGTTTTGGAAATCAACTTGATGATCACCTAGAGGCCGACTCAAATAGGGTTTCAACCTGTTCGACTATTGATAGGGTAGATATTTGAGTTAGGAATCCAACGCAATAAGAATCACATGTAAAGCTTACTTCTGGAGAGAGTTATAGCCGTGTTACTGACGGCTGCCAGAAAACAGGACCAAATCTGGCCACCGGCCAAAGGGGTACCCCTTTGGGCGGGCTCAAAAATTTGATTTTTTCAAAAGTAGACGGATTAGGCATATATGATCATATGGATTGATTCATAATGGACTCTAGTGTTCAAAAATGCTAGACTCAATGAAAAACCCGACGTTCACCCCGATCCCTACATAAGAGGTGACGGTTTTGGAAATAAACTTGATGATCACCTAGAGGCCGACTCAAATAGGGTTTCAACCGGTTCGACATTTGGTAGGGTAGATATTTGAGTTAGGAATCCAATGCAACAAGAATCACGGGTAAAGCTTACTTCTGGAGAGAGTTATAGCCGTTTTACTGACGACTGCCAGAAAACGGGGCCAAATCTGGCCACCGGCCAAAGGGGTACCCCTTTGGGCGTGCTCAAAAATTTGATTTTTTCAAAAGTAGACGGATTAGGCATATATGATCATATGGATTGATTCATAATGGACTCTAGTGTTCAAAAATGCTAGACTCAATGAAAAACCCGACGTTCACCCCGATCCCTACATAAGAGGTGACGGTTTTGGAAATTAACTTGATGATCACCTAGAGGCCGACTCAAATAGGGTTTCAACCTGTTCGACTATTGATAGGGTAGATATTTGAGTTAGGAATCCAACGCAACAAGAATCACAGGTAAAGCTTACTTCTGGAGAGAGTTATAGCCGTGTTACTGACGGCTGCCAGAAAACGGGGCCAAATCTGGCCACCGGCCAAAGGGGTACCCCTTTGGGCGGGCTCAAAAATTTGATTTTTTCAAAAGTGGACGGATTAGGCATATATGATCATATGGATTGATTCATAATGGACTCTAGTGTTCAAAAATGCTAGACTCAATGAAAAACCCGACGTTCACCCCGATCCTTAAATAAGAGGTGACGGTTTTGGAAATCAGCTTGATGATCACCTAGAGGCCGACTCAAATAGGGTTTCAACCGGTTCGACTTTTGGTAGGGTAGATATTTGAGTTAGGAATTCAACGCAATAAGAATCACGGGTAAAGCTTACTTCTGGAGAAAGTTATAGCCGTTTTACTGACGGTTGCCAGAAAACGGGGCCAAATCTGGCCACCGGCCAAAGTGGTACCCCTTTGGGCGGGCTCAAAAATTTGATTTTTTCAAAAGTAGACGGATTAGGCATATATGATCATATGGATTGATTCATAATGGACTCTAGTGTTCAAAAATGCTAGACTCAATGAAAAACCCGACGTTCACCCCGATCCCTACATTAGAGGTGACGGTTTTGGAAATCAACTTGATGATCACCTAGAGGCCGACTCAAATAGGGTTTCAACCGGTTCGACTTTTGGTAGGGTAGATATTTGAGTTAGGAATCCAACGCAACAAGAATCACAGGTAAAGCTTACTTCTGGATAGAGTTATAGCCGTTTTACTGACGGCTGCCAAAAACAGGGCCAAATCTGGCCACCGGCCAAAGGGTTACCCCTTTGGGCGGGCTCAAAAATTTGATTTTTTCAAAAGTAGATGGATTAGGCATATATGATCATAAGGATTAATTCATAGTGGACTCTAGTGTTCAAAAATGCTAGACTCAATGAAAAACCCGACGTTCACCCCGATCCCTACATAAGAGGTGACGGTTTTGGAAATCAACTTGATGATCACCTAGAGGCCGACTCAAATAGGGTTTCAACCTGTTCGACTATTGATAGGGTAGATATTTGAGTTAGGAATCCAACGCAACAGGAATCACAGGTAAAGCTTACTTCTGGAGAGAGTTATAGCCGTGTTACTGACGGCTGCCAGAAAACGGGGCCAAATCTGGCCACCGGCCAAAGGGGTACCCCTTTGGGCGGGCTCAAAAATTTGATTTTTTCAAAAGTGGACGGATTAGGCATATATGATCATATGTATTGATTCATAATGGACTCTAGTGTTCAAAAATGCTAGACTCAATGAAAAACCCGACGTTCACCCCGATCCCTACATAAGAGGTGACGGTTTTGGAAATCAACTTGATGATCACCTAGAGGCCGACTCAAATAGGGTTTCAACCTGTTCGACTATTGATAGGGTAGATATTTGAGTTAGGAATCCAACGCAATAAGAATCACATGTAAAGCTTACTTCTGGAGAGAGTTATAGCCGTGTTACTGACGGCTGCCAGAAAACAGGACCAAATCTGGCCACCGGCCAAAGGGGTACCC
Source organism: Perilla frutescens (assembly GCA_026008535.1). Taxonomy (NCBI): domain Eukaryota; kingdom Viridiplantae; phylum Streptophyta; class Magnoliopsida; order Lamiales; family Lamiaceae; genus Perilla; species Perilla frutescens. Next base: position 76,040,024 of record BRKX01000003.1, read on the forward strand.
CTTTGGGCGGGCTCAAAAATTTGATTTTTTCAAAAGTAGACGGATTAGGCATATATGATCATATGGATTGATTCATAATGGACTCTAGTGTTCAAAAATGCTAGACTCAATGAAAAACCCGACGTTCACCCCGATCCCTACATAAGAGGTGACGGTTTTGGAAATAAACTTGATGATCACCTAGAGGCCGACTCAAATAGGGTTTCAACCGGTTCGACATTTGGTAGGGTAGATATTTGAGTTAGGAATCCAATGCAACAAGAATCACGGGTAAAGCTTACTTCTGGAGAGAGTTATAGCCGTTTTACTGACGACTGCCAGAAAACGGGGCCAAATCTGGCCACCGGCCAAAGGGGTACCCCTTTGGGCGTGCTCAAAAATTTGATTTTTTCAAAAGTAGACGGATTAGGCATATATGATCATATGGATTGATTCATAATGGACTCTAGTGTTCAAAAATGCTAGACTCAATGAAAAACCCGACGTTCACCCCGATCCCTACATAAGAGGTGACGGTTTTGGAAATTAACTTGATGATCACCTAGAGGCCGACTCAAATAGGGTTTCAACCTGTTCAACTATTGATAGGGTAGATATTTGAGTTAGGAATCCAACGCAACAAGAATCACAGGTAAAGCTTACTTCTGGAGAGAGTTATAGCCGTGTTACTGACGGCTGCCAGAAAACGGGGCCAAATCTGGCCACCGGCCAAAGGGGTACCCCTTTGGGCGGGCTCAAAAATTTGATTTTTTCAAAAGTGGACGGATTAGGCATATATGATCATATGGATTGATTCATAATGGACTCTAGTGTTCAAAAATGCTAGACTCAATGAAAAACCCGACGTTCACCCCGATCCTTAAATAAGAGGTGACGGTTTTGGAAATCAGCTTGATGATCACCTAGAGGCCGACTCAAATAGGGTTTCAACCGGTTCGACTTTTGGTAGGGTAGATATTTGAGTTAGGAATTCAACGCAATAAGAATCACGGGTAAAGCTTACTTCTGGAGAAAGTTATAGCCGTTTTACTGACGGTTGCCAGAAAACGGGGCCAAATCTGGCCACCGGCCAAAGTGGTACCCCTTTGGGCGGGCTCAAAAATTTGATTTTTTCAAAAGTAGACGGATTAGGCATATATGATCATATGGATTGATTCATAATGGACTCTAGTGTTCAAAAATGCTAGACTCAATGAAAAACCCGACGTTCACCCCGATCCCTACATTAGAGGTGACGGTTTTGGAAATCAACTTGATGATCACCTAGAGGCCGACTCAAATAGGGTTTCAACCGGTTCGACTTTTGGTAGGGTAGATATTTGAGTTAGGAATCCAACGCAACAAGAATCACAGGTAAAGCTTACTTCTGGATAGAGTTATAGCCGTTTTACTGACGGCTGCCAAAAACAGGGCCAAATCTGGCCACCGGCCAAAGGGTTACCCCTTTGGGCGGGCTCAAAAATTTGATTTTTTCAAAAGTAGATGGATTAGGCATATATGATCATAAGGATTAATTCATAGTGGACTCTAGTGTTCAAAAATGCTAGACTCAATGAAAAACCCGACGTTCACCCCGATCCCTACATAAGAGGTGACGGTTTTGGAAATCAACTTGATGATCACCTAGAGGCCGACTCAAATAGGGTTTCAACCTGTTCGACTATTGATAGGGTAGATATTTGAGTTAGGAATCCAACGCAACAGGAATCACAGGTAAAGCTTACTTCTGGAGAGAGTTATAGCCGTGTTACTGACGGCTGCCAGAAAACGGGGCCAAATCTGGCCACCGGCCAAAGGGGTACCCCTTTGGGCGGGCTCAAAAATTTGATTTTTTCAAAAGTGGACGGATTAGGCATATATGATCATATGTATTGATTCATAATGGACTCTAGTGTTCAAAAATGCTAGACTCAATGAAAAACCCGACGTTCACCCCGATCCTTAAATAAGAGGTGACGGTTTTGGAAATCAGCTTGATGATCACCTAGAGGCCGACTCAAATAGGGTTTCAACCGGTTTGACTTTTGGTAGGGTAGATATTTGAATTAGGAATCGAACGCAACTAGAATTACGGGTAAAGCTTACATCTGGAGAGAGTTATAGCCGTTTTACTGACGGCTGCCAGAAAACGGGGCCAAATCTGGCCACCGGACAAAGGGGTACCCCTTTGGGCGGGTTCAAAAATTTGATTTTTTCAAAAGTGGACGGATTCAGCATATATGATCATATGGATTGATTCATAATGGACTCTAGTGTTCTAAAATGCTAGACTCAATAAAAAACCCGACGTTCACCCCGATCCCTACATAAGAGGTGACGGTTTTGGAAATCAACTTGATGATCACCTAGAGGCCGACTCAAATAGGGTTTCAACCGGTTCGACTTTTGGTAGGGTAGATATTTGAGTTAAGAATCCAACGCAATAAGAATCATGGGTAAAGCTTACTTCTGGAGAGAGTTATAGCCGTTTTACTGACGGTTGCCAGAAAACGGGGCCAAATCTGGCCACTGGCCTAAGCGGTACCCCTTTGGGTGGGCTCAAAAATTTGATTTTTTCAAAAGTAGACGGATTAGACATATATGATCATATGGATTGATTCATAATGATTCTAGTGTTCAAAAATGCTAGACTCAATGAAAAACCCGACGTTCACCCCGATCCCTACATAAGAGGTGACGGTTTTGGAAATCAACTTGATAATCACCTAGAGGCCGACTCAAATAGGGTTTCAACCGGTTCGACTTTTGGTAGGGTAGATATTTGAGTTAGGAATCCAATGCAATAAGAATCACGGGTAAACTTACTTCTGGAGAAAGTTATAGCCGTTTTACTGACGGTTGCCAGAAAACGGGGCCAAATCTAGCCACTGGCCTAAAGGGTACCCCTTTGGGCGGGCTCAAAAATTTGATTTTTTTCAAAAGTAGACGGATTAGACATATATGATCATATGGATTGATTCATAATGACTCTAGTGTTCAAAAATGCTAGACTCAATGAAAAACCCGACGTTCACCCCGATCCCTACATAAGAGGTGACGTTTTTGGAAATCAACTTGATGATCACCTAGAGGCTGACTCAAATAGGGTTTCAACCGGTTCGACTTTTTGTAGGGTAGATATTTGAGTTAGGAATCCAACGCAACAAGAATCACGGGTAAAGCTTACTTCTGGAGAGAGTTATAGCCGTTTTACTGACGGCTGCCAGAAAATGGGGCCAAATCTGGCCACCGGCCAAAGGGTTACCCCTTTGGGCGGGCTCAAAAATTTGATTTTTTCAAAAGTAGACGGATTAGGCATATATGATCATATAGATTGATTCATAATGGACTCTAGTGTTCAAAAATGCTAGACTCAATGAAAAACCCGACGTTCACCCCGATCCCTACATAAGAGGTGACGGTTTTGGAAATCAACTTGATGATCACCTAGAGGCCGACTCAAATAGGGTTTCAACCTGTTCGACTATTGATAGGGTAGATATTTGAGTTAGGAATCCAACGCAACAGGAATCACAGGTAAAGCTTACTTCTGGAGAGAGTTATAGCCGTGTTACTGACGGCTGCCAGAAAACGGGGCCAAATCTGGCCACCGGCCAAAGGGGTACCCCTTTGGGCGGGCTCAAAAATTTGATTTTTTCAAAAGTGGACGGATTAGGCATATATGATCATATGTATTGATTCATAATGGACTCTAGTGTTCAAAAATGCTAGACTCAATGAAAAACCCGACGTTCACCCCGATCCTTAAATAAGAGGTGACGGTTTTGGAAATCAGCTTGATGATCACCTAGAGGCCGACTCAAATAGGGTTTCAACCGGTTTGACTTTTGGTAGGGTAGATATTTGAATTAGGAATCGAACGCAACTAGAATTACGGGTAAAGCTTACATCTGGAGAGAGTTATAGCCGTTTTACTGACGGCTGCCAGAAAACGGGGCCAAATCTGGCCACCGGACAAAGGGGTACCCCTTTGGGCGGGTTCAAAAATTTGATTTTTTCAAAAGTGGACGGATTCAGCATATATGATCATATGGATTGATTCATAATGGACTCTAGTGTTCTAAAATGCTAGACTCAATAAAAAACCCGACGTTCACCCCGATCCCTACATAAGAGGTGACGGTTTTGGAAATCAACTTGATGATCACCTAGAGGCCGACTCAAATAGGGTTTCAACCGGTTCGACTTTTGGTAGGGTAGATATTTGAGTTAAGAATCCAACGCAATAAGAATCATGGGTAAAGCTTACTTCTGGAGAGAGTTATAGCCGTTTTACTGACGGTTGCCAGAAAACGGGGCCAAATCTGGCCACTGGCCTAAGCGGTACCCCTTTGGGTGGGCTCAAAAATTTGATTTTTTCAAAAGTAGACGGATTAGACATATATGATCATATGGATTGATTCATAATGATTCTAGTGTTCAAAAATGCTAGACTCAATGAAAAACCCGACGTTCACCCCGATCCCTACATAAGAGGTGACGGTTTTGGAAATCAACTTGATAATCACCTAGAGGCCGACTCAAATAGGGTTTCAACCGGTTCGACTTTTGGTAGGGTAGATATTTGAGTTAGGAATCCAATGCAATAAGAATCACGGGTAAACTTACTTCTGGAGAAAGTTATAGCCGTTTTACTGACGGTTGCCAGAAAACGGGGCCAAATCTAGCCACTGGCCTAAAGGGTACCCCTTTGGGCGGGCTCAAAAATTTGATTTTTTTCAAAAGTAGACGGATTAGACATATATGATCATATGGATTGATTCATAATGACTCTAGTGTTCAAAAATGCTAGACTCAATGAAAAACCCGACGTTCACCCCGATCCCTACATAAGAGGTGACGTTTTTGGAAATCAACTTGATGATCACCTAGAGGCTGACTCAAATAGGGTTTCAACCGGTTCGACTTTTTGTAGGGTAGATATTTGAGTTAGGAATCCAACGCAAAAAGAATCACGGGTAAAGCTTACTTCTGGAGAGAGTTATAGCCGTTTTACTGACGGCTGCCAGAAAATGGGGCCAAATCTGGCCACCGGCCAAAGGGTTACCCCTTTGGGCGGGCTCAAAAATTTGATTTTTTCAAAAGTAGACGGATTAGGCATATATGATCATATAGATTGATTCATAATGGACTCTAGTGTTCAAAAATGCTAGACTCAATGAAAAACCCGACGTTCACCCCGATCCCTACATAAGAGGTGACGGTTTTGGAAATTAACTTGATGATCACCTAGAGGCCGACTCAAATAGGGTTTCAATTGGTTTGACTTTCGGTAGGGTAGATATTCCAGTTAGGAATCCAACGCAACAAGAATCACGAGTAAATCTTACTTCTGGAGAGAGTTATAGCCGTTTACTGACGGCTGCCAGAAAATGGGGCCAAATCTGGCCACCGGCCAAAGGGGTACCCCTTTGGGCGGGCTCAAAAATTTGATTTTTTCAAAAGTGGACGGATTAGGCATATATGATCATATGGATTGATTCATAATGGACTGTAGTGTTCAAAAATGCTAGACTCAATGAAAAACCCGACGTTTACCCCGATCCCTACATAAGAGGTGACGGTTTTGGAAATCAACTTGATGATCACCTAGAGGCCGACTCAAATAGGGTTTCAACCTGTTCGACTATTGATAGGGTAGATATTTGAGTTAGGAATCCAACGCAATAAGAATCACATGTAAAGCTTACTTCTGGAGAGAGTTATAGCCGTGTTACTGACGGCTGCCAGAAAACAGGACCAAATCTGGCCACCGGCCAAAGGGGTACCCCTTTGGGCGGGCTCAAAAATTTGATTTTTTCAAAAGTAGACGGATTAGGCATATATGATCATATGGATTGATTCATAATGGACTCTAGTGTTCAAAAATGCTAGACTCAATGAAAAACCCGACGTTCACCCCGATCCCTACATAAGAGGTGACGGTTTTGGAAATAAACTTGATGATCACCTAGAGGCCGACTCAAATAGGGTTTCAACCGGTTCGACATTTGGTAGGGTAGATATTTGAGTTAGGAATCCAATGCAACAAGAATCACGGGTAAAGCTTACTTCTGGAGAGAGTTATAGCCGTTTTACTGACGACTGCCAGAAAACGGGGCCAAATCTGGCCACCGGCCAAAGGGGTACCCCTTTGGGCGTGCTCAAAAATTTGATTTTTTCAAAAGTAGACGGATTAGGCATATATGATCATATGGATTGATTCATAATGGACTCTAGTGTTCAAAAATGCTAGACTCAATGAAAAACCCGACGTTCACCCCGATCCCTACATAAGAGGTGACGGTTTTGGAAATTAACTTGATGATCACCTAGAGGCCGACTCAAATAGGGTTTCAACCTGTTCGACTATTGATAGGGTAGATATTTGAGTTAGGAATCCAACGCAACAAGAATCACAGGTAAAGCTTACTTCTGGAGAGAGTTATAGCCGTGTTACTGACGGCTGCCAGAAAACGGGGCCAAATCTGGCCACCGGCCAAAGGGGTACCCCTTTGGGCGGGCTCAAAAATTTGATTTTTTCAAAAGTGGACGGATTAGACATATATGATCATATGTATTGATTCATAATGGACTCTAGTGTTCAAAAATGCTAGACTCAATGAAAAACCCGACGTTCACCCCGATCCTTAAATAAGAGGTGACGGTTTTGGAAATCAGCTTGATGATCACCTAGAGGCCGACTCAAATAGGGTTTCAACCGGTTTGACTTTTGGTAGGGTAGATATTTGAATTAGGAATCGAACGCAACTAGAATTACGGGTAAAGCTTACATCTGGAGAGAGTTATAGCCGTTTTACTGACGGCTGCCAGAAAACGGGGCCAAATCTGGCCACCGGACAAAGGGGTACCCCTTTGGGCGGGTTCAAAAATTTGATTTTTTCAAAAGTGGACGGATTCAGCATATATGATCATATGGATTGATTCATAATGGACTCTAGTGTTCTAAAATGCTAGACTCAATAAAAAACCCGACGTTCACCCCGATCCCTACATAAGAGGTGACGGTTTTGGAAATCAACTTGATGATCACCTAGAGGCCGACTCAAATAGGGTTTCAACCGGTTCGACTTTTGGTAGGGTAGATATTTGAGTTAAGAATCCAACGCAATAAGAATCATGGGTAAAGCTTACTTCTGGAGAGAGTTATAGCCGTTTTACTGACGGTTGCCAGAAAACGGGGCCAAATCTGGCCACTGGCCTAAGCGGTACCCCTTTGGGTGGGCTCAAAAATTTGATTTTTTCAAAAGTAGACGGATTAGACATATATGATCATATGGATTGATTCATAATGATTCTAGTGTTCAAAAATGCTAGACTCAATGAAAAACCCGACGTTCACCCCGATCCCTACATAAGAGGTGACGGTTTTGGAAATCAACTTGATAATCACCTAGAGGCCGACTCAAATAGGGTTTCAACCGGTTCGACTTTTGGTAGGGTAGATATTTGAGTTAGGAATCCAATGCAATAAGAATCACGGGTAAACTTACTTCTGGAGAAAGTTATAGCCGTTTTACTGACGGTTGCCAGAAAACGGGGCCAAATCTAGCCACTGGCCTAAAGGGTACCCCTTTGGGCGGGCTCAAAAATTTGATTTTTTTCAAAAGTAGACGGATTAGACATATATGATCATATGGATTGATTCATAATGACTCTAGTGTTCAAAAATGCTAGACTCAATGAAAAACCCGACGTTCACCCCGATCCCTACATAAGAGGTGACGTTTTTGGAAATCAACTTGATGATCACCTAGAGGCTGACTCAAATAGGGTTTCAACCGGTTCGACTTTTTGTAGGGTAGATATTTGAGTTAGGAATCCAACGCAACAAGAATCACGGGTAAAGCTTACTTCTGGAGAGAGTTATAGCCGTTTTACTGACGGCTGCCAGAAAATGGGGCCAAATCTGGCCACCGGCCAAAGGGTTACCCCTTTGGGCGGGCTCAAAAATTTGATTTTTTCAAAAGTAGACGGATTAGGCATATATGATCCTATAGATTGATTCATAATGGACTCTAGTGTTCAAAAATGCTAGACTCAATGAAAAACCCGACGTTCACCCCGATCCCTACATAAGAGGTGACGGTTTTGGAAATTAACTTGATGATCACCTAGAGGCCGACTCAAATAGGGTTTCAATTGGTTTGACTTTCGGTAGGGTAGATATTCCAGTTAGGAATCCAACGCAACAAGAATCACGAGTAAATCTTACTTCTGGAGAGAGTTATAGCCGTTTACTGACGGCTGCCAGAAAATGGGGCCAAATCTGGCCACCGGCCAAAGGGGTACCCCTTTGGGCGGGCTCAAAAATTTGATTTTTTCAAAAGTGGACGGATTAGGCATATATGATCATATGGATTGATTCATAATGGACTGTAGTGTTCAAAAATGCTAGACTCAATGAAAAACCCGACGTTTACCCCGATCCCTACATAAGAGGTGACGGTTTTGGAAATCAACTTGATGATCACCTAGAGGCCGACTCAAATAGGGTTTCAACCTGTTCGACTATTGATAGGGTAGATATTTGAGTTAGGAATCCAACGCAATAAGAATCACATGTAAAGCTTACTTCTGGAGAGAGTTATAGCCGTGTTACTGACGGCTGCCAGAAAACAGGACCAAATCTGGCCACCGGCCAAAGGGGTACCCCTTTGGGCGGGCTCAAAAATTTGATTTTTTCAAAAGTGGACGGATTAGGCATATATGATCATATGGATTGATTCATAATGGACTCTAGTGTTCAAAAATGCTAGACTCAATGAAAAACCCGACGTTCACCCCGATCCCTACATAAGAGGTGACGGTTTTGGAAATTAACTTGATGATCACCTAGAGGCCGACTCAAATAGGGTTTCAACCTGTTCGACTATTGATAGGGTAGATATTTGAGTTAGGAATCCAACGCAACAAGAATCACAGGTAAAGCTTACTTCTGGAGAGAGTTATAGCCGTGTTACTGACGGCTGCCAGAAAACGGGGCCAAATCTGGCCACCGGCCAAAGGGGTACCCCTTTGGGCGGGCTCAAAAATTTGATTTTTTCAAAAGTGGACGGATTAGGCATATATGATCATATGTATTGATTCATAATGGACTCTAGTGTTCAAAAATGCTAGACTCAATGAAAAACCCGACGTTCACCCCGATCCTTAAATAAGAGGTGACGGTTTTGGAAATCAGCTTGATGATCACCTAGAGGCCGACTCAAATAGGGTTTCAACCGGTTTGACTTTTGGTAGGGTAGATATTTGAATTAGGAATCGAACGCAACTAGAATTACGGGTAAAGCTTACATCTGGAGAGAGTTATAGCCGTTTTACTGACGGCTGCCAGAAAACGGGGCCAAATCTGGCCACCGGACAAAGGGGTACCCCTTTGGGCGGGTTCAAAAATTTGATTTTTTCAAAAGTGGACGGATTCAGCATATATGATCATATGGATTGATTCATAATGGACTCTAGTGTTCTAAAATGCTAGACTCAATAAAAAACCCGACGTTCACCCCGATCCCTACATAAGAGGTGACGGTTTTGGAAATCAACTTGATGATCACCTAGAGGCCGACTCAAATAGGGTTTCAACCGGTTCGACTTTTGGTAGGGTAGATATTTGAGTTAAGAATCCAACGCAATAAGAATCATGGGTAAAGCTTACTTCTGGAGAGAGTTATAGCCGTTTTACTGACGGTTGCCAGAAAACGGGGCCAAATCTGGCCACTGGCCTAAGCGGTACCCCTTTGGGTGGGCTCAAAAATTTGATTTTTTCAAAAGTAGACGGATTAGACATATATGATCATATGGATTGATTCATAATGATTCTAGTGTTCAAAAATGCTAGACTCAATGAAAAACCCGACGTTCACCCCGATCCCTACATAAGAGGTGACGGTTTTGGAAATCAACTTGATAATCACCTAGAGGCCGACTCAAATAGGGTTTCAACCGGTTCGACTTTTGGTAGGGTAGATATTTGAGTTAGGAATCCAATGCAATAAGAATCACGGGTAAACTTACTTCTGGAGAAAGTTATAGCCGTTTTACTGACGGTTGCCAGAAAACGGGGCCAAATCTAGCCACTGGCCTAAAGGGTACCCCTTTGGGCGGGCTCAAAAATTTGATTTTTTTCAAAAGTAGACGGATTAGACATATATGATCATATGGATTGATTCATAATGACTCTAGTGTTCAAAAATGCTAGACTCAATGAAAAACCCGACGTTCACCCCGATCCCTACATAAGAGGTGACGTTTTTGGAAATCAACTTGATGATCACCTAGAGGCTGACTCAAATAGGGTTTCAACCGGTTCGACTTTTTGTAGGGTAGATATTTGAGTTAGGAATCCAACGCAACAAGAATCACGGGTAAAGCTTACTTCTGGAGAGAGTTATAGCCGTTTTACTGACGGCTGCCAGAAAATGGGGCCAAATCTGGCCACCGGCCAAAGGGTTACCCCTTTGGGCGGGCTCAAAAATTTGATTTTTTCAAAAGTAGACGGATTAGGCATATATGATCATATAGATTGATTCATAATGGACTCTAGTGTTCAAAAATGCTAGACTCAATGAAAAACCCGACGTTCACCCCGATCCCTACATAAGAGGTGACGGTTTTGGAAATTAACTTGATGATCACCTAGAGGCCGACTCAAATAGGGTTTCAATTGGTTTGACTTTCGGTAGGGTAGATATTCCAGTTAGGAATCCAACGCAACAAGAATCACGAGTAAATCTTACTTCTGGAGAGAGTTATAGCCGTTTACTGACGGCTGCCAGAAAATGGGGCCAAATCTGGCCACCGGCCAAAGGGGTACCCCTTTGGGCGGGCTCAAAAATTTGATTTTTTCAAAAGTGGACGGATTAGGCATATATGATCATATGGATTGATTCATAATGGACTGTAGTGTTCAAAAATGCTAGACTCAATGAAAAACCCGACGTTTACCCCGATCCCTACATAAGAGGTGACGGTTTTGGAAATCAACTTGATGATCACCTAGAGGCCGACTCAAATAGGGTTTCAACCTGTTCGACTATTGATAGGGTAGATATTTGAGTTAGGAATCCAACGCAATAAGAATCACATGTAAAGCTTACTTCTGGAGAGAGTTATAGCCGTGTTACTGACGGCTGCCAGAAAACAGGACCAAATCTGGCCACCGGCCAAAGGGGTACCCCTTTGGGCGGGCTCAAAAATTTGATTTTTTCAAAAGTAGACGGATTAGGCATATATGATCATATGGATTGATTCATAATGGACTCTAGTGTTCAAAAATGCTAGACTCAATGAAAAACCCGACGTTCACCCCGATCCCTACATAAGAGGTGACGGTTTTGGAAATAAACTTGATGATCACCTAGAGGCCGACTCAAATAGGGTTTCAACCGGTTCGACATTTGGTAGGGTAGATATTTGAGTTAGGAATCCAATGCAACAAGAATCACGGGTAAAGCTTACTTCTGGAGAGAGTTATAGCCGTTTTACTGACGACTGCCAGAAAACGGGGCCAAATCTGGCCACCGGCCAAAGGGGTACCCCTTTGGGCGTGCTCAAAAATTTGATTTTTTCAAAAGTAGACGGATTAGGCATATATGATCATATGGATTGATTCATAATGGACTCTAGTGTTCAAAAATGCTAGACTCAATGAAAAACCCGACGTTCACCCCGATCCCTACATAAGAGGTGACGGTTTTGGAAATTAACTTGATGATCACCTAGAGGCCGACTCAAATAGGGTTTCAACCTGTTCGACTATTGATAGGGTAGATATTTGAGTTAGGAATCCAACGCAACAAGAATCACAGGTAAAGCTTACTTCTGGAGAGAGTTATAGCCGTGTTACTGACGGCTGCCAGAAAACGGGGCCAAATCTGGCCACCGGCCAAAGGGGTACCCCTTTGGGCGGGCTCAAAAATTTGATTTTTTCAAAAGTGGACGGATTAGGCATATATGATCATATGGATTGATTCATAATGGACTCTAGTGTTCAAAAATGCTAGACTCAATGAAAAACCCGACGTTCACCCCGATCCTTAAATAAGAGGTGACGGTTTTGGAAATCAGCTTGATGATCACCTAGAGGCCGACTCAAATAGGGTTTCAACCGGTTCGAGTTTTGGTAGGGTAGATATTTGAGTTAGGAATTCAACGCAATAAGAATCACGGGTAAAGCTTACTTCTGGAGAAAGTTATAGCCGTTTTACTGACGGTTGCCAGAAAACGGGGCCAAATCTGGCCACCGGCCAAAGTGGTACCCCTTTGGGCGGGCTCAAAAATTTGATTTTTTCAAAAGTAGACGGATTAGGCATATATGATCATATGGATTGATTCATAATGGACTCTAGTGTTCAAAAATGCTAGACTCAATGAAAAACCCGACGTTCACCCCGATCCCTACATAAGAGGTGACGGTTTTGGAAATCAACTTGATGATCAACTAGAGGCCGACTCAAATAGGGTTTCAACCGGTTCGACTTTTGGTAGGGCAGATATTTGAGTTAGGAATCCAACGCAATAAGAATCACGGGTAAACTTACTTCTGGAGAGAGTTATAGCCGTTTTACTGACGGTTGCCAGAAAACGGGGCCAAATCTAGCCACTGGCCTAAAGGGTACCCCTTTGGGCGGGCTCAAAAATTTGATTTTTTTCAAAAGTAGACGGATTAGACATATATGATCATATGGATTGATTCATAATGACTCTAGTGTTCAAAAATGCTAGACTCAATGAAAAACCCGACGTTCACCCCGATCCCTACATAAGAGGTGACGTTTTTGGAAATCAACTTGATGATCACCTAGAGGCTGACTCAAATAGGGTTTCAACCGGTTCGACTTTTTGTAGGGTAGATATTTGAGTTAGGAATCCAACGCAACAAGAATCACGGGTAAAGCTTACTTCTGGAGAGAGTTATAGCCGTTTTACTGACGGCTGCCAGAAAATGGGGCCAAATCTGGCCACCGGCCAAAGGGTTACCCCTTTGGGCGGGCTCAAAAATTTGATTTTTTCAAAAGTAGACGGATTAGGCATATATGATCATATAGATTGATTCATAATGGACTCTAGTGTTCAAAAATGCTAGACTCAATGAAAAACCCGACGTTCACCCCGATCCCTACATAAGAGGTGACGGTTTTGGAAATTAACTTGATGATCACCTAGAGGCCGACTCAAATAGGGTTTCAATTGGTTTGACTTTCGGTAGGGTAGATATTCCAGTTAGGAATCCAACGCAACAAGAATCACGAGTAAATCTTACTTCTGGAGAGAGTTATAGCCGTTTACTGACGGCTGCCAGAAAATGGGGCCAAATCTGGCCACCGGCCAAAGGGGTACCCCTTTGGGCGGGCTCAAAAATTTGATTTTTTCAAAAGTGGACGGATTAGGCATATATGATCATATGGATTGATTCATAATGGACTGTAGTGTTCAAAAATGCTAGACTCAATGAAAAACCCGACGTTTACCCCGATCCCTACATAAGAGGTGACGGTTTTGGAAATCAACTTGATGATCACCTAGAGGCCGACTCAAATAGGGTTTCAACCTGTTCGACTATTGATAGGGTAGATATTTGAGTTAGGAATCCAACGCAATAAGAATCACATGTAAAGCTTACTTCTGGAGAGAGTTATAGCCGTGTTACTGACGGCTGCCAGAAAACAGGACCAAATCTGGCCACCGGCCAAAGGGGTACCCCTTTGGGCGGGCTCAAAAATTTGATTTTTTCAAAAGTAGACGGATTAGGCATATATGATCATATGGATTGATTCATAATGGACTCTAGTGTTCAAAAATGCTAGACTCAATGAAAAACCCGACGTTCACCCCGATCCCTACATAAGAGGTGACGGTTTTGGAAATAAACTTGATGATCACCTAGAGGCCGACTCAAATAGGGTTTCAACCGGTTCGACATTTGGTAGGGTAGATATTTGAGTTAGGAATCCAATGCAACAAGAATCACGGGTAAAGCTTACTTCTGGAGAGAGTTATAGCCGTTTTACTGACGACTGCCAGAAAACGGGGCCAAATCTGGCCACCGGCCAAAGGGGTACCCCTTTGGGCGTGCTCAAAAATTTGATTTTTTCAAAAGTAGACGGATTAGGCATATATGATCATATGGATTGATTCATAATTGACTCTAGTGTTCAAAAATGCTAGACTCAATGAAAAACCCGACGTTCACCCCGATCCCTACATAAGAGGTGACGGTTTTGGAAATTAACTTGATGATCACCTAGAGGCCGACTCAAATAGGGTTTCAACCTGTTCGACTATTGATAGGGTAGATATTTGAGTTAGGAATCCAACGCAACAAGAATCACAGGTAAAGCTTACTTCTGGAGAGAGTTATAGCCGTGTTACTGACGGCTGCCAGAAAACGGGGCCAAATCTGGCCACCGGCCAAAGGGGTACCCCTTTGGGCGGGCTCAAAAATTTGATTTTTTCAAAAGTGGACGGATTAGGCATATATGATCATATGGATTGATTCATAATGGACTCTAGTGTTCAAAAATGCTAGACTCAATGAAAAACCCGACGTTCACCCCGATCCTTAAATAAGAGGTGACGGTTTTGGAAATCAGCTTGATGATCACCTAGAGGCCGACTCAAATAGGGTTTCAACCGGTTCGAGTTTTGGTAGGGTAGATATTTGAGTTAGGAATTCAACGCAATAAGAATCACGGGTAAAGCTTACTTCTGGAGAAAGTTATAGCCGTTTTACTGACGGTTGCCAGAAAACGGGGCCAAATCTGGCCACCGGCCAAAGTGGTACCCCTTTGGGCGGGCTCAAAAATTTGATTTTTTCAAAAGTAGACGGATTAGGCATATATGATCATATGGATTGATTCATAATGGACTCTAGTGTTCAAAAATGCTAGACTCAATGAAAAACCCGACGTTCACCCCGATCCCTACATAAGAGGTGACGGTTTTGGAAATCAACTTGATGATCAACTAGAGGCCGACTCAAATAGGGTTTCAACCGGTTCGACTTTTGGTAGGGCAGATATTTGAGTTAGGAATCCAACGCAATAAGAATCACGGGTAAACTTACTTCTGGAGAGAGTTATAGCCGTTTTACTGACGGTTGCCAGAAAACGGGGCCAAATCTAGCCACTGGCCTAAAGGGTACCCCTTTGGGCGGGCTCAAAAATTTGATTTTTTTCAAAAGTAGACGGATTAGACATATATGATCATATGGATTGATTCATAATGACTCTAGTGTTCAAAAATGCTAGACTCAATGAAAAACCCGACGTTCACCCCGATCCCTACATAAGAGGTGACGTTTTTGGAAATCAACTTGATGATCACCTAGAGGCTGACTCAAATAGGGTTTCAACCGGTTCGACTTTTTGTAGGGTAGATATTTGAGTTAGGAATCCAACGCAACAAGAATCACGGGTAAAGCTTACTTCTGGAGAGAGTTATAGCCGTTTTACTGACGGCTGCCAGAAAATGGGGCCAAATCTGGCCACCGGCCAAAGGGTTACCCCTTTGGGCGGGCTCAAAAATTTGATTTTTTCAAAAGTAGACGGATTAGGCATATATGATCATATAGATTGATTCATAATGGACTCTAGTGTGTCAAAAATGCTAGACTCAATGAAAAACCCGACGTTCACCCCGATCCCTACATAAGAGGTGACGGTTTTGGAAATTAACTTGATGATCACCTAGAGGCCGACTCAAATAGGGTTTCAATTGGTTTGACTTTCGGTAGGGTAGATATTCCAGTTAGGAATCCAACGCAACAAGAATCACGAGTAAATCTTACTTCTGGAGAGAGTTATAGCCGTTTACTGACGGCTGCCAGAAAATGGGGCCAAATCTGGCCACCGGCCAAAGGGGTACCCCTTTGGGCGGGCTCAAAAATTTGATTTTTTCAAAAGTGGACGGATTAGGCATATATGATCATATGGATTGATTCATAATGGACTGTAGTGTTCAAAAATGCTAGACTCAATGAAAAACCCGACGTTTACCCCGATCCCTACATAAGAGGTGACGGTTTTGGAAATCAACTTGATGATCACCTAGAGGCCGACTCAAATAGGGTTTCAACCTGTTCGACTATTGATAGGGTAGATATTTGAGTTAGGAATCCAACGCAATAAGAATCACATGTAAAGCTTACTTCTGGAGAGAGTTATAGCCGTGTTACTGACGGCTGCCAGAAAACAGGACCAAATCTGGCCACCGGCCAAAGGGGTACCCCTTTGGGCGGGCTCAAAAATTTGATTTTTTCAAAAGTAGACGGATTAGGCATATATGATCATATGGATTGATTCATAATGGACTCTAGTGTTCAAAAATGCTAGACTCAATGAAAAACCCGACGTTCACCCCGATCCCTACATAAGAGGTGACGGTTTTGGAAATAAACTTGATGATCACCTAGAGGCCGACTCAAATAGGGTTTCAACCGGTTCGACATTTGGTAGGGTAGATATTTGAGTTAGGAATCCAATGCAACAAGAATCACGGGTAAAGCTTACTTCTGGAGAGAGTTATAGCCGTTTTACTGACGACTGCCAGAAAACGGGGCCAAATCTGGCCACCGGCCAAAGGGGTACCCCTTTGGGCGTGCTCAAAAATTTGATTTTTTCAAAAGTAGACGGATTAGGCATATATGATCATATGGATTGATTCATAATGGACTCTAGTGTTCAAAAATGCTAGACTCAATGAAAAACCCGACGTTCACCCCGATCCCTACATAAGAGGTGACGGTTTTGGAAATCAACTTGATGATCAACTAGAGGCCGACTCAAATAGGGTTTCAACCGGTTCGACTTTTGGTAGGGCAGATATTTGAGTTAGGAATCCAACGCAATAAGAATCACGGGTAAACTTACTTCTGGAGAGAGTTATAGCCGTTTTACTGACGGTTGCCAGAAAACGGGGCCAAATATGGCCACCGGCCAAAGCGGTACCCCTTTGGGCGGGCTCAAAAATTTGATTTTTTCAAAAGTGGATGGATTATGCATATATGATCATATGTATTGATTCATAATGGACTCTAGTGTTCAAAAATGCTAGACTCTATGAAAAACCCGACGTTCATCCCGATCCCTACATAAGAGGTGACGGTTTTGGAAATCAACTTGATGATCACCTAGAGGCCGACTCAAATAGGGTTTCAACCGGTTCGACTTTTGGTAGGGTAGATATTTGAGTTAGGAATTCAACGCAATAAGAATCACGGGTAAAGCTTACTTCTGGAGAAAGTTATAGCCGTTTTACTGACGGTTGCCAGAAAACGGGGCCAAATCTGGCCACCGGCCAAAGCGGTACCCCTTTGGGCGGGCTCAAAAATTTGATTTTTTCAAAAGTAGACGGATTAGGCATATATGATCATATGGATTGATTTATAATGGAATGTAGTGTTCAAAAATGCTAGACTCAATGAAAAACCCGACGTTCACCCCGATCCCTACATAAGAGGTGACGGTTTTGGAAATTAACTTGATGATCACCTAGAGGCCGACTCAAATAGGGTTTCAATTGGTTTGACTTTCGGTAGGGTAGATATTCCAGTTAGGAATCCAACGCAACAAGAATCACGAGTAAATCTTACTTCTGGAGAGAGTTATAGCCGTTTACTGACGGCTGCCAGAAAATGGGGCCAAATCTGGCCACCGGCCAAAGGGGTACCCCTTTGGGCGGGCTCAAAAATTTGATTTTTTCAAAAGTGGACGGATTAGGCATATATGATCATATGGATTGATTCATAATGGACTGTAGTGTTCAAAAATGCTAGACTCAATGAAAAACCCGACGTTTACCCCGATCCCTACATAAGAGGTGACGGTTTTGGAAATCAACTTGATGATCACCTAGAGGCCGACTCAAATAGGGTTTCAACCTGTTCGACTATTGATAGGGTAGATATTTGAGTTAGGAATCCAACGCAATAAGAATCACATGTAAAGCTTACTTCTGGAGAGAGTTATAGCCGTGTTACTGACGGCTGCCAGAAAACAGGACCAAATCTGGCCACCGGCCAAAGGGGTACCCCTTTGGGCGGGCTCAAAAATTTGATTTTTTCAAAAGTAGACGGATTAGGCATATATGATCATATGGATTGATTCATAATGGACTCTAGTGTTCAAAAATGCTAGACTCAATGAAAAACCCGACGTTCACCCCGATCCCTACATAAGAGGTGACGGTTTTGGAAATAAACTTGATGATCACCTAGAGGCCGACTCAAATAGGGTTTCAACCGGTTCGACATTTGGTAGGGTAGATATTTGAGTTAGGAATCCAATGCAACAAGAATCACGGGTAAAGCTTACTTCTGGAGAGAGTTATAGCCGTTTTACTGACGACTGCCAGAAAACGGGGCCAAATCTGGCCACCGGCCAAAGGGGTACCCCTTTGGGCGTGCTCAAAAATTTGATTTTTTCAAAAGTAGACGGATTAGGCATATATGATCATATGGATTGATTCATAATGGACTCTAGTGTTCAAAAATGCTAGACTCAATGAAAAACCCGACGTTCACCCCGATCCCTACATAAGAGGTGACGGTTTTGGAAATCAACTTGATGATCAACTAGAGGCCGACTCAAATAGGGTTTCAACCGGTTCGACTTTTGGTAGGGCAGATATTTGAGTTAGGAATCCAACGCAATAAGAATCACGGGTAAACTTACTTCTGGAGAGAGTTATAGCCGTTTTACTGACGGTTGCCAGAAAACGGGGCCAAATATGGCCACCGGCCAAAGCGGTACCCCTTTGGGCGGGCTCAAAAATTTGATTTTTTCAAAAGTGGATGGATTATGCATATATGATCATATGTATTGATTCATAATGGACTCTAGTGTTCAAAAATGCTAGACTCTATGAAAAACCCGACGTTCATCCCGATCCCTACATAAGAGGTGACGGTTTTGGAAATCAACTTGATGATCACCTAGAGGCCGACTCAAATAGGGTTTCAACCGGTTCGACTTTTGGTAGGGTAGATATTTGAGTTAGGAATTCAACGCAATAAGAATCACGGGTAAAGCTTACTTCTGGAGAAAGTTATAGCCGTTTTACTGACGGTTGCCAGAAAACGGGGCCAAATCTGGCCACCGGCCAAAGCGGTACCCCTTTGGGCGGGCTCAAAAATTTGATTTTTTCAAAAGTAGACGGATTAGGCATATATGATCATATGGATTGATTCATAATGGACTCTAGTGTTCAAAAATGCTAGACTCAATGAAAAACCCGACGTTCACCCCAATCCCTACATTAGAGGTGACGGTTTTGGAAATCAACTTGATGATCACCTAGAGGCCGACTCAAATAGGGTTTCAACCGGTTCGACTTTTGGTAGGGTAGATATTTGAGTTAGGAATCCAACGCAACAAGAATCACAGGTAAAGCTTACTTCTGGATAGAGTTATAGCCGTTTTACTGACGGCTGCCAGAAAACAGGGCCAAATCTGGCCACCGGCCAAAGAGGTACCCCTTTGGGCGGGCTCAAAAATTTGATTTTTTCAAAAGTGGACGGATTAGGCATATATGATCATATGGATTGATTAATAATGGTCTCTAGTGTTCAACAATACTAGACTTAATGAGAAACCCGACGTTCACCCCGATCACTACATAAGAGGTGACGGTTTTAGAAATCAACTTAATGATCACCTAGAGGCCGACTCAAATAGGGTTCCAACCGGTTCGAATTTTGGTAGCGTAGATATTTGAGTTAGAAATC
The DNA here is from genome assembly GCA_026008535.1 of Perilla frutescens. Classification (NCBI taxonomy): domain Eukaryota; kingdom Viridiplantae; phylum Streptophyta; class Magnoliopsida; order Lamiales; family Lamiaceae; genus Perilla; species Perilla frutescens. The sequence goes on from BRKX01000003.1 coordinate 76,059,750, forward strand.
CAACGCAACAAGAATCACCGGTAAAGCTTACTTCTGGAGAGAGTTATAGCCATTTTACTGACGGCTGCCAGAAAACGGGGCCAAATCTGGCCACCGGCCAAAGGGGTACCCCTTTGGGCGGGCTCAAAAATTTGATTTTTTCAAAAGTAGACGGATTAGGCATATATGATCATATGGATTGATTCATAATGGACTCTAGTGTTCAAAAATGCTAGACTCAATGAAAAACCCGACGTTCACCCCGATCCCTACATTAGAGGTGACGGTTTTGGAAATCAACTTGATGATCACCTAGAGGCCGACTCAAATAGGGTTTCAACCGGTTCGACTTTTGGTAGGGTGGATATTTGAGTTAGGAATCCAACGCAACAAGAATCACAGGTAAAGCTTATTTCTGGATAGAGTTATAGCCGTTTTACTGACGGCTGCCAAAAACAGGGCCAAATCTGGCCACCGGCCAAAGGGTTACCCCTTTGGGCGGGCTCAAAAATTTGATTTTTTCAAAAGTAGATGGATTAGGCATATATTATCATAAGGATTGATTCATAATGGACTCTAGTGTTCAAAAATGCTAGACTCAATGAAAAACCCGACGTTTACCCTGATCCCTACATAAGAGGTGACGGTTTTGGAAATCAACTTGATGATCACCTAGAGGCCGACTCAAATAGGGTTTCAACCGGTTCGACTTTTGGTAGGGCAGATATTTGAGTTAGGAATCCAACGCAATAAGAATCATGGGTAAACTTACTTCTGGAGAGAGTTATAGCCGTTTTACTGACGGTTGCCAGAAAACGGGGACAAATATGGCCACCGGCCAAAGCGGTACCCCTTTGGGCGGGCTCAAAAATTTGATTTTTTCAAAAGTGGATGGATTAGGCATATATGATCATATGGATTGATTCATAATGGACTCTAGTGTTCAAAAATGCTAGACTCTATGAAAAACCCGACGTTCATCCCGATCCCTACATAAGAGGTGACGGTTTTGGAAATCAACTTGATGATCACCTAGAGGCCGACTCAAATAGGGTTTCAACCGGTTCGACTTTTGGTAGGGTAGATATTTGAGTTAGGAATTCAACGCAATAAGAATCACGGGTAAAGCTTACTTCTGGAGAAAGTTATATCCGTTTTACTGACGGCTGCCAAAAACAGGGCCAAATCTGGCCACCGGCCAAAGGATTACCCCTTTGGGCGGGCTCAAAAATTTGATTTTTTCAAAAGTAGATGGATTAGGCATATATGATCATAAGGATTGATTCATAATGGACTCTAGTGTTCAAAAATGCTAGACTCAATGAAAAACCCGACGTTTACCCCGATCCCTACATAAGAGGTGACGGTTTTGGAAATCAACTTGATGATCACCTAGAGGCCGACTCAAATAGGGTTTCAACCGGTTCGACTTTTGGTAGGGCAGATATTTGAGTTAGGAATCACACGCAATAAGAATCACGGGTAAACTTACTTCTGGAGAGAGTTATAGCCGTTTTACTGACGGTTGCCAGAAAACGGGGCCAAATATGGCCACCGGCCAAAGCGGTACCCCTTTGGGCGGGCTCAAAAATTTGATTTTTTCAAAAGTGGATGGATTAGGCATATATGATCATATGGATTGATTCATAATGGACTCTAGTGTTCAAACATGCTAGACTCTATGAAAAACCCGACGTTCATCCCGATCCCTACATAAGAGGTGACGGTTTTGGAAATCAACTTGATGATCACCTAGAGGCCGACTCAAATAGGGTTTCAACCGGTTCGACTTTTGGTAGGGTAGATATTTGAGTTAGGAATTCAACGCAATAAGAATCACGGGTAAAGCTTACTTCTGGAGAAAGTTATAGCCGTTTTACTGACGGTTGCCAGAAAACAGGGCCAAATCTGGCCACCGGCCAAAGCGGTACCCCTTTGGGCGGGCTCAAAAATTTGATTTTTTCAAAAGTAGACGGATTAGGCATATATGATCATATGGATTGATTCATAATGGACTCTAGTGTTCAAAAATGCTAGACTCAATGAAAAACCCGACGTTCACCCCAATCCCTACATTAGAGGTGACGGTTTTGGAAATCAACTTGATGATCACCTAGAGGCCGACTCAAATAGGGTTTCAACCGGTTCGACTTTTGTTAGGGTAGATATTTGAGTTAGGAATCCAACGCAACAAGAATCACAGGTAAAGCTTACTTCTGGATAGAGTTATAGCCGTTTTACTGACGGCTGACAGAAAACAGGGCCAAATCTGGCCACCGGCCAAAGAGGTACCCCTTTGGGCGGGCTCAAAAATTTGATTTTTTCAAAAGTGGACGGATTAGGCATATATGATCATATGGATTGATTAATAATGGACTCTAGTGTTCAACAATACTAGACTTAATGAGAAACCCGACGTTCACCCCGATCACTACATTAGAGGTGACGGTTTTGGAAATCAACTTGATGATCACCTAGAGGCCGACTCAAATAGGGTTCCAACCGGTTCGAATTTTGGTAGCGTAGATATTTGAGTTAGAAATCCAACGCAACAAGAATCACAGGTAAAGCTTACTTCTGGAGAGAGTTATAGCCATTTTACTGACGGCTGCCAGAAAACGGGGCCAAATCTGGCCATCGGCCAAAGGGATACCCCTTTGGGCGGGCTCAAAAATTTGATTTTTTCAAAAGTAGACGGATTAGGCATATATGATCATATGGATTGATTCATAATGGACTCTAGTGTTCAAAAATGCTAGACTCAATGAAAAACCCGACGTTCACCCCGATCCTTAAATAAGAGGTGACGGTTTTGGAAATCAGCTTGATGATCACCTAGAGGCCGACTCAAATAGGGTTTCAACCGGTTCGAGTTTTGGTAGGGTAGATATTTGAGTTAGGAATTCAACGCAATAAGAATCACGGGTAAAGCTTACTTCTGGAGAAAGTTATAGCCGTTTTACTGACGGTTGCCAGAAAACGGGGCCAAATCTGGTCACCGGCCAAAGTGGTACCCCTTTGGGCGGGCTCAAAAATTTGATTTTTTCAAAAGTAGACGGATTAGGCATATATGATCATATGGATTGATTCATAATGGACTCTAGTGTTCAAAAATGCTAGACTCAATGAAAAACCCGACGTTCACCCCGATCCCTACATTAGAGGTGACGGTTTTGGAAATCAACTTGATGATCACCTAGAGGCCGACTCAAATAGGGTTTCAACCGGTTCGACTTTTGGTAGGGTAGATATTTGAGGTAGGAATCCAACGCAATAAGAATCACAGGTAAAGCTTACTTCTGGATAGAGTTATAGCCGTTTTACTGACGGCTGCCAAAAACAGGGCCAAATCTGGCCACCGGCCAAAGGGTTACCCCTTTGGGCGGGCTCAAAAATTTGATTTTTTCAAAAGTAGATGGATTAGGCATATATGATCATAAGGATTGATTCATAATGGACTCTAGTGTTCAAAAATGCTAGACTCAATGAAAAACCCGACGTTTACCCCGATCCCTACATAAGAGGTGACGGTTTTGGAAATCAACTTGATGATCACCTAGAGGCCGACTCAAATAGGGTTTCAACCGGTTCGACTTTTGGTAGGACAGATATTTGAGTTAGGAATCCAACGCAATAAGAATCACGGGTAAACTTACTTCTGGAGAGAGTTATAGCCGTTTTACTGACGGTTGCCAGAAAACGGGGCCAAATATGGCCACCGGACAAAGCGGTACCCCTTTGGGCGGGCTCAAAAATTTGATTTTTTCAAAAGTGGATGGATTAGGCATATATGATCATATGGATTTATTCATAATGGACTCTAGTGTTCAAAAATGCTAGACTCTATGAAAAACCCGACGTTCATCCCGATCCCTACATAAGAGGTGACGGTTTTGGAAATCAACTTGATGATCACCTAGAGGCCGACTCAAATAGGGTTTCAACCGGTTCGAGTTTTGGTAGGGTAGATATTTGAGTTAGGAATTCAACGCAATAAGAATCACGGGTAAAGCTTACTTCTGGAGAAAGTTATAGCCGTTTTACTGACGGTTGCCAGAAAACGGGGCCAAATCTGGCCACCGGCCAAAGTGGTACCCCTTTGGGCGGGCTCAAAAATTTGATTTTTTCAAAAGTAGACGGATTAGGCATATATGATCATATGGATTGATTCATAATGGACTCTAGTGTTCAAAAATGCTAGACTCAATGAAAAACCCGACGTTCACCCCGATCCCTACATTAGAGGTGACGGTTTTGGAAATCAACTTGATGATCACCTAGAGGCCGACTCAAATAGTGTTTCAACCGGTTCGACTTTGGTAGGGTAGATATTTGAGTTAGGAATCCAACGCAACAAGAATCACAGGTAAAGCTTATTTCTGGAGAGAGTTATAGCCGTTTTCCTGACGGCTGCCAGAAAACAGGGCCAAATCTGGCCACCGGCCAAAGAGGTACCCCTTTGGGCGGGTTCAAAAATTTGATTTTTTCAAAAGTGGATGGATTAGGCATATATGATCATATGGATTGATTCATAATGGACTCTAGTGTTCAAAAATGCTAGACTCAATAAAAAACCCGACGTTCATCCCGATCCCTACATAAGAGGTGACGGTTTTGGAAATCAACTTGATGATCACCTAGAGGCCGACTCAAATAGGGTTTTAACCGGTTCGACTTTTGGTAGGGTAGATATTTGAGTTAGGAATTCAACGCAATAAGAATCACGGGTAAAGCTTACTTCTGGAGAAAGTTATAGCCGTTTTACTAACGGTTGCCAGAAAACGGGGCCAAATCTGGCCACCGGCCAAAGGGGTACCCCTTTGGGCGGGCTCAAAAATTTGATTTTTTCAAAAGTAGATGGATTAGGCATATATGATCATAAGGATTGATTCATAATGGACTCTAGTGTTCAAAAATGCTAGACTCAATGAAAAACCCGACGTTTACCCCGATCCCTACATAAGAGGTGACGGTTTTGGAAATCAACTTGATGATCACCTAGAGGCCGACTCAAATAGGGTTTCAACCGGTTCGACTTTTGGTAGGACAGATATTTGAGTTAGGAATCCAACGCAATAAGAATCACGGGTAAACTTACTTCTGGAGAGAGTTATAGCCGTTTTACTGACGGTTGCCAGAAAACGGGGCCAAATATGGCCACCGGACAAAGCGGTACCCCTTTGGGCAGGCTCAAAAATTTGATTTTTTCAAAAGTGGATGGATTAGGCATATATGATCATATGGATTGATTCATAATGGACTCTAGTGTTCAAAAATGCTAGACTCTATGAAAAACCCGACGTTCATCCCGATCCCTACATAAGAGGTGACGGTTTTGGAAATCAACTTGATGATCACCTAGAGGCCGACTCAAATAGGGTTTCAACCGGTTCGAGTTTTGGTAGGGTAGATATTTGAGTTAGGAATTCAACGCAATAAGAATCACGGGTAAAGCTTACTTCTGGAGAAAGTTATAGCCGTTTTACTGACGGTTGCCAGAAAACGGGGCCAAATCTGGCCACCGGCCAAAGTGGTACCCCTTTGGGCGGGCTCAAAAATTTGATTTTTTCAAAAGTAGACGGATTAGGCATATATGATCATATGGATTGATTCATAATGGACTCTAGTGTTCAAAAATGCTAGACTCAATGAAAAACCCGACGTTCACCCCGATCCCTACATTAGAGTTGACGGTTTTGGAAATCAACTTGATGATCACCTAGAGGCCGACTCAAATAGTGTTTCAACCGGTTCGACTTTGGTAGGGTAGATATTTGAGTTAGGAATCCAACGCAACAAGAATCACAGGTAAAGCTTATTTCTGGAGAGAGTTATAGCCGTTTTCCTGACGGCTGCCAGAAAAGAGGGCCAAATCTGGCCACCGGCCAAAGAGGTACCCCTTTGGGCGGGTTCAAAAATTTGATTTTTTCAAAAGTGGATGGATTAGGCATATATGATCATATGGATTGATTCATAATGGACTCTAGTGTTCAAAAATGCTAGACTCAATAAAAAACCCGACGTTCATCCCGATCCCTACATAAGAGGTGACGGTTTTGGAAATCAACTTGATGATCACCTAGAGGCCGACTCAAATAGGGTTTTAACCGGTTCGACTTTTGGTAGGGTAGATATTTGAGTTAGGAATTCAACGCAATAAGAATCACGGGTAAAGCTTACTTCTGGAGAAAGTTATAGCCGTTTTACTAACGGTTGCCAGAAAACGGGGCCAAATCTGGCCACCGGCCAAAGGGGTACCCCTTTGGGCGGGCTCAAAAATTTGATTTTTTCAAAAGTGGACGGATTAGGCATATATGATCATATGGATTGATTCATAATGGACTCTAGTGTTCAAAAATGCTAGACTCAATGAAAAACCCGACGTTCACCCCGATCCCTACATAAGAGGTGACGGTTTTGGAAATCAACTTGATGATCACCTAGAGGCCGACTCAAATAGGGTTTCAACCTGTTCGACTTTGGTAGGGTAGATATTTGAGTTAGGAATCCAACGCAACAAGAATCACGTGTAAAGCTTACTTCTGGAGAGAGTTATAGCCGTTTTACTGACGGCTGCCAGAAAATGGGGCCAAATCTGGCCACCGGCCAAAGGGGTACCCCTTTGGGCGGGCTCAAAAATTTGATTTTTTCAAAAGTGGACGGATTAGGCATATATGATCATATGGATTGATTCATAATGGACTCTAGTGTTCAAAAATGCTAGACTCAATGAAAAACCCGACGTTCACCCCGATCCCTACATAAGAGGTGACGGTTTTTGAAATCAACTTGATGACCACCTAGAGGCCGACTCATATAGGGTTTCAACTGGTTCGAATTTTGGTAGGGTAGATATTTGAGTTAGAAATCCTACGCAACAAGAATCACGGGTAAATCTTACTTCTGGAGAGAGTTATAGCCGTTTTACTGACGGCTTCCAGAAAACGGGGCCAAATCTGGCCACCGGCCAAAGGGGTACCCCTTTGGGCAGGCTCAAAAATTTGATTTTTTCAAAAGTGGACGAATTAGGCATATATGATCATATGGATTGATTCATAATGGACTCTAGTGTTCAAAAATGCTAGACTCAATGAAAAACCCGACGTTCACCCCGATCCCTACATAAGAGGTGACGGTTTTGGAAATCAACTTGATGATCACCTAGAGGCCGACTCAAATAGGGTTTCAACCGGTTCGACTTTTGGTAGGGTAGATATTTGAGTTAGGAATCCAACGCAATAAGAATCACGGGTAAACTTACTTCTAGAGAAAGTTATAGCCATTTTACTGACGGTTGCCAGAAAACGGGACCCAATCTGGCCACCGGCCAAAGCGGTACCCCTTTGGGCGGGCTCAAAAATTTGATTTTTTCAAAAGTAGACGGATTAGGCATATATGATCATATGGATTGATTCATAATGACTCTAGTGTTCAAAAATGCTAGACTCAATGAAAAACACGACGTTCACCCCGATCCCTACATAAGAGGTGACGTTTTTGGAAATCAACTTGATGATCACCTAGAGGCCGACTCAAATAGGGTTTGAACCGGTTCGACTTTGGTACGGTAGATATTTGAGTTAGGAATCCAACGCAACAAGAATCACGTGTAAAGCTTACTTCTGGAAAGAGTTATAGCCGTTTAACTGACGGCTGCCAGAAAACGGGGCCAAATTTGGCCACCGGCCAAAGGGATACCCCTTTGGGCGGGCTCAAAAATTTGATTTTTTCAAAAGTGGACGGATTAGGCATATATGATCATATGGATTGATTTATAATCGACTCTAGTGTTCAAAAATGCTAGACTCAATAAAAAACCCGACGTTCATCCCGATCCCTACACAAGAGGTGACGGTTTTGGAAATCAACTTGATGATCACCTAGAGGCCGACTCAAATAGGGTTTCAACCAGTTCGACTTGGGTAGGGTAGATATTTGAGTTAGGAATCCAACGCAACAAGAATCACGGGTAAAGCTTACTTCTGGACAGAGTTATAGCCGTTTTACTGACGGCTGCCAGAAAACGGGGCCAAATCTGGCCACCGGCCAAAGGGGTACCCCTTTGGGCGGGCTCAAAAATTTGATTTTTTCAAAAGTGGACGGATTAGGCATATATGATCATATGGATTGATTCATAATGGACTCTAGTGTTCAAAAATGCTAGACTAAATAAAAAACCCGACGTTATTCCCGATCCCTACATAAGAGGTGACGGTTTTGGAAATCAACTTGATGATCACCTAGAGGCGGACTCAAATAGGGTTTCAACCGGTTCGACTTTGGTAGGGTAGATATTTGAGTTAGGAATCGAACGCGACAAAAATCACGGGTAAATCTTACTTCTGGAGAGAGTTATAGCCGTTTTACTTACGGCTGCCAGAAAACGGGGCCAAATTTGGCCACCGGCCAAAGGGGTACCCCTTTGGGCGGGCACAAAAATTTGATTTTTTCAAAAGTGGATGGATTAGGCATATATGATCATATGAATTGATTCATAATGGACTCTAGTGTTCAAAAATGCTAGACTCAATGAAAAACCCGACGTTCACCCCGATCCCTACATAAGAGGTGACGGTTTTGGAAATCAACTTGGTGATCACCTAGAGGCTGACTCAAATAGGGTTTCAAGCGGTTCGACTTTTGGTAGGGTAGATATTTGAGTTAGGAATCCAACGCAACAAGAATCACGGGTAAAGCTTACTTCTGGAGAGAGTTATAGCCGTTTAACTGACGGCTGCTAGAAAACGGGGCCAAATTTGGCCACCGGCCAAAGGGGTACCCCTTTGGGCGGGCTCAAAAATTTGATTTTTTCAAAAGTGGACGGATTAGGCATATATGATCATATGAATTGATTCATAATGGACTCTAGTGTTCAAAAATGCTAGACTCAATAAAAAACCCGACGTTCATCCCGATCCCTACATAAGAGGTGACGGTTTTGAAAATCAACTTGATGATCACCTAGAGGCGACTCAAATAGGGTTTCAACCGGTTCGACTTTGGTACGGTAGATATTTGAGTTAGGAATCCAACGCAACAAGAATCACGTGTAAAGCTTACTTCTGGAAAGAGTTATAGCCGTTTAACTGACGGCTGCCAGAAAACGGGGCCAAATTTGGCCACCGGCCAAAGGGGTACCCCTTTGGGCGGGCTCAAAAATTTGATTTTTTCAAAAGTGGACGGATTAGGCATATATGATCATATGGATTGATTCATAATGGACTCTAGTGTTCAAAAATGCTAGACTCAATAAAAAACCCGACGTTCATCCCGATCCCTACACAAGAGGTGACGGTTTTGGAAATCAACTTGATGATCACCTAGAGGCCGACTCAAATAGGGTTTCAACCGGTTCGACTTGGGTAGGGTAGATATTTGAGTTAGGAATCCAACGCAACAAGAATCACGGGTAAAGCTTACTTCTGGACAGAGTTATAGCCGTTTTACTGACGGCTGCCAGAAAAAGGGGCCAAATCTGGCCACCGGCCAAAGGGGTACCCCTTTGGGCGGGCTCAAAAATTTGATTTTTTCAAAAGTGGACGGATTAGGCATATATGATCATATGGATTGATTCATAATGGACTCTAGTGTTCAAAAATGCTAGACTCAATAAAAAACCCGACGTTATTCCCGATCCCTACATAAGAGGTGACGGTTTTGGAAATCAACTTGATGATCACCTAGAGGCGGACTCAAATAGGGTTTCAACCGGTTCGACTTTGGTAGGGTAGATATTTGAGTTAGGAATCCAACGCGACAAAAATCACGGGTAAATCTTACTTCTGGAGAGAGTTATAGCCGTTTTACTTACGGCTGCCAGAAAACGGGGCCAAATTTGGCCACCGGCCAAAGGGGTACCCCTTTGGGCGGGCTAAAAAATTTGATTTTTTCAAAAGTAGACGGATTAGGCATATATGATCATATGGATTGATTCATAATGGACTCTAGTGTTCAAAAATGCTAGACTCAATGAAAAACCCGACGTTCACCCCGATCCCTACATAAGAGGTGACGGTTTTGGAAATCAACTTGATGATCACCAAGAGGCCGACTCAAATAGGGTTTCAACCGGTTCGACTTTTGGTAGGGTAGATATTTGAGTTAGGAGTTCAACGCAATAAGAATCACGGGTAAAGCTTACTTCTGGTGAAAGTTATAGCCGTTTTACTGACGGTTGCCAGAAAACAGGGCCAAATCTGGCCACCGGCCAAAGCGGTACCCCTTTGGGCGGGCTCAAAAATTTGATTTTTTCAAAAGTAGACGGATTAGGCATATATGATCATATGGATTGATTCATAATGGACTCTAGTGTTCAAAAATGCTAGACTCAATGAAAAACCCGACGTTCACCCCAATCCCTACATTAGAGGTGACGGTTTTGGAAATCAACTTGATGATCACCTAGAGGCCGACTCAAATAGGGTTTCAACCGGTTCGACTTTTGGTAGGGTAGATATTTGAGTTAGGAATCCAACGCAACAAGAATCACAGGTAAAGCTTACTTCTGGATAGAGTTATAGCCATTTTACTGACGGCTGCCAGAAAACAGGGCCAAATCTGGCCACCGGCCAAAGAGGTACCCCTTTGGGCGGGCTCAAAAATTTGATTTTTTCAAAAGTGGACGGATTAGGCATATATGATCATATGGATTGATTAATAATGGACTCTAGTGTTCAACAATACTAGACTTAATGAGAAACCCGACGTTCACCCCGATCACTACATAAGAGGTGACGGTTTTAGAAATCAACTTAATGATCACCTAGAGGCCGACTCAAATAGGGTTCCAACCGGTTCGAATTTTGGTAGCGTAGATATTTGAGTTAGAAATCCAACGCAACAAGAATCACAGGTAAAGCTTACTTCTGGAGAGAGTTATAGCCATTGTACTGACGGCTGCCAGAAAACGGGGCCAAATCTGGCCACCGGCCAAAGGGGTACCCCTTTGGGCGGGCTCAAAAATTTGATTTTTTCAAAAGTAGACGGATTAGGCATATATGATCATATGGATTGATTCATAATGGACTCTAGTGTTCAAAAATGCTAGACTCAATGAAAAACCCGACGTTCACCCCAATCCCTACATTAGAGGTGACGGTTTTGGAAATCAACTTGATGATCACCTAGAGGCCGACTCAAATAGGGTTTCAACCGGTTCGACTTTTGGTAGGGTAGATATTTGAGTTAGGAATCCAACGCAACAAGAATCACAGGTAAAGCTTACTTCTGGATAGAGTTATAGCCATTTTACTGACGGCTGCCAGAAAACAGGGCCAAATCTGGCCACCGGCCAAAGAGGTACCCCTTTGGGCGGGCTCAAAAATTTGATTTTTTCAAAAGTGGACGGATTAGGCATATATGATCATATGGATTGATTAATAATGGACTCTAGTGTTCAACAATACTAGACTTAATGAGAAACCCGACGTTCACCCCGATCACTACATAAGAGGTGACGGTTTTAGAAATCAACTTAATGATCACCTAGAGGCCGACTCAAATAGGGTTCCAACCGGTTCGAATTTTGGTAGCGTAGATATTTGAGTTAGAAATCCAACGCAACAAGAATCACAGGTAAAGCTTACTTCTGGAGAGAGTTATAGCCATTGTACTGACGGCTGCCAGAAAACGGGGCCAAATCTGGCCACCGGCCAAAGGGGTACCCCTTTGGGCGGGCTCAAAAATTTGATTTTTTCAAAAGTAGACGGATTAGGCATATATGATCATATGGATTGATTCATAATGGACTCTAGTGTTCAAAAATGCTAGACTCAATGAAAAACCCGACGTTCACCCCGATCCCTACATAAGAGGTGACGGCTTTGGAAATCAACTTGATGATCACCTAGAGGCTGACTCAAATAGTGTTTCAACCGGTTCGACTTTTGCTAGGGTAGATATTTGAGTTAGGAATCCAACTCAATAAGAATCACGTGTAAAGCTTACTTCTGGAGAGAGTTATAGCCGTTTTACTGACGGTTGCCAGAAAACGGGGCCAAATTTGGCAACCGGCCAAAGAGGTACCCCTTTGGGCGGGCTCAAAAATTTGATTTTTTCAAAAGTGGACGGATTAGGCATATATGATCATATGGATTGATTCATAATGGACTCTAGTGTTCAAAAATGCTAGATTCAATAAAAAACCCGACGTTCATCCCGATCCCTACATAAGAGGTGACGGTTTTGGAAATCAACTTGATGATCACCTAGAGGCCGACTCAAATAGGGTTTCAACCGGTTCGAGTTTTGGTAGGGTAGATATTTGAGTTAGGAATTCAACGCAATAAGAATCACGGGTAAAGCTTACTTCTGGAGAAAGTTATAGCCGTTTTACTGACGGTTGCCAGAAAACGGGGCCAAATCTGGCCACCGGCCAAAGTGGTACCCCTTTGGGCGGGCTCAAAAATTTGATTTTTTCAAAAGTAGGCGGATTAGGCATATATGATCATATGGATTGATTCATAATGGACTCTAGTGTTCAAAAATGCTAGACTAAATAAAAAACCCGACGTTATTCCCGATCCCTACATAAGAGGTGACGGTTTTGGAAATCAACTTGATGATCACCTAGAGGCGGACTCAAATAGGGTTTCAACCGGTTCGACTTTGGTAGGGTAGATATTTGAGTTAGGAATCGAACGCGACAAAAATCACGGGTAAATCTTACTTCTGGAGAGAGTTATAGCCGTTTTACTTACGGCTGCCAGAAAACGGGGCCAAATTTGGCCACCGGCCAAAGGGGTACCCCTTTGGGCGGGCACAAAAATTTGATTTTTTCAAAAGTGGATGGATTAGGCATATATGATCATATGAATTGATTCATAATGGACTCTAGTGTTCAAAAATGCTAGACTCAATGAAAAACCCGACGTTCACCCCGATCCCTACATAAGAGGTGACGGTTTTGGAAATCAACTTGGTGATCACCTAGAGGCTGACTCAAATAGGGTTTCAAGCGGTTCGACTTTTGGTAGGGTAGATATTTGAGTTAGGAATCCAACGCAACAAGAATCACGGGTAAAGCTTACTTCTGGAGAGAGTTATAGCCGTTTAACTGACGGCTGCTAGAAAACGGGGCCAAATTTGGGCACCGGCCAAAGGGGTACCCCTTTGGGCGGGCTCAAAAATTTGATTTTTTCAAAAGTGGAAGGATTAGGCATATATGATCATATGAATTGATTCATAATGGACTCTAGTGTTCAAAAATGCTAGACTCAATAAAAAACCCGACGTTCATCCCGATCCCTACATAAGAGGTGACGGTTTTGAAAATCAACTTGATGATCACCTAGAGGCGACTCAAATAGGGTTTCAACCGGTTCGACTTTGGTACGGTAGATATTTGAGTTAGGAATCCAACGCAACAAGAATCACGTGTAAAGCTTACTTCTGGAAAGAGTTATAGCCGTTTAACTGACGGCTGCCAGAAAACGGGGCCAAATTTGGCCACCGGCCAAAGGGGTACCCCTTTGGGCGGGCTCAAAAATTTGATTTTTTCAAAAGTGGACGGATTAGGCATATATGATCATATGGATTGATTCATAATGGACTCTAGTGTTCAAAAATGCTAGACTCAATAAAAAACCCGACGTTCATCCCGATCCCTACACAAGAGGTGACGGTTTTGGAAATCAACTTGATGATCACCTAGAGGCCGACTCAAATAGGGTTTCAACCGGTTCGACTTGGGTAGGGTAGATATTTGAGTTAGGAATCCAACGCAACAAGAATCACGGGTAAAGCTTACTTCTGGACAGAGTTATAGCCGTTTTACTGACGGCTGCCAGAAAAAGGGGCCAAATCTGGCCACCGGCCAAAGGGGTACCCCTTTGGGCGGGCTCAAAAATTTGATTTTTTCAAAAGTGGACGGATTAGGCATATATGATCATATGGATTGATTCATAATGGACTCTAGTGTTCAAAAATGCTAGACTCAATAAAAAACCCGACGTTATTCCCGATCCCTACATAAGAGGTGACGGTTTTGGAAATCAACTTGATGATCACCTAGAGGCGGACTCAAATAGGGTTTCAACCGGTTCGACTTTGGTAGGGTAGATATTTGAGTTAGGAATCCAACGCGACAAAAATCACGGGTAAATCTTACTTCTGGAGAGAGTTATAGCTGTTTTACTTACGGCTGCCAGAAAACTGGGCCAAATTTGGCCACCGGCCAAAGGGGTACCCCTTTGGGCGGGCTAAAAAATTTGATTTTTTCAAAAGTAGACGGATTAGGCATATATGATCATATGGATTGATTCATAATGGACTCTAGTGTTCAAAAATGCTAGACTCAATGAAAAACCCGACGTTCACCCCGATCCCTACATAAGAGGTGACGGTTTTGGAAATCAACTTGATGATCACCTAGAGGCCGACTCAAATAGGGTTTCAACCGGTTCGACTTTTGGTAGGGTAGATATTTGAGTTAGGAATTCAACGCAATAAGAATCACGGGTAAAGCTTACTTCTGGTGAAAGTTATAGCCGTTTTACTGACGGTTGCCAGAAAACAGGGCCAAATCTGGCCACCGGCCAAAGCGGTACCCCTTTGGGCGGGCTCAAAAATTTGATTTTTTCAAAAGTAGACGGATTAGGCATATATGATCATATGGATTGATTCATAATGGACTCTAGTGTTCAAAAATGCTAGACTCAATGAAAAACCCGACGTTCACCCCAATCCCTACATTAGAGGTGACGGTTTTGGAAATCAACTTGATGATCACCTAGAGGCCGACTCAAATAGGGTTTCAACCGGTTCGACTTTTGGTAGGGTAGATATTTGAGTTAGGAATCCAACGCAACAAGAATCACAGGTAAAGCTTACTTCTGGATAGAGTTATAGCCGTTTTACTGACGGCTGCCAGAAAACAGGGCCAAATCTGGCCACCGGCCAAAGAGGTACCCCTTTGGGCGGGCTCAAAAATTTGATTTTTTCAAAAGTGGACGGATTAGGCATATATGATCATATGGATTGATTAATAATGGACTCTAGTGTTCAACAATACTAGACTTAATGAGAAACCCGACGTTCACCCCGATCACTACATAAGAGGTGACGGTTTTAGAAATCAACTTAATGATCACCTAGAGGCCGACTCAAATAGGGTTCCAACCGGTTCGAATTTTGGTAGCGTAGATATTTGAGTTAGAAATCCAACGCAACAAGAATCACAGGTAAAGCTTACTTCTGGAGAGAGTTATAGCCATTGTACTGACGGCTGCCAGAAAACGGGGCCAAATCTGGCCACCGGCCAAAGGGGTACCCCTTTGGGCGGGCTCAAAAATTTGATTTTTTCAAAAGTAGACGGATTAGGCATATATGATCATATGGATTGATTCATAATGGACTCTAGTGTTCAAAAATGCTAGACTCAATGAAAAACCCGACGTTCACCCCGATCCCTACATAAGAGGTGACGGCTTTGGAAATCAACTTGATGATCACCTAGAGGCTGACTCAAATAGTGTTTCAACCGGTTCGACTTTTGCTAGGGTAGATATTTGAGTTAGGAATCCAACTCAATAAGAATCACGTGTAAAGCTTACTTCTGGAGAGAGTTATAGCCGTTTTACTGACGGTTGCCAGAAAACGGGGCCAAATTTGGCCACCGGCCAAAGAGGTACCCCTTTGGGCGGGCTCAAAAATTTGATTTTTTCAAAAGTGGACGGATTAGGCATATATGATCATATGGATTGATTCATAATGGACTCTAGTGTTCAAAAATGCTAGATTCAATAAAAAACCCGACGTTCATCCCGATCCCTACATAAGAGGTGACGGTTTTGGAAATCAACTTGATGATCACCTAGAGGCCGACTCAAATAGGGTTTCAACCGGTTCGAGTTTTGGTAGGGTAGATATTTGAGTTAGGAATTCAACGCAATAAGAATCACGGGTAAAGCTTACTTCTGGAGAAAGTTATAGCCGTTTTACTGACGGTTGCCAGAAAACGGGGCCAAATCTGGCCACCGGCCAAAGTGGTACCCCTTTGGGCGGGCTCAAAAATTTGATTTTTTCAAAAGTAGGCGGATTAGGCATATATGATCATATGGATTGATTCATAATGGACTCTAGTGTTCAAAAATGCTAGACTCAATGAAAAACCCGACGTTCACCCCGATCCCTACATTAGAGGTGACGGTTTTGGAAATCAACTTGATGATCACCTAGAGGCCGACTCAAATAGTGTTTCAACCGGTTCGACTTTGGTAGGGTAGATATTTGAGTTAGGAATCCAACGCAACAAGAATCACAGGTAAAGCTTATTTCTGGAGAGAGTTATAGCCGTTTTCCTGACGGCTGCCAGAAAACAGGGCCAAATCTGGCCACCGGCCAAAGAGGTACCCCTTTGGGCGGGTTCAAAAATTTGATTTTTTCAAAAGTGGATGGATTAGGCATATATGATCATATGGATTGATTCATAATGGACTCTAGTGTTCAAAAATGCTAGACTCAATAAAAAACCCGACGTTCATCCCGATCCCTACATAAGAGGTGACGGTTTTGGAAATCAACTTGATGATCACCTAGAGGCCGACTCAAATAGGGTTTTAACCGGTTCGACTTTTGGTAGGGTAGATATTTGAGTTAGGAATTCAACGCAATAAGAATCACGGGTAAAGCTTACTTCTGGAGAAAGTTATAGCCGTTTTACTAACGGTTGCCAGAAAACGGGGCCAAATCTGGCCACCGGCCAAAGGGGTACCCCTTTGGGCGGGCTCAAAAATTTGATTTTTTCAAAAGTGGACGGATTAGGCATATATGATCATATGGATTGATTCATAATGGACTCTAGTGTTCAAAAATGCTAGACTCAATGAAAAACCCGACGTTCACCCCGATCCCTACATAAGAGGTGACGGTTTTGGAAATCAACTTGATGATCACCTAGAGGCCGACTCAAATAGGGTTTCAACCTGTTCGACTTTGGTAGGGTAGATATTTGAGTTAGGAATCCAACGCAACAAGAATCACGTGTAAAGCTTACTTCTGGAGAGAGTTATAGCCGTTTTACTGACGGCTGCCAGAAAATGGGGCCAAATCTGGCCACCGGCCAAAGGGGTACCGCTTTGGGCGGGCTCAAAAATTTGATTTTTTCAAAAGTGGACGGATTAGGCATATATGATCATATGGATTGATTCATAATGGACTCTAGTGTTTAAAAATGCTAGACTCAATGAAAAACCCGACGTTCACCCCGATCCCTACATAAGAGGTGACGGTTTTTGAAATCAACTTGATGACCACCTAGAGGCCGACTCATATAGGGTTTCAACTGGTTCGAATTTTGGTAGGGTAGATATTTGAGTTAGAAATCCTACGCAACAAGAATCACGGGTAAATCTTACTTCTGGAGAGAGTTATAGCCGTTTTACTGACGGCTTCCAGAAAACGGGGCCAAATCTGGCCACCGGCCAAAGGGGTACCCCTTTGGGCAGGCTCAAAAATTTGATTTTTTCAAAAGTGGACGAATTAGGCATATATGATCATATGGATTGATTCATAATGGACTCTAGTGTTCAAAAATGCTAGACTCAATGAAAAACCCGACGTTCACTCCGATCCCTACATAAGAGGTGACGGTTTTGGAAATCAACTTGATGATCACCTAGAGGCCGACTCAAATAGGGTTTCAACCGGTTCGACTTTTGGTAGGGTAGATATTTGAGTTAGGAATCCAACGCAATAAGAATCACGGGTAAACTTACTTCTGGAAAAAGTTATAGCCGTTTTACTGACGGTTGCCAGAAAACGGGGCCAAATCTGGCCACTGGCCAAAGCGGTACCCCTTTGGGCGGGCTCAAAAATTTGATTTTTTCAAAAGTAGACGGATTAGACATATATGATCATATGGATTGATTCATAATGACTCTAGTGTTCAAAAATGCTAGACTCAATGAAAAACCCGACGTTCACCCCGATCCCTACATAAGAGGTGACGGTTTTGGAAATCAACTTGATGATCACCTAGAGGCCGACTCAAATAGGGTTTCAACCGGTTCGACTTTTGGTAGGGTAGATATTTGAGTTAGGAATCCAACGCAATAAGAATCACGGGTAAACTTACTTCTAGAGAAAGTTATAGCCATTTTACTGACGGTTGCCAGAAAACGGGACCCAATCTGGCCACCGGCCAAAGCGATACCCCTTTAGGCGGGCTCAAAAATTTGATTTTTTCAAAAGTAGACGGATTAGGCATATATGATCATATGGATTGATTCATAATGACTCTAGTGTTCAAAAATGCTAGACTCAATGAAAAACTCGACGTTCACCCCGATCCCTACATAAGAGGTGACGTTTTTGGAAATCAACTTGATGATCACCTAGAGGCCGACTCAAATAGGGTTTGAACCGGTTCGACTTTGGTACGGTAGATATTTGAGTTAGGAATCCAACGCAACAAGAATCACATGTAAAGCTTACTTCTGGAAAGAGTTATAGCCGTTTAACTGACGGCTGCCAGAAAACGGGTTCAAATTTGGCCACCGGCCAAAGGGGTACCCCTTTGGGCGGGCTCAAAAATTTGATTTTTTCAAAAGTGGACGGATTAGGCATATATGATCATATGGATTGATTTATAATGGACTCTAGTGTTCAAAAATGCTAGACTCAATAAAAAACCCGACGTTCATCCCGATCCCTACATAAGAGGTGACGGTTTTGGAAATCAACTTGATGATCACCTAGAGGCCGACTCAAATAGGGTTTCAACCAGTTCGACTTGGGTAGGGTAGATATTTGAGTTAGGAATCCAACGCAACAAGAATCACGGGTAAAGCTTACTTCTGGACAGAGTTATAGCCGTTTTACTGACGGCTGCCAGAAAATGGGGCCAAATCTGGCCACCGGCCAAAGGGGTACCCCTTTGGGCGGGCTCAAAAATTTGATTTTTTCAAAAGTGGACGGATTAGGCATATATGATCATATGGATTGATTAATAATGGACTCTAGTGTTCAAAAATGCTAGACTCAATAAAAAACCCGACGTTATTCCCGATCCCTACATAAGAGGTGACGGTTTTGGAAATCAACTTGATGATCACCTAGAGGCGGACTCAAATAGGATTTCAACCGGTTCGACTTTGGTAGGGTAGATATTTGAGTTAGGAATCGAACACGACAAAAATCACGGGTAAATCTTACTTCTGGAGAGAGTTATAGCCGTTTTACTTACGGCTGCCAGAAAACGGGGCCAAATTTGGCCACCGGCCAAAGGGGTACCCCTTTGGGCGGGCTCAAAAATTTGATTTTTTCAAAAGTGGATGGATTAGGCATATATGATCATATGAATTGATTCATAATGGACTCTAGTGTTCAAAAATGCTAGACTCAATGAAAAACCCGACGTTCACCCCGATCCCTACATAAGAGGTGACGGTTTTGGAAATCAACATGGTGATCACCTAGAGGCTGACTCAAATAGGGTTTCAAGCGGTTCGACTTTTGGTAGGGTAGATATTTGAGTTAGGAATCCAACGCAACAAGAATCACGGGTAAAGCTTACTTCTGGAGAGAGTTATAGCCGTTTAACTGACGGCTGCTAGAAAACGGGGCCAAATTTGGCAACCGGCCAAAGGGGTACCCCTTTGGGCGGGCTCAAAAATTTGATTTTTTCAAAAGTGGACGGATTAGGCATATATGATCATATGAATTGATTCATAATGGACTCTAGTGTTCAAAAATGCTAGACTCAATAAAAAACCCGACGTTCATCCCGATCCCTACATAAGAGGAGACGGTTTTGAAAATCAACTTGATGATCACCTAGAGGCCGACTCAAATAGGGTTTCAACCGGTTCGACTTTGGTACGGTAGATATTTGAGTTAGGAATCCAACGCAACAAGAATTACGTGTAAAGCTTACTTCTGGAAAGAGTTATAGCCGTTTAACTGACGGCTGCCAGAAAACGGGGCCAAATTTGGCCACCGGCCAAAGGGGTACCCCTTTGGGCGGGCTCAAAAATTTGATTTTTTCAAAAGTGGACGGATTAGGCATATATGATCATATGGATTGATTCATAATGGACTCTAGTGTTCAAAAATGCTAGACTCAATAAAAAACCCGACGTTCATCCCGATCCCTACACAAGAGGTGACGGTTTTGGAAATCAACTTGATGATCACCTAGAGGCCGACTCAAATAGGGTTTCAACCGGTTCGACTTTTGGTAGGGTAGATATTTGAGTTAGGAATCCAACGCAACAAGAATCACAGGTAAAGCTTACTTCTGGATAGAGTTATAGCCGTTTTACTGACGGCTGCCAGAAAACAGGGCCAAATCTGGCCACCGGCCAAAGAGGTACCCCTTTGGGCGGGCTCAAAAATTTGATTTTTTCAAAAGTGGACGGATTAGGCATATATGATCATATGGATGGATTAATAATGGACTCTAGTGTTCAACAATACTAGACTTAATGAGAAACCCGACGTTCACCCCGATCACTACATAAGAGGTGACGGTTTTAGAAATCAACTTAATGATCACCTAGAGGCCGACTCAAATAGGGTTCCAACCGGTTCGAATTTTGGTAGCGTAGATATTTGAGTTAGAAATCCAACGCAACAAGAATCACAGGTAAAGCTTACTTCTGGAGAGAGTTATAGCCATTGTACTGACGGCTGCCAGAAAACGGGGCCAAATCTGGCCACCGGCCAAAGGGGTACCCCTTTGGGCGGGCTCAAAAATTTGATTTTTTCAAAAGTAGACGGATTAGGCATATATGATCATATGGATTGATTCATAATGGACTCTAGTGTTCAAAAATGCTAGACTCAATGAAAAACCCGACGTTCACCCCGATCCCTACATAAGAGGTGACGGTTTTGGAAATCAACTTGATGATCACCTAGAGGCTGACTCAAATAGTGTTTCAACCGGTTCGACTTTTGCTAGGGTAGATATTTGAGTTAGGAATCCAACTCAATAAGAATCACGTGTAAAGCTTACTTCTGGAGAGAGTTATAGCCGTTTTACTGACGGCTGCCAGAAAACGGGGCCAAATTTGGCCACCGGCCAAAGAGGTACCCCTTTGGGCGGGCTCAAAAATTTGATTTTTTCAAAAGTGGACGGATTAGGCATATATGATCATATGGATTGATTCATAATGGACTCTAGTGTTCAAAAATGCTAGACTCAATAAAAAACCCGACGTTATTCCCGATCCCTACGTAAGAGGTGACGGTTTTGGAAATCAACTTGATGATCACCTAGAGGCGGACTCAAATAGGGTTTCAACCGGTTCGACTTTGGTAGGGTAGATATTTGAGTTAGGAATCCAACGCGACAAAAATCACGGGTAAATCTTACTTCTGGAGAGAGTTATAGCCGTTTTACTTACGGCTGCCAGAAAACGGGGCCAAATTTGGCCACCGGCCAAAGGGGTACCCCTTTGGGCGGGCTAAAAAATTTGATTTTTTCAAAAGTAGACGGATTAGGCATATATGATCATATGGATTGATTCATAATGGACTCTAGTGTTCAAAAATGCTAGACTCAATGAAAAACCCGACGTTCACCCCGATCCCTACATAAGAGGTGACGGTTTTGGAAATCAACTTGATGATCACCTAGAGGCCGACTCAAATCATACTTCTGGACTCAAATCTTATTTCAAAAATGCTAGACTCAATGAAAAACCCGACATTCACCCCGATCACTACATAAGAGGTGACGGTTTTAGAAATCAACTTGATGATCACCTAGAGGCCGACTCAAATAGGGTTCCAACCGGTTCAACTTTTGGTAGGGTAGATATTTGAGTTAGAAATCCAACGCAACAAGAATCACAGGTAAAGCTTACTTCTAGAGAGAGTTATAGCCGTTTTACTGACGGCTGCCAGAAAACGGGGCCAAATCTGGCCACCGGCCAAAGGGGTACCCCTTTGGGCAGGCTCAAAAATTTGATTTTTTCAAAAGTAGATGGATTAGGAATATATGATCATATGGATTGATTCATAATGGACTCTAGTGTTCAAAAATGTTAGACTCAATGAAAAATCCGACGTTCACCCCGATCCCTACATAAGAGGTGACGGTTTTGGAAATCAACTTGGTGATCACCTAGAGGCTGACTCAAATAGGGTTTCAACCGGTTCGACTTTTGGTAGGGTAGATATTTGAGTTAGGAATCCAACGCAACAAGAATCACGGGTAAAGCTTACTTCTGGAGAGAGTTATAGCCGTTTAACTGACGGCTGCCAGAAAACGGGGCCAAATTTGGCCACCGGCCAAAGGGGTACCCCTTTGGGCGGGCTCAAAAATTTGATTTTTTCAAAAGTGGACGGATTAGGCATATATGATCATATGAATTGATTCATAATGGACTCTAGTGTTCAAAAATGCTAGACTCAATGAAACACCCGACGTTCATCCCGATCCCTACATAAGAGGTGACGGTTTTGAAAATCAACTTGATGATCACCTAGAGGCCGACTCAAATAGGGTTTCAACCGGTTCGACTTTTGGTAGGGTAGATATTTGAGTTAGGAATTCAACGCAATAAGAATCACAGGTAAAGCTTACTTCTGGAGAGAGTTATAGCCGTTTTACTGACGGCTGCCAAAAAACGGGGCCAAATCTGGCCACCGGCCAAAGGGGTACCCCTTTGGGCGGGCTCAAAAATTTGATTTTTTCAAAAGTAGACGGATTAGGCATATATGATCATATGGATTGATTCATAATGGACTCTAGTGTTCAAAAATGCTAGACTCAATAAAAAACCCGACGTTCATCCCGATCCCTACACAAGAGGTGACGGTTTTGGAAATCAACTTGATGATCACCTAGAGGCCGACTTAAATAGGGTTTCAACTGGTTCGAATTGGGTAGGGTAGATATTTGAGTTAGGAATCCAACGCAACAAGTATTACGGGTAAAGCTTACTTCTGGACAAAGTTATAGCCGTTTTGCTGACGGCTGCCAGAAAACGGGGCCAAATCTGGCCACCGGCCAAAGGGGTACCCCTTTGGGCAGGCTCAAAAATTTGATTTTTTCAAAAGTAGATGGATTAGGAATATATGATCATATGGATTGATTCATAATGGACTCTAGTGTTCAAAAATGCTAGACTCAATGAAAAACCCGACGTTCACCCCGATCCCTAAATAAGAGGTGACGGTTTTGGAAATCAACTTGATGATCACCTAGAGGCCGACTCAAATAGGGTTCCAACCGGTTCGACTTTTGGTAGGGTAGATATTTGAGTTAGAAATCCAACGCAACAAGAATCACAGGTAAAGCTTACTTCTGGAGAGAGTTATAGCCGTTTTACTGACGGCTGCCAGAAAACGGGGCCAAATCTGGCCACCGGCCAAAGGGGTACCCCTTTGGGCGGGTTCAAAAATTTGATTTTTTCAAAAGTGGACGGATTAGGCATATATGATCATATGGATTGATTCATAATGGACTCTAGTGATAAAAAATGCTAGACTTAATGAAAAACTCGACGTTCACCCCGATCACTACATAAGAGGTGACGGTTTTAGAAATCAACTTGATGATCACCTACAGGCCGACTCAAATAGGGTTCCAACCGGTTCAACTTCTGGTAGGATAGATATTTGAGTTAGAAATCCAACGCAACAAGAATCACAGGTAAAGCTTACTTCTGGAGAGAGTTATAGACGTTTTACTGACGGCTGCCAGAAAACGGGGGCAAATCTGGCCACCGGCCAAAGGGGTACCCTTTTGGGCGGGCTCAAAAATTTGATTTTTTCAAAAGTAGATGGATTAGGCATATATGATCATATGGATTGATTCATAATGGACTCTAGTGTTCAAAAATGCTAGACTCAATGAAAAATCCGACGTTCACCCCGATCCCTAAATAAGAGGTGACGGTTTTGGAAATCAACTTGATGATCACCTAGACGCCGACTCAAATAGGGTTTCAACCGGTTTGACTTTTGGTAGGGTAGATATTTTAGTTAGAAATCCAACGCAATAAGAATCACAGGTAAAACTTACTTCTGGAGAGAGTTATAGCCATTTTACTGACGGCTGCCAGAAAACGGGGCAAAATTGGCCACCGGCCAAAGGGGTACCCCTTTGGGCGGGCTCAAAAATTTGAATTTTTCAAAAGTCGACGGATTAGGCATATATGATCATATGGATTGATTCATAATGGACTCTAGTGTTCAAAAATGCTAGACTCAATAAAAAACCCGATGTTCATCCCGATCCCTACATAAGAGGTGACGGTTTTGGAAATCAAATTGATGATCACCTAGAGGCCGAATCAAATATGGTTTCAACCGATTCGACTTGGGTAGGGTAGATGTTTGAGTTAAGAATCCAACGCAACAAGAATCACGGGTAAAGCTTACTTCTGGAGAGAGTTATAGCCGTTTTACTGACGGCTGCCAGAAAACGGGGGCAAATCTGGCCACCGGCCAAAGGGGTACCCTTTTGGGCGGGATCAAAAATTTGATTTTTTCAAAAGTGGACGGATTAGGCATATATGATAATATGGATTGATTCATAATGGACTCTAGTGTTCAAAAATGCTAGACTTAATGAAAAACCCGATGTTCACCCCGATCACTACATAAGAGGTGACGGTTTTAGAAATCAACTTGATGATCACCTAGAGGCCGACTCAAATAGGGTTCCAACCGGTTCGACTTTTGGTAGGGTAGATATTTGAGTTAGAAATCCAACGCAACAAGAATCACAGGTAAAGCTTACTTCTGGAGAGAGTTATAGCCGTTTTACTGACGGCTGCCAGAAAATGGGGCCAAATCTGGCCACCGGCCAAAGGGGTACCCCTTTGGGCGGGTTCAAAAATTTGATTTTTTCAAAAGTGGAAGGATTAGGCATATATGATCATATGGATTGATTCATAATGGACTCTAGTGTTCAAAAATGCTAGACTCAATGAAAAATCCGACGTTCACCCCGATCCCTAAATAAGAGGTGACGGTTTTGGAAATCAACTTGATGATCACCTAGACGCTGACTCAAATAGGGTTTCAACCGGTTCGACTTGGGTAGGGTAGATATTTGAGTTAGGAATCCAACGCAACAAGAATCACGGGTAAAGCTTACTTCTGGAGAGAGTTATAGCCGTTTTACTGACGGCTGCCAGAAAACGGGGCCAAATCTGGCCACCGGCCAAAGGGGTACCCCTTTGGGCGGGCTCAAAAATTTGATTTTTTCAAAAGTAGACGGATTAGGCATATATGATCATATGGATTGATTCATAATGGACTCTAGTGTTCAAAAATGCTAGACTCAATGAAAAACCCGACGTTCACCCCGATCCCTACATAAGAGATGACGGTTTTGGAATTCAACTTGATGATCACGTAGAGGCTGACTCCAATAGGGTTTCAATCGGTTCGACTTTTGGTAGGGTACATATTTGAGTTAGTAATCCAATGCAACAAGAATCACGTGTAAAGCTTACTTCTGGAGAGAGTTATAGCCGTTTTACTGACGGCTGCCAGAAAACGGGGCCAAATTTGGCCACCGGCCAAAGGGGTAACCCTTTGGGCGGGCTCAAAAATTTGATTTTTTCAAAAGTGGATGGATTAGGCTTATATGATCATATGGATTGATTCATAATGGACTCTAGTGTTCAAAAATGCTAGACTCAATGAAACACCCGACGTTCATCCCGATCCATACATAAGAGGTGACGGTTTTGGAAATCAACTTGATTATCACCTAGAGGCTGACTCAAATAGGGTTTTAACCAGTTCGACTTTTGGTAGGGTTGATATTTGAGTTAGAAATCCAACGCAACAAGAATCACGGGTAAAGCTTACTTCTGGAGAGAGTTATAGCCGTTTTACTGACGGCTGCCAGAAAACAGGGCCAAATCTGGCCACCGGCCAAAGGGGTACCCCTTTGGGCGGGCTCAAAAATTTGATTTTTTCAAAAGTGGACGGATTAGGCATATATGATCATATGGATTGATTCATAATGGACTCTAGTGTTCAAAAATGCTAGACTCAATGAAAAACCCGACGTTCACCCCGATCCCTAAATAAGAGGTGACGGTTTTGGAAATGAACTTGATGATCACCTAGAGGCCGACTCAAATAGGGTTTCAACCGGTTCGAATTTTGGTAGGGTAGATATTTGAGTTAGGAATCCAACGCAACAAGAATCACGGGTAAAGCTTACTTCTTGAGAGAGTTATAGCCGTTTTACTGACGGCTGCCAGAAAACAGGGCCAAATCTGGCCACCGGCCAAAGGGGTACCCCTTTGGGCGGGTTCAAAAATTTGATTTTTTCAAAAGTGGACAGATTAGGCATATATGATCATATGGATTGATTCATAATGGACTCTAGTGTTCAAAAATGCTAGACTTAATGAAAAACCCGATGTTCACCCCGATCGCTACATAAGAGGTGACGGTTTTAGAAATCAACTTGATGATCACCTAGAAGCCGACTTAAATAGGGTTCCAACCGGTCCGACTTTTGGTAGGGTAGATATTTGAGTTAGAAATCCAACGCAACAAGAATCACAGGTAAAGCTTACTTCTGGAGAGAGTTATAGCCGTTTTACTGACGGCTGCTAGAAAACGGGGCCAAATCTGGCCACCGGCCAAAAGGGTACCCCTTTGGGCGGGCTCAAAAATTTGATTTTTTCAAAAGTAGATGGATTAGGCATATATGATCATATGATTTGATTCATAATGGACTGTAGTGTTCAAAAATGCTAGACTCAATGAAAAACCCGACGTTCACCCCGATCCCTACATAAGAGGTGACGGTTTTGGAAATCAACTTGATGATCACCTAGAGGCTGACTCCAATAGGGTTTCAACCGGTTCGACTTTTGGTAGGGTAGATATTTGAGTTAGGAATCCAACGCAACAAGAATCACAAGTAAAGCTTACTTCTGGAGAGAGTTATAGCCGTTTTACTGACGGCTGCCAGAAAACGGGGCCAAATTTGGCCACCGGCCAAAGGGTTACCCCTTTGGGCGGGCTCAAAAATTTGATTTTTTCAAAAGTGGACGGATTAGGCATATATGATCATATGGATTGATTCATAATGGACTCTAGTGTTCAAAAATGCTAGACTCAATAAAAAACCCGACGTTCATCCCGATCCCTACATAAGAGGTGACGGTTTTGGAAATCAACTTGATGATCACCTAGAGGCCGACTCAAATAGGGTTTCAACCGGTTCGACTTGGGTAGGGTAGAAATTTGAGTTAGGAATCCAACGCAACAAGAATCACGGGTAAAGCTTACTTCTAGAGAGAGTTATAGCCGTTTTACTGACGGCTGCCAGAAAACGGGGCCAAATCTGGCCACCGGCCAAAGGGGTACGTCTTTGGGCGGGCTCAAAAATTTGATTTTTTCAAAAATAGACGGATTAGGTATATATGATCATATGGATTGATTCATAATGGACTCTAGTGTTCAAAAATGCTAGACTCAATAAAAAACCCGATGTTCATCCCGATCCCTACATAAGAGGTGACGGTTTTGGAAATCAACTTGATGATCACCTAGAGGCCGACTCAAATAGGGTTTCAACCGGTTCGACTTGGGTAGGGTAGATATTTGAGTTAGGAATCCAACGCAACAAGAATCACGGGTAAAGCTTACTTCTGGAGAGAGTTATAGCCGTTTTACTGACGGCTGCCAGAAAACGGGGCCAAATCTGGCCACCGGCCAAAGGGGTACCCCTTTGGGCGGGCTCAAAAATTTGATTTTTTCAAAAGTAGACGGATTAGGCATATATGATCATATGGATTGATTCATAATGGACTCTAGTGTTCAAAAATGCTAGACTCAATGAAAAACCCGACGTTCACCCCGATCCCTACATAAGAGATGACGGTTTTGGAATTCAACTTGATGATCACGTAGAGGCTGACTCCAATAGGGTTTCAATCGGTTCGACTTTTGGTAGGGTACATATTTGAGTTAGTAATCCAATGCAACAAGAATCACGTGTAAAGCTTACTTCTGGAGAGAGTTATAGCCGTTTTACTGACGGCTGCCAGAAAACGGGGCCAAATTTGGCCACCGGCCAAAGGGGTACCCCTTTGGGCGGGCTCAAAAATTTGATTTTTTCAAAAGTGGATGGATTAGGCTTATATGATCATATGGATTGATTCATAATGGACTCTAGTGTTCAAAAATGCTAGACTCAATGAAACACCCGACGTTCATCCCGATCCATACATAAGAGGTGACGGTTTTGGAAATCAACTTGATTATCACCTAGAGGCTGACTCAAATAGGGTTTTAACCAGTTCGACTTTTGGTAGGGTTGATATTTGAGTTAGAAATCCAACGCAACAAGAATCACGGGTAAAGCTTACTTCTGGAGAGAGTTATAGCCGTTTTACTGACGGCTGCCAGAAAACAGGGCCAAATCTGGCCACCGGCCAAAGGGGTACCCCTTTGGGCGGGCTCAAAAATTTGATTTTTTCAAAAGTGGACGGATTAGGCATATATGATCATATGGATTGATTCATAATGGACTCTAGTGTTCAAAAATGCTAGACTCAATGAAAAACCCGACGTTCACCCCGATCCCTAAATAAGAGGTGACGGTTTTGGAAATGAACTTGATGATCACCTAGAGGCCGACTCAAATAGGGTTTCAACCGGTTCGAATTTTGGTAGGGTAGATATTTGAGTTAGGAATCCAACGCAACAAGAATCACGGGTAAAGCTTACTTCTTGAGAGAGTTATAGCCGTTTTACTGACGGCTGCCAGAAAACAGGGCCAAATCTGGCCACCGGCCAAAGGGGTACCCCTTTGGGCGGGTTCAAAAATTTGATTTTTTCAAAAGTGGACAGATTAGGCATATATGATCATATGGATTGATTCATAATGGACTCTAGTGTTCAAAAATGCTAGACTTAATGAAAAACCCGATGTTCACCCCGATCGCTACATAAGAGGTGACGGTTTTAGAAATCAACTTGATGATCACCTAGAGGCCGACTTAAATAGGGTTCCAACCGGTCCGACTTTTGGTAGGGTAGATATTTGAGTTAGAAATCCAACGCAACAAGAATCACAGGTAAAGCTTACTTCTGGAGAGAGTTATAGCCGTTTTACTGACGGCTGCTAGAAAACGGGGCCAAATCTGGCCACCGGCCAAAAGGGTACCCCTTTGGGCGGGCTCAAAAATTTGATTTTTTCAAAAGTAGATGGATTAGGCATATATGATCATATGATTTGATTCATAATGGACTGTAGTGTTCAAAAATGCTAGACTCAATGAAAAACCCGACGTTCACCCCGATCCCTACATAAGAGGTGACGGTTTTGGAAATCAACTTGATGATCACCTAGAGGCTGACTCCAATAGGGTTTCAACCGGTTCGACTTTTGGTAGGGTAGATATTTGAGTTAGGAATCCAACACAACAAGAATCACAAGTAAAGCTTACTTCTGGAGAGAGTTATAGCCGTTTTATTGACGGCTGCCAGAAAACGGGGCCAAATTTGGCCACCGGCCAAAGGGTTACCCCTTTGGGCGGGCTCAAAAATTTGATTTTTTCAAAAGTGGACGGATTAGGCATATATGATCATATGGATTGATTCATAATGGACTCTAGTGTTCAAAAATGCTAGACTCAATAAAAAACCCGACGTTCATCCCGATCCCTACATAAGAGGTGACGGTTTTGGAAATCAACTTGATGATCACCTAGAGGCCGACTCAAATAGGGTTTCAACCGGTTCGACTTGGGTAGCGTAGAAATTTGAGTTAGGAATCCAACGCAACAAGAATCACGGGTAAAGCTTACTTCTGGAGAGAGTTATAGCCGTTTTACTGACGGCTGCCAGAAAACGGGGCCAAATCTGGCCACCGGCCAAAGGGGTACGTCTTTGGGCGGGCTCAAAAATTTGATTTTTTCAAAAATAGACGGATTAGGTATATATGATCATATGGATTGATTCATAATGGACTCTAGTGTTCAAAAATGCTAGACTCAATGAAACACCCGACGTTCATCCCGATCCATACATAAGAGGTGACGGTTTTGGAAATCAACTTGATTTTCACCTAGAGGCTGACTCAAATAGGGTTTTAACCAGTTCGACTTTTGGTAGGGTAGATATTTGAGTTAGGAATCCAACACAACAAGAATCACGGGTAAAGCTTACTTCTGGAGAGAGTTATAGCCGTTTTACTGACGGCTGCCAGAAAACAGGGCCAAATCTGGCCACCGGCCAAAGGGGTACCCCTTTGGGCGGGCTCAAAAATTTGATTTTTTCAAAAGTGGACGGATTAGGCATATATGATCATATGGATTGATTCATAATGGACTCTAGTGTTCAAAAATGCTAGACTCAATGAAAAATCCGACGTTCACCCCGATCCCTACATAAGAGGTGACGGTTTTGGAAATCAACTTGATGATCACCTAGAGGATGACTCCAATAGGGTTTCAACCGGTTCGACTTTTGGTTGGGTAGATATTTGAGTTAGGAATCCAACGCAACAAGAATCACGGGTAAAGCTTACTTCTTGAGAGAGTTATAGCCGTTTTACTGACGGCTGCCAGAAAACAGGGCCAAATCTGGCCACCGGCCAAAGGGGTACCCCTTTGGGCGGGCTCAAAAATTTGATTTTTTCAAAAATAGACGGATTAGGTATATATGATCATATGGATTGATTCATAATGGACTCTAGTGTTCAAAAATGCTAGATTCAATGAAAAACCCGACGTTCACCCCGATCCCTACATAAGAGGTGACGGTTTTGGAAATCAACTTGATGATCACCTAGAGGCCGACTCAAATAGGGTTTCAACCGGTTCGACTTGGGTAGGGTAGATTTTTGAGTTAGGAATCCAACGCAACAAGAATCACGGGTAAAGCTTACTTCTGGAGAGAGTTATAGCCGTTTTACTGACGGCTGCCAGAAAACGGGGCCAAATCTGGCCACCGGACAAAGGGGTACCCCTTTGGGCGGGCTCAAAAATTTGATTTTTTCAAAAGTGGACGGATTAGGCATATATGATCATATGGATTGATTCATAATGGACTCTAGTGTTCAAAAATGCTAGACTCAATAAAAAACCTGACGTTCACCCCGATCCCTACATAAGAGGTGACGGTTTTGGAAATCAACTTGATGATCACCTAGAGGCCGAGTCAAATAGGGTTCCAACCGGTTCGACTTTTGGTAGGGTAGATATTTGAGTTAGAAATCCAACGCAACAAGAATCACAGGTAAAGCTTACTTCTGGAGAGAGTTATAGCCGTTTTACTGACGGCTGCCAGAAAACGGGGCCAAATCTGGCCACCAGCCAAAGGGGTACCCCTTTGGGCGGGCTCAAAAATTTGATTTTTTCAAAAGTGGACGGATTAGGCATATATGATCATATGGATTGATTCATAATGGACTCTAGTGTTCAAAAATGTTAGACTCAATGAAAAACCCGACGTTCACCCCGATCCCTAAATAAGAGGTGACGGTTTTGGAAATGAACTTGATGATCACCTAGAGGCCGACTCAAATAGCGTTTCAACCGGTTCGACTTTTGGTAGGGTAGATATTTGAGTTAGGAATCCAACGCAACAAGAATCACGGGTAAAGCTTACTTCTTGAGAGAGTTATAGCCGTTTTACTGACGGCTGCCAGAAAACAGGGCTAAATCTGGCCACCGGCCAAAGGGGTACCCTTTTGGGCGGGTTCAAAAATTTGATTTTTTCAAAAGTGGACGGATTAGGCATATATGATCATATGGATTGATTCATAATGGACTCTAGTGTTCAAAAATGCTAGACTTAATGAAAAACCCGATGTTCACCCCGATCACTACATAAGAGGTGACGATTTTAGAAATCAACTTGATGATCACCTAGAGGCCGAGTCAAATAGGGTTCCAACCGGTTCGACTTTTGGTAGGGTAGATATTTGAGTTAGCAATCCAACGCAACAAGAATCACGGGTAAAGATTACTTCTGGAGAGAGTTATAGCCGTTTTACTGACGGCTGCCAGAAAACGGGGCCAAATCTGGCCACCGGCCAAAGAGGTACGTCTTTGGGCGGGCTCAAAAATTTGATTTTTTCAAAAATAGACGGATTAGGTATATATGATCATATGAATTTATTCATAATGGACTCTAGTGTTCAAAAATGCTAGACTCAATGAAAAACCCGATGTTCACCCCGATCCCTACATAAGAGGTGACGGTTTTGGAAATCAACTTGATGATCACCTAGAGGCTGACTCCAATAGGGTTTTAACCAGTTCGACTTTTGGTAGGGTAGATATTTGAGTTAGGAATCCAACGCAATAAGAATCACGGGTAAAACTTACTTCTGGAGAGAGTTATAGCCGTTTTACTGACGGCTGCCAGAAAACGGGGCCAAATCAGGCCACCGGCCAAAGGGGTCCCCTTTGGGCGGGCTCAAAAATTTGATTTTTTCAAAAGTGGACGGATTAGGCATATATGATCATATGGATTGATTCATAATGGACTCTAGTGTTCAAAAATGCTAGACTCAATGAAAAACCCGACGTTCACCCCGATCCCTAAATAAGAGGTGACGATTTTGGAAATGAACTTGATGATCACCTAGAGGCCGACTCAAATAGGGTTTCAACCGGTTCGACTCTTGGTAGGGTAGATATTTGAGTTAGGAATCCAACGCAACAAGAATCACAGGTAAACCTTACTTCTTGAGAGAGTTATAGCCGTTTTACTGACGGCTACCAGAAAACGGGGCGAAATCTGGCCTCCGGCCAAAGGGGTACGGCTTTGGGCGGGCTCAAAAATTTGATTTTTTCAAAAGTAGACAGATTAGGTATATATGATCATATGGATTGATTCATAATGGACTCTAGAGTTCAAAAATGCTAGACTCAATGAAACACCCGACGTTCATCCCGATCCCTACATAAGAGGTGACGATTTTGGAAATCAACTTGATGATTACCTAGAGGCCGACTCAAATAGGGTTTCAACCGGTTCGACTCTTGGTAGGGTAGATATTTGAGTTAGGAATCCAACGCAACAAGAATCACGGGTAAAGCTTACTTCTTGAGAGAGTTATAGCCGTTTTACTGACGGCTACCAGAAAACGGGGCGAAATCTGGCCTCCGGCCAAAGGGGTACGGCTTTGGGCGGGCTCAAAAATTTGATTTTTTCAAAAGTAGACAGATTAGGTATATATGATCATATGGATTGATTCATAATGGACTCAAGAGTTCAAAAATGCTAGACTCAATGAAACACCCGACGTTCATCCCGATCCCTACATAAGAGGTGACTATTTTGGAAATCAACTTGATTATCACCTAGAGGCTGACTCAAATAGGGTTTTAACCAGTTTGACTTTTGGTAGGGTAGATATTTGAGTTAGGAATCCAACGCAACAAAAATCACGGGTAAAGCTAAGTTCTGAAGAGAGTTATAGCCGTTTTACTGACGGCTGCCAGAAAACGGGGCCAAATTTGGCCACCGGCCAAAGGGGTACCCCTTTGGGCGGGCTCAAAAATTTGATTTTTTCAAAAGTGGACGGATTAGGCATATATGATCATGTGGATTGATTCATAATGGACTCTAGTGTTCAAAAATGCTAGACTCAATAAAAAACCTGACGTTCATCCCGATCCCTACATAAGAGGTGACGGTTTTGGAAATCAACTTGATGATCACCTAGAGGCCGAGTCAAATAGGGTTCCAACCGGTTCGACTTTTGGTAGGGTAGATATTTGAGTTAGAAATCCAACGCAACAAGAATCACAGGTAAAGCTTACTTCTGGAGAGAGTTATAGCCGTTTTACTGACGGCTGCCAGAAAACGGGGCCAAATCTGGCCACCGGCCAAAGGGGTACCCCTTTGGGTGGGTTCAAAATTTGATTTTTTCAAAACTGGACGGATTAGGCATATATGATCATATGGATTGATTCATAATGGCCTCTATTGATCAAAAATGCTAGACTCAATGAAAAACCCGACGTTCACCCCGATCCCTAAATAAGAGGTGACGGTTTTGGAAATCAACTTGATGATCACCTAGAGGCCGACTCAAATAGGGTTTCAACCGGTTCGACTTGGGTAGGGTAGATATTTCAGTTAGGAATCCAACGCAACAAGAATCACGGGTAAAGCTTACTTCTGGAGAGAGTTATAGCCGTTTTACTGACGGCTGCCAGAAAACGGGGCCAAATCTGGCCACCGGCCAAAGGGGTACGTCTTTGGGCGGGCTCAAAAATTTGATTTTTTCAAAAATAGACGGATTAGGTATATATGATCATATGGATTGATTGATAATGGACTCTAGTGTTCAAAAATGCTAGACTCAATCAAACACCCGACGTTCATCCCGATCCATACATTAGAGGTGACGGTTTTGGAAATCAACTTGATTATCACCTAGAGGCTGACTCAAATAGGGTTTTAACCAGTTCGACTTTTGGTAGGGTAGATATTTGAGTTAGGAATCTAACGCAATAAGAATCACGGGTAAAGCTTACTTCTGGAGAGAGTTATAGCCGTTTTTACTGACGGCTGCCAGAAAACGGGGCCAAATCAGTCCACCGGCCAAAGGAATCCCCTTTGGGCGGGCTCAAAAATTTGATTTTTTCAAAAGTAGACGGATTAGGCATATATGATCATATGGATTGATTCATAATGGACTCTAGTGTTCAAAAATGCTAGACTCAATGAAAAACCCGACGTTCACCCCGATCCCTAAATAAGAGGTGACGATTTTGGAAATGAACTTGATGATCACCTAGAAGCCGACTCAAATAGGGTTTCAACCGGTTCGACTCTTGGTAGGGTAGATATTTGACTTAGGAATCCAACGCAACAAGAATCACGGGTAAAGCTTACTTCTTGAGAGAGTTATAGCCGTTTTACTGACGGCTGCCAGAAAACGGGGCGAAATCTGGCCTCCGGCCAAAGGGGTACGGCTTTGGGCGGGCTCAAAAATTTGATTTTTTCAAAAGTAGACAGATTAGGTATATATGATCATATGGATTGATTCATAATGGACTCTAGAGTTCAAAAATGCTAGACTCAATGAAACACCCGACGTACATCCCGATCCCTACATAAGAGGTGACGATTTTGGAAATCAACTTGATTATCACCTAGAGGCTGACTCCAATAGGGTTTCAACCGGTTCGACTTTTGGTAGGGTAGATATTTGAGTTAGGAATCCATCGCAACAAGAATCACGTGTAAAGCTTACTTCTGGAGAGAGTTATAGCCGTTTTACTGACGGCTGCCAGAAAACGGGGCCAAATTTGGCCACCGGCCAAAGGGGTACCCCCTTTGGGCGGGCTCAAAAATTTGATTTTTTCAAAAGTGGACGGATTAGGCATATATGATCATATGGATTGATTCATAATGGACTCTAGTGTTCAAAAATGCTAGACTCAATAAAAAACCTGACGTTCATCCCGATCCCTACATAAGAGGTGACGGTTTTGGAAATCAACTTGATGATCACCTAGAGGCCGAGTCAAATAGGGTTCCAACCGGTTCGACTTTTGGTAGGGTTGATATTTCAGTTAGAAATCCAACGCAACAAGAATCACAGGTAAAGCTTACTTCTGGAGAGAGTTATAGCCGTTTTACTGACGGCTGCCAGAAAACGGGGCCAAATCTGGCCACCGGCCAAAGGGGTACGTCTTTGGGCGGGCTCAAAAATTTGATTTTTTCAAAAATAGACGGATTAGGTATATATGATCATATGGATTGATTCATAATGGACTCTAGTGTTCAAAAATGCTAGACTCAATGAAACACCCGACGTTCATCCCGATCCATACATAAGAGGTGACGGTTTTGGAAATCAACTTGATTTTCACCTAGAGGCTGACTCAAATAGGGTTTTAACCAGTTCGACTTTTGGTAGGGTAGATATTTGAGTTAGGAATCCAACACAACAAGAATCACGGGTAAAGCTTACTTCTGGAGAGAGTTATAGCCGTTTTACTGACGGCTGCCAGAAAACAGGGCCAAATCTGGCCACCGGCCAAAGGGGTACCCCTTTGGGCGGGCTCAAAAATTTGATTTTTTCAAAAGTGGACGGATTAGGCATATATGATCATATGGATTGATTCATAATGGACTCTAGTGTTCAAAAATGCTAGACTCAATGAAAAATCCGACGTTCACCCCGATCCCTACATAAGAGGTGACGGTTTTGGAAATCAACTTGATGATCACCTAGAGGATGACTCCAATAGGGTTTCAACCGGTTCGACTTTTGGTTGGGTAGATATTTGAGTTAGGAATCCAACGCAACAAGAATCACGGGTAAAGCTTACTTCTTGAGAGAGTTATAGCCGTTTTACTGACGGCTGCCAGAAAACAGGGCCAAATCTGGCCACCGGCCAAAGGGGTACCCCTTTGGGCGGGCTCAAAAATTTGATTTTTTCAAAAATAGACGGATTAGGTATATATGATCATATGGATTGATTCATAATGGACTCTAGTGTTCAAAAATGCTAGATTCAATGAAAAACCCGACGTTCACCCCGATCCCTACATAAGAGGTGACGGTTTTGGAAATCAACTTGATGATCACCTAGAGGCCGACTCAAATAGGGTTTCAACCGGTTCGACTTGGGTAGGGTAGATTTTTGAGTTAGGAATCCAACGCAACAAGAATCACGGGTAAAGCTTACTTCTGGAGAGAGTTATAGCCGTTTTACTGACGGCTGCCAGAAAACGGGGCCAAATCTGGCCACCGGACAAAGGGGTACCCCTTTGGGCGGGCTCAAAAATTTGATTTTTTCAAAAGTGGACGGATTAGGCATATATGATCATATGGATTGATTCATAATGGACTCTAGTGTTCAAAAATGCTAGACTCAATAAAAAACCTGACGTTCACCCCGATCCCTACATAAGAGGTGACGGTTTTGGAAATCAACTTGATGATCACCTAGAGACCGAGTCAAATAGGGTTCCAACCGGTTCGACTTTTGGTAGGGTAGATATTTGAGTTAGAAATCCAACGCAACAAGAATCACAGGTAAAGCTTACTTCTGGAGAGAGTTATAGCCGTTTTACTGACGGCTGCCAGAAAACGGGGCCAAATCTGGCCACCAGCCAAAGGGGTACCCCTTTGGGCGGGCTCAAAAATTTGATTTTTTCAAAAGTGGACGGATTAGGCATATATGATCATATGGATTGATTCATAATGGACTCTAGTGTTCAAAAATGTTAGACTCAATGAAAAACCCGACGTTCACCCCGATCCCTAAATAAGAGGTGACGGTTTTGGAAATGAACTTGATGATCACCTAGAGGCCGACTCAAATAGCGTTTCAACCGGTTCGACTTTTGGTAGGGTAGATATTTGAGTTAGGAATCCAACGCAACAAGAATCACGGGTAAAGCTTACTTCTTGAGAGAGTTATAGCCGTTTTACTGACGGCTGCCAGAAAACAGGGCTAAATCTGGCCACCGGCCAAAGGGGTACCCTTTTGGGCGGGTTCAAAAATTTGATTTTTTCAAAAGTGGACGGATTAGGCATATATGATCATATGGATTGATTCATAATGGACTCTAGTGTTCAAAAATGCTAGACTTAATGAAAAACCCGATGTTCACCCCGATCACTACATAAGAGGTGACGATTTTAGAAATCAACTTGATGATCACCTAGAGGCCGAGTCAAATAGGGTTCCAACCGGTTCGACTTTTGGTAGGGTAGATATTTGAGTTAGCAATCCAACGCAACAAGAATCACGGGTAAAGATTACTTCTGGAGAGAGTTATAGCCGTTTTACTGACGGCTGCCAGAAAACGGGGCCAAATCTGGCCACCGGCCAAAGAGGTACGTCTTTGGGCGGGCTCAAAAATTTGATTTTTTCAAAAATAGACGGATTAGGTATATATGATCATATGAATTTATTCATAATGGACTCTAGTGTTCAAAAATGCTAGACTCAATGAAAAACCCGATGTTCACCCCGATCCCTACATAAGAGGTGACGGTTTTGGAAATCAACTTGATGATCACCTAGAGGCTGACTCCAATAGGGTTTTAACCAGTTCGACTTTTGGTAGGGTAGATATTTGAGTTAGGAATCCAACGCAATAAGAATCACGGGTAAAACTTACTTCTGGAGAGAGTTATAGCCGTTTTACTGACGGCTGCCAGAAAACGGGGCCAAATCAGGCCACCGGCCAAAGGGGTCCCCTTTGGGCGGGCTCAAAAATTTGATTTTTTCAAAAGTGGACGGATTAGGCATATATGATCATATGGATTGATTCATAATGGACTCTAGTGTTCAAAAATGCTAGACTCAATGAAAAACCCGACGTTCACCCCGATCCCTAAATAAGAGGTGACGATTTTGGAAATGAACTTGATGATCACCTAGAGGCCGACTCAAATAGGGTTTCAACCGGTTCGACTCTTGGTAGGGTAGATATTTGAGTTAGGAATCCAACGCAACAAGAATCACAGGTAAACCTTACTTCTTGAGAGAGTTATAGCCGTTTTACTGACGGCTACCAGAAAACGGGGCGAAATCTGGCCTCCGGCCAAAGGGGTACGGCTTTGGGCGGGCTCAAAAATTTGATTTTTTCAAAAGTAGACAGATTAGGTATATATGATCATATGGATTGATTCATAATGGACTCTAGAGTTCAAAAATGCTAGACTCAATGAAACACCCGACGTTCATCCCGATCCCTACATAAGAGGTGACGATTTTGGAAATCAACTTGATGATTACCTAGAGGCCGACTCAAATAGGGTTTCAACCGGTTCGACTCTTGGTAGGGTAGATATTTGAGTTAGGAATCCAACGCAACAAGAATCACGGGTAAAGCTTACTTCTTGAGAGAGTTATAGCCGTTTTACTGACGGCTACCAGAAAACGGGGCGAAATCTGGCCTCCGGCCAAAGGGGTACGGCTTTGGGCGGGCTCAAAAATTTGATTTTTTCAAAAGTAGACAGATTAGGTATATATGATCATATGGATTGATTCATAATGGACTCAAGAGTTCAAAAATGCTAGACTCAATGAAACACCCGACGTTCATCCCGATCCCTACATAAGAGGTGACTATTTTGGAAATCAACTTGATTATCACCTAGAGGCTGACTCAAATAGGGTTTTAACCAGTTTGACTTTTGGTAGGGTAGATATTTGAGTTAGGAATCCAACGCAACAAAAATCACGGGTAAAGCTAAGTTCTGAAGAGAGTTATAGCCGTTTTACTGACGGCTGCCAGAAAACGGGGCCAAATTTGGCCACCGGCCAAAGGGGTACCCCTTTGGGCGGGCTCAAAAATTTGATTTTTTCAAAAGTGGACGGATTAGGCATATATGATCATGTGGATTGATTCATAATGGACTCTAGTGTTCAAAAATGCTAGACTCAATAAAAAACCTGACGTTCATCCCGATCCCTACATAAGAGGTGACGGTTTTGGAAATCAACTTGATGATCACCTAGAGGCCGAGTCAAATAGGGTTCCAACCGGTTCGACTTTTGGTAGGGTAGATATTTGAGTTAGAAATCCAACGCAACAAGAATCACAGGTAAAGCTTACTTCTGGAGAGAGTTATAGCCGTTTTACTGACGGCTGCCAGAAAACGGGGCCAAATCTGGCCACCGGCCAAAGGGGTACCCCTTTGGGTGGGTTCAAAAATTTGATTTTTTCAAAACTGGACGGATTAGGCATATATGATCATATGGATTGATTCATAATGGCCTCTATTGATCAAAAATGCTAGACTCAATGAAAAACCCGACGTTCACCCCGATCCCTAAATAAGAGGTGACGGTTTTGGAAATCAACTTGATGATCACCTAGAGGCCGACTCAAATAGGGTTTCAACCGGTTCGACTTGGGTAGGGTAGATATTTCAGTTAGGAATCCAACGCAACAAGAATCACGGGTAAAGCTTACTTCTGGAGAGAGTTATAGCCGTTTTACTGACGGCTGCCAGAAAACGGGGCCAAATCTGGCCACCGGCCAAAGGGGTACGTCTTTGGGCGGGCTCAAAAATTTGATTTTTTCAAAAATAGACGGATTAGGTATATATGATCATATGGATTGATTGATAATGGACTCTAGTGTTCAAAAATGCTAGACTCAATCAAACACCCGACGTTCATCCCGATCCATACATTAGAGGTGACGGTTTTGGAAATCAACTTGATTATCACCTAGAGGCTGACTCAAATAGGGTTTTAACCAGTTCGACTTTTGGTAGGGTAGATATTTGAGTTAGGAATCTAACGCAATAAGAATCACGGGTAAAGCTTACTTCTGGAGAGAGTTATAGCCGTTTTTACTGACGGCTGCCAGAAAACGGGGCCAAATCAGTCCACCGGCCAAAGGAATCCCCTTTGGGCGGGCTCAAAAATTTGATTTTTTCAAAAGTAGACGGATTAGGCATATATGATCATATGGATTGATTCATAATGGACTCTAGTGTTCAAAAATGCTAGACTCAATGAAAAACCCGACGTTCACCCCGATCCCTAAATAAGAGGTGACGATTTTGGAAATGAACTTGATGATCACCTAGAAGCCGACTCAAATAGGGTTTCAACCGGTTCGACTCTTGGTAGGGTAGATATTTGACTTAGGAATCCAACGCAACAAGAATCACGGGTAAAGCTTACTTCTTGAGAGAGTTATAGCCGTTTTACTGACGGCTGCCAGAAAACGGGGCGAAATCTGGCCTCCGGCCAAAGGGGTACGGCTTTGGGCGGGCTCAAAAATTTGATTTTTTCAAAAGTAGACAGATTAGGTATATATGATCATATGGATTGATTCATAATGGACTCTAGAGTTCAAAAATGCTAGACTCAATGAAACACCCGACGTACATCCCGATCCCTACATAAGAGGTGACGATTTTGGAAATCAACTTGATTATCACCTAGAGGCTGACTCCAATAGGGTTTCAACCGGTTCGACTTTTGGTAGGGTAGATATTTGAGTTAGGAATCCATCGCAACAAGAATCACGTGTAAAGCTTACTTCTGGAGAGAGTTATAGCCGTTTTACTGACGGCTGCCAGAAAACGGGGCCAAATTTGGCCACCGGCCAAAGGGGTACCCCCTTTGGGCGGGCTCAAAAATTTGATTTTTTCAAAAGTGGACGGATTAGGCATATATGATCATATGGATTGATTCATAATGGACTCTAGTGTTCAAAAATGCTAGACTCAATAAAAAACCTGACGTTCATCCCGATCCCTACATAAGAGGTGACGGTTTTGGAAATCAACTTGATGATCACCTAGAGGCCGAGTCAAATAGGGTTCCAACCGGTTCGACTTTTGGTAGGGTTGATATTTCAGTTAGAAATCCAACGCAACAAGAATCACAGGTAAAGCTTACTTCTGGAGAGAGTTATAGCCGTTTTACTGACGGCTGCCAGAAAACGGGGCCAAATCTGGCCACCGGCCAAAAGGGTACCCCTTTGGGTGGGTTCAAAAATTTGATTTTTTCAAAAGTGGACGGATTAGGCATATATGATCATATGGATTGATTCATAATGGCCTCTATTGATCAAAAATGCTAGACTCAATGAAAAACCCGACGTTCACCCCGATCCCTAAATAAGAGGTGACGGTTTTGGAAATCAACTTGATGATCACCTAGAGGCCGACTCAAATAGGGTTTCAACCGGTTCGACTTGGGTAGAGTAGATTTTTCAGTTAGGAATCCAACGCAACAAGAATCACGGGTAAAGCTTACTTCTGGAGAGAGTTATAGCCGTTTTACTGACGGCTGCCAGAAAACGGGGCCAAATCTGGCCACCGGCCAAAGGGGTACGTCTTTGGGCGGGCTCAAAAATTTGATTTAAAAATAGACGGATTAGGTATATATGATCATATGGATTGATTGATAATGGACTCTAGTGTTCAAAAATGCTAGACTCAATGAAACACCCGACGTTCATCCCGATCCATACATTAGAGGTGACGGTTTTGGAAATCAACTTGATTATCACCTAGAGGCTGACTCAAATAGGGTTTTAACCAGTTCGACTTTTGGTAGGGTAGATATTTGAGTTAGGAATCCAACGCAATAAGAATCACGGGTAA
Organism: Perilla frutescens; assembly: GCA_026008535.1. NCBI lineage: Eukaryota > Viridiplantae > Streptophyta > Magnoliopsida > Lamiales > Lamiaceae > Perilla > Perilla frutescens. The sequence continues at coordinate 76,101,730 of BRKX01000003.1, forward strand.
AGCTTACTTCTGGAGAGAGTTATAGCCGTTTTACTGACGGCTGCCAGAAAACGGGGCCAAATCAGGCCATCGGCCAAAGGGATCCCCTTTGGGCGGGCTCAAAAATTTGATTTTTTCAAAAGTGGACGGATTAGGCATATATGATCATATGGATTGATTCATAATGGACTCTAGTGTTCAAAAATGCTAGACTCAATGAAAAACCCGACGTTCACCCCGATCCCTAAATAAGAGGTGACGATTTTGGAAATGAACTTGATGATCACCTAGAGGCCGACTCAAATAGGGTTTCAACCGGTTCGACTCTTGGTAGGGTAGATATTTGAGTTAGGAATCCAACGCAACAAGAATCACGGGTAAAGCTTACTTCTTGAGAGAGTTATAGCCGTTTTACTGACGGCTGCCAGAAAACGGGGCGAAATCTGGCCTCCGGCCAAAGGGGTACGGCTTTGGGCGGGCTCAAAAATTTGATTTTTTCAAAAGTAGACAGATTAGGTATATATGATCATATGGATTGATTCATAATGGACTCTAGAGTTCAAAAATGCTAGACTCAATGAAACACCCGACGTTCATCCCGATCCCTACATAAGAGGTGATGATTTTGGAAATCAACTTGATTATCACCTAGAGGCTGACTCAAATAGGGTTTTAACCAGTTTGACTTTTGGTAGGGTAGATATTTGAGTTAGGAATCCAACGCAATAAGAATCACGGGTAAAGCTAACTTCTGGAGAGAGTTATAGCCGTTTTACTGACGGCTGCCAGAAAACGGGGCCAAATTTGGCCACCGGCCAAAGGGGTACCCCTTTGGGCGGGCTCAAAAATTTGATTTTTTCAAAAGTGGATGGATTAGGCATATATGATCATGTGGATTGATTCATAATGGACTCTAGTGTTCAAAAATGCTAGACTCATTAAAAAACCCGACGTTCATCCCGATCCCTACATAAGAGGTGACGGTTTTGGAAATCAACTTGATGATCATCTAGAGGCCGACTCAAATAGGGTTTCAACCGGTTCAACTTGGGTAGGGTAGATATTTGAGTTAGGAATCCAACGCAACAAGAATCACGGGTTAAGCTTATTTCTGGAGAGAGTTATAGCCGTTTTACTGACGGCTGCAAGAAAACGGGGCCAAATCTGGCCACCGGCCAATGGGGTACCCCTTTGGGCGGGCTCAAAAATTTGATTTTTTCAAAAGTGGACGGATTAGGCATATATGATCATATGGATTGATTCATAATGGACTCTAGTGTTCAAAAATGTTAGACTCAATGAAAAACCCGACGTTCACCCCGATCCCTAAATAATAGGTGACGGTTTTGGAAATGAACTTGATGATCACCTAGAGGCCGACTCAAATAGGGTTTCAACCGGTTCGACTTTTGGTAGGGTAGATATTTGAGTTAGGAATCCAACGCAACAAGAATCACGGGTAAAGCTTACTTCTTGAGAGAGTTATAGCCGTAAGCTTACTTCTGGAGAGAGTTATAGCCGTTTTACTGACGGCTGCCAGAAAACAGGGCCAAATCTGGCCACCGGCCAAAGGGGTAACCCTTTGGGCGGGTTCAAAAATTTGATTTTTTCAAAAGTGGACGGATTAGGCATATATGATCATATGGATTGATTCATAATGGACTCTAGTGTTCAAAAATGCTAGACTCAATGAAAAACCCGACGTTCACCCCGATCCCTAAATAATAGGTGACGGTTTTTGAAATGAACTTGATGATCACCTAGAGGCCGACTCAAATAGGGTTTCAACCGGTTCGACTTTTGGTAGGGTAGATATTTGAGTTAGGAATCCAACGCAACAAGAATCACGGGTAAAGCTTACTTCTTGAGAGAGTTATAGCCGTAAGCTTACTTCTGGAGAGAGTTATAGCCGTTTTACTGACGGCTGCCAGAAAACAGGGCCAAATCTGGCCACCGGCCAAAGGGGTACCCCTTTGGGCGGGTTCAAAAATTTGATTTTTTCAAAAGTGGACGGATTAGGCATATATGATCATATGGATTGATTCATAATGGACTCTAGTGTTCAAAAATGCTAGACTTAATGAAAAACCCGATGTTCACCCCGATCACTACATAAGAGGTGACGGTTTTAGAAATCAACTTGATGATCACCTAGAGGCCGAGTCAAATAGGGTTCCAACCGGTTCGACTTTTGGTAGGGCAGATATTTGAGTTAGAAATCCAACGCAACAAGAATCACAGGTAAAGCTTACTTCTGGAGAGAGTTATAGCCGTTTTACTGACGGCTGCTAGAAAACGGGGCCAAATCTGGCCACCGGCCAAAGGGGTACCCCTTTGGGTGGGTTCAAAAATTTGATTTTTTGAAAAGTGGACGGATTAGGCATATATGATCATATGGATTCATTCATAATGGCCTCTATTGATCAAAAATGCTAGACTCAATGAAAAACCCGACGTTCACCCCGATCCCTAAATAAGAGGTGACGGTTTTGGAAATCAACTTGATGATCACCTAGAGGCCGACTCAAATAGGGTTTCAACCGGTTCGACTTGGGTAGGGTAGATATTTCAGTTAGGAATCCAACGCAACAAGAATCACGGGTAAAGCTTACTTCTGGAGAGAGTTATAGCCGTTTTACTGACGGCTGCCAGAAAACGGGGCCAAATCTGGCCACCGGCCAAAGGGGTACGTCTTTGGGCGGGCTCAAAAATTTGATTTTTTCAAAAATAGATGGATTAGGTATATATGATCATATGGATTGATCGATAATGGACTCTAGTGTTCAAAAATGCTAGACTCAATGAAACACCCGACGTTCATCCCGATCCATACATAAGAGGTGACGGTTTTGGAAATCAACTTGATTATCACCTAGAGGCTGACTCAAATAGGGTTTTAACCAGTTCGACTTTTGGTAGGGTAGATTTTTGAGTTAGGAATCCAACACAATAAGAATCACGGGTAAAGCTTACTTCTGGAGAGAGTTATAGCCGTTTTACTGACGGCTGCCAGAAAACGGGGCCAAATCTGGCCACCGGCCAAAGGGGTACCCCTTTGGGCGGGCTCAAAAATTTGATTTTTTCAAAAGTGGACGGATTAGGCATATATGATCATATGGATTGATTCATAATGGACTCTAGTGTTCAAAAATGCTAGACTCAATGAAAAACCCGACGTTCACCCCGATCCCTAAATAAGAGGTGACGGTTTTGGAAATGAACTTGATGATCACCTAGAGGCCGAGTCAAATAGGGTTCCAACCGGTTCGACTTTTGGTAGGGGAGATATTTGAGTTAGAAATCCAACGCAACAAGAATCACAGGTAAAGCTTACTTCTGGAGAGAGTTATAGCCGTTTTACTGACGGCTGCCAGAAAACGGGGCCAAATCTGGCCACCGGCCAAAGGGGTACCCCTTTGGGTGGTTCAAAAATTTGATTTTTTCAAAAGTGGACGGATTAGGCATATATGATCATATGGATTGATTCATAATGGCCTCTATTGATCAAAAATGCTAGACTCAATGAAAAACCCAACGTTCTTCCCGATCCCTACATAAGAGGTGACGGTTTTGGAAATCAACTTGATGATCACCTAGAGGCCGACTCAAATAGGGTTTCAACCGGTTCGACTTGGGTAGGGTAGATATTTGAGTTAGGAATCCAGCGCAACAAGAATCACGGGTAATGCTTACTTATGGAGAGAGTTATAGCCGTTTTACTAACGGCTGCCATAAAACGGGGCAAAATCTGGCCTCCGGCCAAAGGGGTACGGCTTTGGGCGGGGCTCAAAAATTTGATTTTTTCAAAAGTAGACAGATTAGGTATATATGATCATATGGATTGATTCATAATTGACTCTAGAGTTCAAAAATGCTAGACTCAATGAAACACCCGACGTTCATCCCGATCCCTACATAAGAGGTGACGATTTTGGAAATCAACTTGATTATCACCTAGAGGCTGACTCAAATAGGGTTTTAACCAGTTTGACTTTTGGTAGGTTAGATATTTGAGTTAGGAATCCAACGCAACAAGAATCACGGGTAAAGCTTACTTCTGGAGAGAGTTATAGCCGTGTTACTGACGGCTGCTAGAAAACGGGGCCAAATTTGGCCACCGGCCAAAGGGGTACCCCTTTGGGCGGGCTCAAAAATTTGATTTTTTCAAAAGTGGACGGATTAGGCATATATGATTATGTGGATTGATTCATAATGGACTCTAGTGTTCAAAAATGCTAGACTCAATAAAAAACCCGACGTTCATCCCGATCCCTACATAAGAGGTGACGGTTTTGGAAATCAACTTGATGATCACCTAGAGGCCGACTCAAATAGGGTTTCAACCGGTTCGACTTGGGTAGGGTAGATATTTGAGTTAGGAATCCAACGCAACAAGAATCACGGGTAAAGCTTACTTCTGGAGAGAGTTATAGCTGTTTTACTAACGGCTGCCAGAAAATGGGGCCAAATCTGGCCACCGGCCAAAGGGGTACGGCTTTGGGCGGGCACAAAAATTTAATTTTTTCAAAAGTAGACGGATTAGGTATATATGATCATATGGATTGATTCATAATGGACTCTAGTGTTCAAAAATGCTAGACTGAATGAAACACCCGACGTTCATCCCGATCCCTACATAAGAGGTGACGATTTTGGAAATCAACTTGATTATCACCTAGAGGCTGACTCAAATAGGGTTTTAACCAGTTCGACTTTTGGTAGGGTAGATATTTGAGTTAGGAATCCAACGCAATAAGAATCACGGGTAAAGCTTACTTCTGGAGAGAGTTATAGCCGTTTTACTGACGGCTGCCAGAAAACGGGGCCAAATCAGGCCACCGGCCAAAGGGGTCCCCTTTGGGCGGGCTCAAAAATTTGATTTTTTCAAAAGTGGACGGATTAGGCATATATGATCATATGGATTGATTCATAATGGACTCTAGTGTTCAAAAATGCTAGACTCAATGAAAAACCCGACGTTCACCCCGATCCCTAAATAAGAGGTGACGATTTTGGAAATGAACTTGATGATCACCTAGAGGCCGACTCAAATAGGATTTCAACCGGTTCGACTCTTGGTAGGGTAGATATTTGAGTTAGGAATCCAACGCAACAAGAATCACGGGTAAAGCTTACTTCTTGAGAGAGTTATAGCCGTTTTACTGACGGCTGCCAGAAAACGGGGCGAAATCTGGCCTCCGGCCAAAGGGGTACGGCTTTGGGCGGGCTCAAAAATTTGATTTTTTCAAAAGTGGACGGATTAGGCATATATGATCATATGGATTGATTCATAATGGACTCTATTGATCAAAAATGCTAGACTCAATGAAAAACCTGACGTTCATCCCGATCCCTACATAAGAGGTGACGGTTTTGGAAATCAATTTGATGATCACCTAGAGGCCGACTCAAATAGGGTTCCAACCGGTTCGACTTTTGGTAGGGTAGATATTTGAGTTAGAAATCCAACGCAACAAGAATCACGGGTAAAGCTTACTTCTGGAGAGAGTTATAGCCGTTTTACTGACGGCTGCCAGAAAACGGGGCCAAATCTGGCCACCGGCCAAAGGGGTACCCCTTTGGGTGGGTTCAAAAATTTGATTTTTTCAAAAGTGGACGGATTAGGCATATATGATCATATGGATTGATTCATAATGGCCTCTATTGATCAAAAATGCTAGACTCAATGAAAAACCCGACGTTCACCCCGATCCCTATAAGAGGTGACGGTTTTGGAAATCAACTTGATGATCACCTAGAGGCCGACTCAAATAGGGTTTCAACCGGTTCGACTCTTGGTAGGGTAGATATTTGACTTAGGAATCCAACGCAACAAGAATCACGGGTAAAGCTTACTTCTTGAGAGAGTTATAGCCGTTTTACTGACGGCTGCAAGAAAACGGGGCGAAATCTGTCCTCCGGCCAAAGGGGTACGGCTTTGGGCGGGCTCAAAAATTTGATTTTTTCAAAAGTAGACAGATTAGGTATATATGATCATATGGATTGATTCATAATGGACTCTAGAGTTCAAAAATGCTAGACTCAATGAAACACCCGACGTTCATCCCGATCCCTACATAAGAGGTGACGATTATGGAAATCAACTTGATTATCACCTAGAGGCTGACTCCAATAGGGTTTCAACCGGTTCGACTTTTGGTAGGGTAGATATTTGAGTTAGGAATCCAACGCAACAAGAATCACGTGTAAAGCTTACTTCTGGAGAGAGTTATAGCCGTTTTACTGACGGCTGCCAGAAAACGGGGCCAAATTTGGCCACCGGCCAAAGGGGTACCTCCTTTGGGCGGGCTCAAAAATTTGATTTTTTCAAAAGTGGACGGATTAGGCATATATGATCATATGGATTGATTCATAATGGACTCTAGTGTTCAAAAATCCTAGACTCAATAAAAAACCTGACGTTCATCCCGATCCCTACATAAGAGGTGACGGTTTTGGAAATCAACTTGATGATCACCTAGAGGCCGAGTCAAATAGGGTTCCAACCGGTTCGACTTTTGGTAGGGTAGATATTTGAGTTAGAAATCCAACGCAACAAGAATCACAGGTAAAGCTTACTTCTGGAGAGAGTTATAGCCGTTTTACTGACGACTGCCAGAAAACGGGGCCAAATCTGGCCACCGGCCAAAGGGGTACCCCTTTGGGCGGGTTCAAAAATTTGATTTTTTCAAAAGTGGACGGATTAGGCATATATGATCATATGGATTGATTCATAATGGCCTCTATTGATCAAAAATGCAAGACTCAATGAAAAACCCGACGTTCACCCCGATCCCTATAAGAGGTGACGGTTTTGGAAATCAACTTGATGATCACCTAAAGGCCGACTCAAATAGGGTTTCAACCGGTTCGACTTGGGTAGGGTAGATATTTCAGTTAGGAATCCAATGCAACAAGAATCACGGGTAAAGCTTACTTCTGGAGAGAGTTATAGCCGTTTTACTGACGGCTGCCAGAAAACGGGGCCAAATCTGGCCACCGGCCAAAGGGGTACGTCTTTGGGCGGCCTCAAAAATTTGATTTTTTCAAAAATAGACGGATTAGGTATATATGATCATATGGATTGATTGATAATGGACTCTAGTGTTCAAAAATGCTAGACTCAATGAAACACCCGACGTTCATCCCGATCCATACATTAGAGGTGACGGTTTTGGAAGTCAACTTGATTATCACCTAGAGGCTGACTCAAATAGGGTTTTAACCAGTTCGAATTTTGGTAGGGTAGATATTTGAGTTAGGAATCCAACGCAATAAGAATCACGGGTAAAGCTTACTTCTGTACTGACGGCTGACAGAGAACGGGGCCAAATCTGGCCACCGGCCAAAGAGTTACACCTTTAGGCGGGCTCAAAAATTTGATTTTTTCAAAAGTGGACAGATTATGCATATATGATCATACGGATTTATTCATAATGGACTCTAGTGTTCAAAAATGCTCGACTCAATGAAAAACCCGACGTTCACCCCGATCCCTACATAAGAGGTGGCGGTTTTTGAAATGAATTTGATAATCACCTAGAGGCCGACTGAAATAGGGTTTGAACCTGTTCGACTTTTGGTAGGGTAGATATTTGAGTTAGGAATCCAACGCAACAAGAATCACGGGTAAAGCTTACTTCTGGAGAGAGTTATAGCCGTTTTACTGACGGCTGCCAGAGAACGCGGCAAAATCTGGTCAGCGGCCAAAGGCGTACCCCTTTGGACGGGCTCAAAAATTTCATTTTCTCAAAAGTGGACGGATTAGACATATATGATCACTTGGATTGATTCATAATGGACTCTAGTGTTCAAAAATGCTAGACTCAATGAAAAACCCGACGTTCACCCCGATCTCTACATAAGAGTTGATGGTTTTGGTAATCAACTTGATGATCACCTAGAGGCCGACTCAAATAGGGTTTCAACCAGTTCGACTTTTGGTAGGGTAGATATTTGAGTTAGGAATCCAACGAAAAAAAGAATCACGGGTAAAGCTTACTTCTGGAGAGAGTTATAGCCGTTTTACTCACAGCTGCCAGAAAACGGGGCCAAATCTGGCCACCGGCCAAAAGGGTACCCCTTTGGGCGGGCTCAAAAATTTGATTTTTTCAAAAGTAGACGGATTAGGCATATATGATCACTTGGATTGATTCATAATGGACTCTAGTCTTCAAAAATGCTAGACTCCATAAAAAACCCGACGTTCACCCCGATCCCTACATATGAGGTGACAGTTTTGGAAATCAACTTCATAATCACCTAAAGGACGACTCAAATAGGGTTTCAATCGGTTCGACTTTTGGTAGGGTAGATATTGGAGTTAGGAATCCAACGCAATAAGAAACACGGGTAAAGCATACTTCTGGAGAGAGTTATAGCCGTTTTAGTGACGGCTGGCAGAAAACGCGGCCAAATCTGGCCACCGGCCAAAGGGGTACCCGTTTGGGCGGGCTCAAAAATTTGATTTTTTCAAAAGTGGACAGATTAGGCATATATGATCATAGGGATTGATTCATAATGGACTCTAGTGTTAAAAAATGCTAGACTCAATGAAAAACCCGACGTTCACCCCGATCCCTACATAAGAGGTGACGGTTTTGGAAATGAACTTGATAATCACCTAGAGGTCGACTCAAATAGGGTTTCAACCGGTTCATCTTTTGGTAGGGTAGATATTTGAGTTAGGAATCCAAGGCAACAAGAATCACGGGTAAAGCTTACTTCTGGTGAGAGTTATAGCCGTTTTACTGATGGCTGCCAGAAAACGGGGCCAAATCTGGCCACCGGCCAAAGCGGTACCCGTTTGGGCGGGCTCAAAAATTTGATTTTTTCAAAAATGGACAGATTAGGCATATATGATCATACGGATTGATTCATAATGGACTCTAGTGTTCAAAAATGCTAGACTCAATGAAAAACCCGACGTTTACCCCGATCCCTACATAAGAGGTGATGGTTTTTGAAATGAACTTGATAATCACCTAAAGGCCGACTCAAATAGGGTTTCAACCGATTCGACTTTTGGTAGCGTAGATATTTGAGTTAGGAATCCAACGCAACAAGAATCACGGGTAAAGCTTACTTCTGGAGAGAGTTATAGCCGTTTTACTGACGGCTGCTAGAGAACGCGGCCAAATCTGGTCACCGGCCAAAGGCGTACCCCTTTGGACGGGCTCAAAAATTTCATTTTCTCAAAAGTGGACGGATTAGACATATATGATCACTTGGATTGATTCATAATGGACTCTAGTGTTCAAAAATGCTAGACTCAATGAAAAACCCGACGTTCACCCCGATCTCTACATAAGAGTTGATGGTTTTGGTAATCAACTTGATGATCACCTAGGGGCCGACTCAAATAGGGTTTCAACCATTTTGACTTTTGGTAGGGTAGATATTTGAGTTAGGAATCCAACGAAAAAAAGAATCACGGGTAAAGCTTACTTCTGGAGAGAGTTATAGCTGTTTTACTCACAGCTGCCAGAAAACGGGGCCAAATCTGGCCACCGGCCAAAAGGGTACCCCTTTGGGCGGGCTCAAAAATTTGATTTTTTCAAAAGTAGACGGATTAGGCATATATGATCACTTGGATTGATTCATAATGGACTCTAGTCTTCAAAAATGCTAGACTCCATAAAAAACCCGACGTTCACCCCGATTCCTAAATATGAGGTGACAGTTTTGGAAATCAACTTCATAATCACCTAAAGGACGACTCAAATAGGGTTTCAATCGGTTCGACTTTTGGTAGGGTAGATATTGGAGTTAGGAATCCAACGCAATAAGAAACACGGGTAAAGCATACTTCTGGAGAGAGTTATAGCCGTTTTAGTGACGGCTGGCAGAAAACGCGGCCAAATCTGGCCACCGGCCAAAGGGGTACCCGTTTGGGCGGGCTCAAAAATTTGATTTTTTCAAAAGTGGACAGATTAGGCATATATGATCATAGGGATTGATTCATAATGGACTCTAGTGTTAAAAAATGCTAGACTCAATGAAAAACCCGACGTTCACCCCGATCCCTACATAAGAGGTGACGGTTTTGGAAATGAACTTGATAATCACCTAGAGGTCGACTCAAATAGGGTTTCAACCGGTTCATCTTTTGGTAGGGTAGATATTTGAGTTAGGAATCCAAGGCAACAAGAATCACGGGTAAAGCTTACTTCTGGAGAGAGTTATAGCCGTTTTACTGATGGCTGCCAGAAAACGGGGCCAAATCTGGCCACCGGCCAAAGCGGTACCCGTTTGGGCGGGCTCAAAAATTTGATTTTTTCAAAAATGGACAGATTAGGCATATATGATCATACGGATTGATTCATAATGGACTCTAGTGTTCAAAAATGCTAGACTCAATGAAAAACCCGACGTTCACCCCGATCTCTACATAAGAGTTGATGGTTTTGGTAATCAACTTGATGATCACCTAGAGGCCGACTCAAATAGGGTTTCAACCAGTTCGACTTTTGGTAGGGTAGATATTTGAGTTAGGAATCCAACGAAAAAAAGAATCACGGGTAAAGCTTACTTCTGGAGAGAGTTATAGCCGTTTTACTCACAGCTGCCAGAAAACGGGGCCAAATCTGGCCACCGGCCAAAAGGGTACCCCTTTGGGCGGGCTCAAAAATTTGATTTTTTCAAAAGTAGAAGGATTAGGCATATATGATCACTTGGATTGATTCATAATGGACTCTAGTCTTCAAAAATGCTAGACTCCATAAAAAACCCGACGTTCACCCCGATCCCTACATATGAGGTGACAGTTTTGGAAATCAACTTCATAATCACCTAAAGGACGACTCAAATAGGGTTTCAATCGGTTCGACTTTTGGTAGGGTAGATATTGGAGTTAGGAATCCAACGCAATAAGAAACACGGGTAAAGCATACTTCTGGAGAGAGTTATAGCCGTTTTAGTGACGGCTGGCAGAAAACGCGGCCAAATCTGGCCACCGGCCAAAGGGGTACCCGTTTGGGCGGGCTCAAAAATTTGATTTTTTCAAAAGTGGACAGATTAGGCATATATGATCATAGGGATTGATTCATAATGGACTCTAGTGTTAAAAAATGCTAGACTCAATGAAAAACCCGACGTTCACCCCGATCCCTACATAAGAGGTGACGGTTTTGGAAATGAACTTGATAATCACCTAGAGGTCGACTCAAATAGGGTTTCAACCGGTTCATCTTTTGGTAGGGTAGATATTTGAGTTAGGAATCCAAGGCAACAAGAATCACGGGTAAAGCTTACTTCTGGAGAGAGTTATAGCCGTTTTACTGATGGCTGCCAGAAAACGGGGCCAAATCTGGCCACCGGCCAAAGCGGTACCCGTTTGGGCGGGCTCAAAAATTTGATTTTTTCAAAAATGGACAGATTAGGCATATATGATCATACGGATTGATTCATAATGGACTCTAGTGTTCAAAAATGCTAGACTCAATGAAAAACCCGACGTTCACCCCGATCTCTACATAAGAGTTGATGGTTTTGGTAATCAACTTGATGATCACCTAGAGGCCGACTCAAATAGGGTTTCAACCAGTTCGACTTTTGGTAGGGTAGATATTTGAGTTAGGAATCCAACGAAAAAAAGAATCACGGGTAAAGCTTACTTCTGGAGAGAGTTATAGCCGTTTTACTCACAGCTGCCAGAAAACGGGGCCAAATCTGGCCACCGGCCAAAAGGGTACCCCTTTGGGCGGGCTCAAAAATTTGATTTTTTCAAAAGTAGAAGGATTAGGCATATATGATCACTTGGATTGATTCATAATGGACTCTAGTCTTCAAAAATGCTAGACTCCATAAAAAACCCGACGTTCACCCCGATCCCTACATATGAGGTGACAGTTTTGGAAATCAACTTCATAATCACCTAAAGGACGACTCAAATAGGGTTTCAATCGGTTCGACTTTTGGTAGGGTAGATATTGGAGTTAGGAATCCAACGCAATAAGAAACACGGGTAAAGCATACTTCTGGAGAGAGTTATAGCCGTTTTAGTGACGGCTGGCAGAAAACGCGGCCAAATCTGGCCACCGGCCAAAGGGGTACCCGTTTGGGCGGGCTCAAAAATTTGATTTTTTCAAAAGTGGACAGATTAGGCATATATGATCATAGGGATTGATTCATAATGGACTCTAGTGTTAAAAAATGCTAGACTCAATGAAAAACCCGACGTTCACCCCGATCCCTACATAAGAGGTGACGGTTTTGGAAATGAACTTGATAATCACCTAGAGGTCGACTCAAATAGGGTTTCAACCGGTTCATCTTTTGGTAGGGTAGATATTTGAGTTAGGAATCCAAGGCAACAAGAATCACGGGTAAAGCTTACTTCTGGAGAGAGTTATAGCCGTTTTACTGATGGCTGCCAGAAAACGGGGCCAAATCTGGCCACCGGCCAAAGCGGTACCCGTTTGGGCGGGCTCAAAAATTTGATTTTTTCAAAAATGGACAGATTAGGCATATATGATCATACGGATTGATTCATAATGGACTCTAGTGTTCAAAAATGCTAGACTCAATGAAAAACCCGACGTTCACCCCGATCCCTACATAAGAGGTGATGGTTTTTGAAATGAACTTGATAATCACCTAGAGGCCGACTCAAATAGGGTTTCAACCGATTCGACTTTTGGTAGCGTAGATATTTGAGTTAGGAATCCAACGCAATAAGAATCACGGGTAAAGCATACTTCTGGAGAGAGTTATAGCCGTTTTAGTGACGGCTGGCAGAAAACGCGGCCAAATCTGGCCACCGGCCAAAGGGGTACCCGTTTGGGCGGGCTCAAAAATTTGATTTTTTCAAAAGTGGACAGATTAGGCATATATGATCATACGGATTGATTCATAATGGACTCTAGTGTTCAAAAATGCTAGACTCAATGAAAAACCCGACGTTCACCCCGATCCCTACATAAGAGGTGACGGTTTTGGAAATGAACTTGATAATCACCTAGAGGCCGACTCAAATAAGGTTTCAACCGGTTCATCTTTTGGTAGGGTAGATATTTGAGTTAGGAATCCAAGGCAACAAGAATCACGGGTAAAGCTTACTTCTGGAGAGAGTTATAGCCGTTTTACTGACGGCTGCCAAAAAACGGGGCCAAATCTGGCCACCAACTAAAGGGGTACCTCTTTGGGCGGGCTCAAAAATTTGATTTTTCAAAAGTGGACAGATTAGGCATATATGATCATACGGATTGATTCATAATGGACTCTAGTGTTCAAAAATGCTAGACTCAATGAAAAACCCGACGTTCACCCCGATCCCTACATAAGAGGTGACGGATTTGGAAATGAACTTGATAATCACCTAGAGGCCGACTCAAATAGGGTTTCAACCGATTCGACTTTTGGTAGGGTAGATATTTGAGTTAGGAATCCAACGCAATAAGAATCACGGGTAAAGCATACTTCTGGAGAGAGTTATAGTCGTTTTAGTGACGGCTGGCAGAAAACGCGGCCAAATCTGGCCACCGGCCAAAGGGGTACCCGTTTGGGCGGGCTCAAAAATTTGATTTTTTCAAAAGTGGACAGATTAGGCATATATGATCATACGGATTGATTCATAATGGACTCTAGTGTTCAAAAATGCTAGACTCAATGAAAAACCCGACGTTCACCCCGATCCCTACATAAGAGGTGACGGTTTTGGAAATGAACTTGATAATCACCTAGAGGCCGACTCAAATAGGGTTTCAACCGGTTCGACTTTTGGTAGGGTAGATATTTGAGTTAGGAATCCAACGCAACAAGAATTACGGGTAAAGCTTACTTCTGGAGAGAGTTATAGCCATTTTACTGATGGCTGCCAGAAAACGGGGCCAAATCTGGCCACCGGCCAAAGGGGTACCCGTTTGGGCGGGCTCAAAAATTTGATTTTTTCAAAAGTTGACAGATTAGGCATATATGATCATACGGATTGATTCATAATGGACTCTAGTGTTCAAAAATGCTAGACTCAATGAAAAACCCGACGTTCACCCCGATCCCTACATAAGAGGTGACGGTTTTGGAAATCAACTTGATAATCACCTAGAGGCCGACTCAAATAGGGTTTCAACCGGTTCGACTTTTGGTAGGGTAGATATTTGAGTTAGGAATCCAACTCAACAAGAATCACGGGTAAAACATACTTCCAGAGAGAGTTATAGCCGTTTTACTGACGGCTGCCAAAAAACGGGGCCAAATCTGGCCACCGACTAAAGGGGTACCTCTTTGGGCGGGCTCAAAAATTTGATTTTTCAAAAGTGGACAGATTAGGCATATATGATCATACGGATTGATTCATAATGGACTCTAGTGTTCAAAAATGCTAGACTCAATGAAAAACCCGACGTTCACCCCGATCCCTACATAAAAGGTGACGGTTTTCGAAATCAACTTGATAATCACCTAGAGGCCGACTCAAATAGGGTTTCAACCGATTCGACTTTTGGTAGGGTAGATATTTGAGTTAGGAATCCAACGCAATAAGAATCACGGGTAAAGCATACTTCTGGAGAGAGTTATAGCCGTTTTAGTGACGGCTGGCAGAAAATGCGGCCAAATCTGGCCACCGGCCAAAGGGGTACCCGTTTGGGCGGGCTCAAAAATTTGATTTTTTCAAAAGTGGACAGATTAGGCATATATGATCATACGGATTGATTCATAATGGACTCTAGTGTTCAAAAATGCTAGACTCAATGAAAAACCCGACGTTCACCCCGATCCCTACATAAGAGGTGACGGTTTTGGAAATGAACTTGATAATCACCTAGAGGCCGACTCAAATAGGGTTTCAACCGGTTCGACTTTTGGTAGGGTAGATATTTGAGTTAGGAATCCAACTCAACAAGAATCACGGGTAAAACTTACTTCCAGAGAGAGTTATAGCCGTTTTACTGACGGCTGCCAAAAAACGGGGCCAAATCTGGCCACCGACTAAAGGGGTACCTCTTTGGGCGGGCTCAAAAATTTGATTTTTTCAAAAGTTGACAGATTAGGCATATATGATCATACGGATTGATTCATAATGGACTCTAGTGTTCAAAAATGCTAGACTCAATGAAAAACCCGACGTTCACCCCGATCCCTACATAAGAGGTGACGGTTTTGGAAATCAACTTGATAATCACCTAGAGGCCGACTCAAATAGGGTTTCAACCGGTTCGACTTTTGGTAGGGTAGATATTTGAGTTAGGAATCCAACTCAACAAGAATCACGGGTAAAACTTACTTCTGGAGAGAGTTATAGCCGTTTTACTGACGGCTGCCAAAAAACGGGGCCAAATCTGGCCACCAACTAAAGGGGTACCTCTTTGGGCGGGCTCAAAAATTTGATTTTTCAAAAGTGGACAGATTAGGCATATATGATCATACGGATTGATTCATAATGGACTCTAGTGTTCAAAAATGCTAGACTCAATGAAAAACCCGACGTTCACCCCGATCCCTACATAAGAGGTGACGGTTTTGGAAATGAACTTGATAATCACCTAGAGGCCGACTCAAATAGGGTTTCAACCGGTTCATCTTTTGGTAGGGTAGATATTTGAGTTAGGAATCCAAGGCAACAAGAATCACGGGTAAAGCTTACTTCTGGAGAGAGTTATAGCCGTTTTACTGATGGCTGTCAGAAAACGGGGCCAAATCTGGCCACCGGCCAAAGCGGTACCCGTTTGGGCGGGCTCAAAAATTTGATTTTTTCAAAAATGGACAGATTAGGCATATATGATCATACGGATTGATTCATAATGGACTCTAGTGTTAAAAAATGCTAGACTCAATGAAAAACCCGACGTTCACCCCGATCCCTACATAAGAGGTGATGGTTTTTGAAATGAACTTGATAATCACCTAGAGGCCGACTCAAATAGGGTTTCAACCGGTTCATCTTTTGGTAGGGTAGATATTTGAGTTAGGAATCCAACGCAACAAGAATCACGGGTAAAGCTTACTTCTGGAGAGAGTTATAGCCGTTTTACTGATGGCTGCCAGAAAACGGGGCCAAATCTGGCCACCGGCCAAAGGGTACCCGTTTGGGCGGGCTCAAAAATTTGATTTTTTCAAAAGTTGACAGATTAGGCATATATGATCATACGGATTGATTCATAATGGACTCTAGTGTTCAAAAATGCTAGACTCAATGAAAAACCCGACGTTCACCCCGATCCCTACATAAGAGGTGACGGTTTTGGAAATCAACTTGATAATCACCTAGAGGCCGACTCAAATAGGGTTTCAACGGGTTCGACTTTTGGTAGGGTAGATATTTGAGTTAGGAATCCAACTCAACAAGAATCACGGGTAAAACTTACTTCCAGAGAGAGTTATAGCCGTTTTACTGACGGCTGGCAGAAAACGCGGCCAAATCTGGCCACCGGCCAAAGGGGTACCCGTTTGGGCGGGCTCAAAAATTTGATTTTTTCAAAAGTGGACAGATTAGGCATATATGATCATACGGATTGATTCATAATGGACTCTAGTGTTCAAAAATGCTAGACTCAATGAAAAACCCGACGTTCACCCCGATCCCTACATAAGAGGTGACGGTTTTGGAAATGAACTTGATAATCACCTAGAGGCCGACTCAAATAGGGTTTCAACCGGTTCGACTTTTGGTAGGGTAGATATTTGAGTTAGGAATCCAACTCAACAAGAATCACGGGTAAAACTTACTTCCAGAGAGAGTTATAGCCGTTTTACTGACGGCTGCCAAAAAACGGGGCCAAATCTGGCCACCGACTAAAGGGGTACCTCTTTGGGCGGGCTCAAAAATTTGATTTTTCAAAAGTGGACAGATTAGGCATATATGATCATACGGATTGATTCATAATGGACTCTAGTGTTCAAAAATGCTAGACTCAATGAAAAACCCGACGTTCACCCCGATCCCTACATAAGAGTTGACAGTTTTGGAAATCAACTTCATAATCACCTAAAGGACGACTCAAATAGGGTTTCAATCGGTTCGACTTTTGGTAGGGTAGATATTGGAGTTAGGAATCCAACGCAATAAGAAACACGGGTAAAGCATACTTCTGGAGAGAGTTATAGCCGTTTTAGTGACGGCTGGCAGAAAACGCGGCCAAATCTGGCCACCGGCCAAAGGGGTACCCGTTTGGGCGGGCTCAAAAATTTGATTTTTTCAAAAGTGGACAGATTAGGCATATATGATCATACGGATTGATTCATAATGGACTCTAGTGTTCAAAAATGCTAGACTCAATGAAAAACCCGACGTTCACCCCGATCCCTACATAAGAGGTGACGGTTTTGGAAATGAACTTGATAATCACCTAGAGGCCGACTCAAATAGGGTTTCAACCGGTTCGACTTTTGGTAGGGTAGATATTTGAGTTAGGAATCCAACTCAACAAGAATCACGGGTAAAACTTACTTCCAGAGAGAGTTATAGCCGTTTTACTGACGGCTGCCAAAAAACGGGGCCAAATCTGGCCACCGACTAAAGGGGTACCTCTTTGGGCGGGCTCAAAAATTTGATTTTTCAAAAGTGGACAGATTAGGCATATATGATCATACGGATTGATTCATAATGGACTCTAGTGTTCAAAAATGCTAGACTCAATGAAAAACCCGACGTTCACCCCGATCCCTACATAAGAGGTGACGGTTTTGGAAATCAACTTGATAATCACCTAGAGGCCGACTCAAATAGGGTTTCAACCGTTTCGACTTTTGGTAGGGTAGATATTTGAGTTAGGAATCCAACTCAACAAGAATCACGGGTAAAACTTACTTCCAGAGAGAGTTATAGCCGTTTTACTGACGGCTGCCAAAAAACGGGGCCAAATCTGGCCACCGACTAAAGGGGTACCTCTTTGGGCGGGCTCAAAAATTTGATTTTTCAAAAGTGGACAGATTAGGCATATATGATCATACGGATTGATTCATAATGGACTCTAGTGTTCAAAAATGCTAGACTCAATGAAAAACCCGACGTTCACCCCGATCCCTACATAAGAGGTGACGGTTTTGGAAACGAACTTGATAATCACCTAGAGGCCGACTCAAATAGGGTTTCAACCGGTTCGACTTTTGGTAGGGTAGATATTTGAGTTAGGAATCCAACTCAACAAGAATCACGGGTAAAACTTACTTCCAGAGAGAGTTATAGCCGTTTTACTGACGGCTGCCAAAAAACGGGGCCAAATCTGGCCACCGACTAAAGGGGTACCTCTTTGGGCGGGCTCAAAAATTTGATTTTTCAAAAGTGGACAGATTAGGCATATATGATCATACGGATTGATTCATAATGGACTCTAGTGTTCAAAAATGCTAGACTCAATGAAAAACCCGACGTTCACCCCGATCCCTACATAAGAGGTGACGGTTTTGGAAATCAACTTGATAATCACCTAGAGGCCGACTCAAATAGGGTTTCAACCGGTTCGACTTTTGGTAGGGTAGATATTTGAGTTAGGAATCCAACTCAACAAGAATCACGGGTAAAACTTACTTCCAGAGAGAGTTATAGCCGTTTTACTGACGGCTGCCAAAAAACGGGGCCAAATCTGGCCACCGACTAAAGGGGTACCTCTTTGGGCGGGCTCAAAAATTTGATTTTTCAAAAGTGGACAGATTAGGCATATATGATCATACGGATTGATTCATAATGGACTCTAGTGTTCAAAAATGCTAGACTCAATGAAAAACCCGACGTTCACCCCGATCCCTACATAAGAGTTGACAGTTTTGGAAATCAACTTCATAATCACCTAAAGGACGACTCAAATAGGGTTTCAATCGGTTCGACTTTTGGTAGGGTAGATATTGGAGTTAGGAATCCAACGCAATAAGAAACACGGGTAAAGCATACTTCTGGAGAGAGTTATAGCCGTTTTACTGATGGCTGCCAGAAAACGGGGCCAAATCTGGCCACCGGCCAAAGGGTACCCGTTTGGGCGGGCTCAAAAATTTGATTTTTTCAAAAGTTGACAGATTAGGCATATATGATCATACGGATTGATTCATAATGGACTCTAGTGTTCAAAAATGCTAGACTCAATGAAAAACCCGACGTTCACCCCGATCCCTACATAAGAGTTGACAGTTTTGGAAATCAACTTCATAATCACCTAAAGGACGACTCAAATAGGGTTTCAATCGGTTCGACTTTTGGTAGGGTAGATATTGGAGTTAGGAATCCAACGCAATAAGAAACACGGGTAAAGCATACTTCTGGAGAGAGTTATAGCCGTTTTAGTGACGGCTGGCAGAAAACGCGGCCAAATCTGGCCACCGGCCAAAGGGGTACCCGTTTGGGCGGGCTCAAAAATTTGATTTTTTCAAAAGTGGACAGATTAGGCATATATGATCATACGGATTGATTCATAATGGACTCTAGTGTTCAAAAATGCTAGACTCAATGAAAAACCCGACGTTCACCCCGATCCCTACATAAGAGGTGACGGTTTTGGAAATGAACTTGATAATCACCTAGAGGCCGACTCAAATAGGGTTTCAACCGGTTCGACTTTTGGTAGGGTAGATATTTGAGTTAGGAATCCAACTCAACAAGAATCACGGGTAAAACTTACTTCCAGAGAGAGTTATAGCCGTTTTACTGACGGCTGCCAAAAAACGGGGCCAAATCTGGCCACCGACTAAAGGGGTACCTCTTTGGGCGGGCTCAAAAATTTGATTTTTCAAAAGTGGACAGATTAGGCATATATGATCATACGGATTGATTCATAATGGACTCTAGTGTTCAAAAATGCTAGACTCAATGAAAAACCCGACGTTCACCCCGATCCCTACATAAGAGGTGACGGTTTTGGAAATCAACTTGATAATCACCTAGAGGCCGACTCAAATAGGGTTTCAACCGGTTCGACTTTTGGTAGGGTAGATATTTGAGTTAGGAATCCAACTCAACAAGAATCACGGGTAAAACTTACTTCCAGAGAGAGTTATAGCCGTTTTACTGACGGCTGCCAAAAAACGGGGCCAAATCTGGCCACCGACTAAAGGGGTACCTCTTTGGGCGGGCTCAAAAATTTGATTTTTCAAAAGTGGACAGATTAGGCATATATGATCATACGGATTGATTCATAATGGACTCTAGTGTTCAAAAATGCTAGACTCAATGAAAAACCCGACGTTCACCCCGATCCCTACATAAGAGGTGACGGTTTTGGAAACGAACTTGATAATCACCTAGAGGCCGACTCAAATAGGGTTTCAACCGGTTCGACTTTTGGTAGGGTAGATATTTGAGTTAGGAATCCAACTCAACAAGAATCACGGGTAAAACTTACTTCCAGAGAGAGTTATAGCCGTTTTACTGACGGCTGCCAAAAAACGGGGCCAAATCTGGCCACCGACTAAAGGGGTACCTCTTTGGGCGGGCTCAAAAATTTGATTTTTCAAAAGTGGACAGATTAGGCATATATGATCATACGGATTGATTCATAATGGACTCTAGTGTTCAAAAATGCTAGACTCAATGAAAAACCCGACGTTCACCCCGATCCCTACATAAGAGGTGACGGTTTTGGAAATCAACTTGATAATCACCTAGAGGCCGACTCAAATAGGGTTTCAACCGGTTCGACTTTTGGTAGGGTAGATATTTGAGTTAGGAATCCAACTCAACAAGAATCACGGGTAAAACTTACTTCCAGAGAGAGTTATAGCCGTTTTACTGACGGCTGCCAAAAAACGGGGCCAAATCTGGCCACCGACTAAAGGGGTACCTCTTTGGGCGGGCTCAAAAATTTGATTTTTCAAAAGTGGACAGATTAGGCATATATGATCATACGGATTGATTCATAATGGACTCTAGTGTTCAAAAATGCTAGACTCAATGAAAAACCCGACGTTCACCCCGATCCCTACATAAGAGTTGACAGTTTTGGAAATCAACTTCATAATCACCTAAAGGACGACTCAAATAGGGTTTCAATCGGTTCGACTTTTGGTAGGGTAGATATTGGAGTTAGGAATCCAACGCAATAAGAAACACGGGTAAAGCATACTTCTGGAGAGAGTTATAGCCGTTTTACTGATGGCTGCCAGAAAACGGGGCCAAATCTGGCCACCGGCCAAAGGGTACCCGTTTGGGCGGGCTCAAAAATTTGATTTTTTCAAAAGTTGACAGATTAGGCATATATGATCATACGGATTGATTCATAATGGACTCTAGTGTTCAAAAATGCTAGACTCAATGAAAAACCCGACGTTCACCCCGATCCCTACATAAGAGGTGACGGTTTTGGAAATCAACTTGATAATCACCTAGAGGCCGACTCAAATAGGGTTTCAACCGGTTCGACTTTTGGTAGGGTAGATATTTGAGTTAGGAATCCAACTCAACAAGAATCACGGGTAAAACATACTTCCAGAGAGAGTTATAGCCGTTTTACTGACGGCTGCCAAAAAACGGGGCCAAATCTGGCCACCGACTAAAGGGGTACCTCTTTGGGCGGGCTCAAAAATTTGATTTTTCAAAAGTGGACAGATTAGGCATATATGATCATACGGATTGATTCATAATGGACTCTAGTGTTCAAAAATGCTAGACTCAATGAAAAACCCGACGTTCACCCCGATCCCTACATAAGAGTTGACGGTTTTGGAAATCAACTTCATAATCACCTAAAGGACGACTCAAATAGGGTTTCAATCGGTTCGACTTTTGGTAGGGTAGATATTGGTGTTAGGAATCCAACGCAATAAGAAACACGGGTAAAGCATACTTCTGGAGAGAGTTATAGCCGTTTTACTGATGGCTGCCAGAAAACGGGGCCAAATCTGGCCACCGGCCAAAGGGTACCCGTTTGGGCGGGCTCAAAAATTTGATTTTTTCAAAAGTTGACAGATTAGGCATATATGATCATACGGATTGATTCATAATGGACTCTAGTGTTCAAAAATGCTAGACTCAATGAAAAACCCGACGTTCACCCCGATCCCTACATAAGAGGTGACGGTTTTGGAAATCAACTTGATAATCACCTAGAGGCCGACTCAAATAGGGTTTCAACCGGTTCGACTTTTGGTAGGGTAGATATTTGAGTTAGGAATCCAACTCAACAAGAATCACGGGTAAAACATACTTCCAGAGAGAGTTATAGCCGTTTTACTGACGGCTGCCAAAAAACGGGGCCAAATCTGGCCACCGACTAAAGGGGTACCTCTTTGGGCGGGCTCAAAAATTTGATTTTTCAAAAGTGGACAGATTAGGCATATATGATCATACGGATTGATTCATAATGGACTCTAGTGTTCAAAAATGCTAGACTCAATGAAAAACCCGACGTTCACCCCGATCCCTACATAAAAGGTGACGGTTTTCGAAATCAACTTGATAATCACCTAGAGGCCGACTCAAATAGGGTTTCAACCGGTTCGACTTTTGGTAGGGTAGATATTTGAGTTAGGAATCCAACTCAACAAGAATCACGGGTAAAACTTACTTCCAGAGAGAGTTATAGCCGTTTTACTGACGGCTGCCAAAAAACGGGGCCAAATCTGGCCACTGACTAAAGGGGTACCTCTTTGGGCGGGCTCAAAAATTTGATTTTTCAAAAGTGGACAGATTAGGCATATATGATCATACGGATTGATTCATAATGGACTCTAGTGTTCAAAAATGCTAGACTCAATGAAAAACCCGACGTTCACCCCGATCCCTACATAAGAGGTGACGGTTTTGGAAATGAACTTGATAATCACCTAGAGGCCGACTCAAATAGGGTTTCAACCGGTTCGACTTTTGGTAGGGTAGATATTTGAGTTAGGAATCCAATGCAACAAGAATCACGGGTAAAGCTTACTTCTGGAGAGAGTTATAGCCGTTTTACTGATGGCTGCCAGAAAACGGGGCCAAATCTGGTCCCCGGCGAAAGGCGTACCCCTTTGGGCGGGCTCAAAAATTTTATTTTTTCAACAGTGGATGGATTAGGCATATATGATCACTTGGATTGATTCATAATGGACTCTAGTGTTCAAAAATGCGAGACACCATGAAAAACCCGACGTTCACCCCGATCCCTACATATGAGGTTACAGTTTTGGAAATCATCTTGATAATCACCTAGAGGCCGACTCAAATAGGGTTTCAACCGGTTCAACTTTTGATAGGGTAGATATTTGAGTTAGGAATCCAACGCAACAAGAATCACGGGTAAACCTTACTTCTGGAGAGAGTTATAGCCGTTTTACTGATGGCTGCCAGAAAACGGGGCCAAATCTGGCCACCGGCCAAAGGGGTACCCGTTTGGGCGGGCTCAAAAATTTGATTTTTTCAAAAGTGGACAGATTAGGCATATATGATCATACGGATTGATTCATAATGGACTCTAGTGTTCAAAAATTCTAGACTCAATGAAAAACCCGACGTTCACCCCGATCCCTACATAAGAGGTGACGGTTTTGGAAATGAACTTGATAATCACCTAGAGGCCGACTCAAATAGGGTTTCAACCGGTTCGACTTTTGGTAGGGTAGATATTTGAGTTAGGAATCCAACGCAACAAGAATCACGGGTAAAGCTTACTTCTGGAGAGAGTTATAGCCGTTTTACTGATGGCTGCCAGAAAACGGGGCCAAATCTGGCCACCGGCCAAAGGGGTACCCGTTTGGGCGGGCTCAAAAATTTGATTTTTTCAAAAGTAGACAGATTAGGCATATATGATCATACGGATTGATTCATAATGGACTCTAGTGTTCAAAAATGCTAGACTCAATGAAAAACCCGACGTTCACCCCGATCCCTACATAAGAGGTGACGGTTTTGGAAATGAAATTGATAATCACTTAGAGGCCGACTCAAATAGGGTTTCAACCGGTTCGACTTTTGGTAGGGTAGATATTTGAGTTAGGAATCCAACGCAACAAGAATCACGGGTAAAGCTTACTTCTGGAGAGAGTTATAGCCGTTTTACTGATGGCTGCCAGAAAACGGGGCCAAATCTGGCCACCGGCCAAAGGGGTACCCGTTTGGGCGGGCTTAAAAATTTGATTTTTTCAAAAGTGGACAGATTAGGCATATATGATCATACGGATTGATTCATAATGGACTCTAGTGTTCAAAAATGCTAGACTCAATGAAAAACCCGACGTTCACCCCGATCCCTACATAAGAGGTGACGGTTTTGGAAATGAACTTGATAATCACCTAGAGGCCGACTCAAATAGGGTTTCAACCGGTTCGACTTTTGGTAGGGTAGATATTTGAGTTAGGAATCCAACGCAACAAGAATCACGGGTAAAGCTTACTTCTGGAGAGAGTTATAGCCGTTTTACTGATGGCTGCCAGAAAACGGGGCCAAATCTGGCCACCGGCCAAAGGGGTACCCGTTTGGGCGGGCTCAAAAATTTGATTTTTTCAAAAGTGGACAGATTAGGCATATATGATCATACGGATTGATTCATAATGGACTCTAGTGTTCAAAAATGCTAGACTCAATGAAAAACCCGACGTTCACCCCGATCCCTACATAAGAGATGACGGTTTTGGAAATGAACTTGATAATCACCTAGAGGCCGACTCAAATAGGGTTTCAACTGGTTCGACTTTTGGTAGGGTAGATATTTGAGTTAGGAATCCAACGCAACAAGAATCACGGGTAAAACTTACTTCTGGAGAGAGTTATAGCCGTTTTACTGATGGCTGCCAGAAAACGGGGCCAAATCTGGCCACCGGCCAAAGGGGTACCCGTTTGGGCGGGCTCAAAAATTTGATTTTTTCAAAAGTGGACAGATTAGGCATATATGATCATACGGATTGATTCATAATGGACTCTAGTGTTCAAAAATGCTAGACTCAATGAAAAACCCGACGTTCACCCCGATCCCTACATAAGAGGTGACGGTTTTGGAAATGAACTTGATAATCACCTAGAGGCTGACTCAAATAGGGTTTCAACCGGTTCGACTTTGGTAGGGTAGATATTTGAGTTAGGAATCCAACGCAACAAGAATCACGGGTAAAGCTTACTTCTGGAGAGAGTTATAGCCGTTTTACTGATGGCTGCCAGAAAACGGGGCCAAATCTGGCCACCGGCCAAAGGGGTACCCGTTTGGGCAGGCTCAAAAATTTGATTTTTTCAAAAGTGGACAGATTAGGCATATATGATCATACGGATTGATTCATAATGGACTCTAGTGTTCAAAAATGCAAGACTCAATGAAAAACCCGACGTTCACCCCGATCCCTACATAAGAGGTGACGGTTTTGGAAATGAACTTGATAATCACCTAGAGGCCGACTCAAATAGGGTTTCAACCGGTTCGACTTTTGTTAGGGTAGATATTTGAGTTAGGAATCCAACGCAACAAGAATCACGGGTAAAGCTTACTTCTGGAGAGAGTTATAGCCGTTTTACTCACGGCTGCCAGAAAACGGGGCCAAATCTGGTCCCCGGCGAAAGGCGTACCCCTTTGGGCGGGCTCAAAAATTTTATTTTTTCAACAGTGGACGGATTAGGCATATATGATCACTTGGATTGATTCATAATGGACTCTAGTGTTCAAAGATGTTAGACTCCATGAAAAACCCGACGTTCACCCCGAACCCTACATATGAGGTGACGGTTTTGGAAATCAACTTGATAATCACCTAGAGGCCGACTCAAATAGGGTTTCAACCGGTTCGACTTTTGGTAGGGTAGATATTTGAGTTAGGAATCCAACGCAACAAGAATCACGGGTAAAGCTTACTTCTGGAGAGAGTTATAGCCGTTTTACTGATGGCTGCCAGAAAACGGGGCCAAATCTGGCCACCGGCCAAAGGGGTACCCGTTTGGGCGGGCTTAAAAATTTGATTTTTTCAAAAGTGGACAGATTAGGCATATATGATCATACGGATTGATTCATAATGGACTCTAGTGTTCAAAAATGCTAGACTCAATGAAAAACCCGACGTTCACCCCGATCCCTACATAAGAGGTGACGGTTTTGGAAATGAACTTGATAATCACCTAGAGGCCGACTCAAATAGGGTTTCAACCGGTTCGACTTTTGGTAGGGTAGATATTTGAGTTAGGAATCCAACGCAACAAGAATCACGGGTAAAGCTTACTTCTGGAGAGAGTTATAGCCGTTTTACTGATGGCTGCCAGAAAACGGGGCCAAATCTGGCCACCGGCCAAAGGGGTACCCGTTTGGGCGGGCTCAAAAATTTGATTTTTTCAAAAGTGGACAGATTAGGCATATATGATCATACGGATTGATTCATAATGGACTCTAGTGTTCAAAAATGCTAGACTCAATGAAAAACCCGACGTTCACCCCGATCCCTACATAAGAGATGACGGTTTTGGAAATGAACTTGATAATCACCTAGAGGCCGACTCAAATAGGGTTTCAACTGGTTCGACTTTTGGTAGGGTAGATATTTGAGTTAGGAATCCAACGCAACAAGAATCACGGGTAAAACTTACTTCTGGAGAGAGTTATAGCCGTTTTACTGATGGCTGCCAGAAAACGGGGCCAAATCTGGCCACCGGCCAAAGGGGTACCCGTTTGGGCGGGCTCAAAAATTTGATTTTTTCAAAAGTGGACAGATTAGGCATATATGATCATACGGATTGATTCATAATGGACTCTAGTGTTCAAAAATGCTAGACTCAATGAAAAACCCGACGTTCACCCCGATCCCTACATAAGAGGTGACGGTTTTGGAAATGAACTTGATAATCACCTAGAGGCTGACTCAAATAGGGTTTCAACCGGTTCGACTTTGGTAGGGTAGATATTTGAGTTAGGAATCCAACGCAACAAGAATCACGGGTAAAGCTTACTTCTGGAGAGAGTTATAGCCGTTTTACTGATGGCTGCCAGAAAACGGGGCCAAATCTGGCCACCGGCCAAAGGGGTACCCGTTTGGGCAGGCTCAAAAATTTGATTTTTTCAAAAGTGGACAGATTAGGCATATATGATCATACGGATTGATTCATAATGGACTCTAGTGTTCAAAAATGCAAGACTCAATGAAAAACCCGACGTTCACCCCGATCCCTACATAAGAGGTGACGGTTTTGGAAATGAACTTGATAATCACCTAGAGGCCGACTCAAATAGGGTTTCAACCGGTTCGACTTTTGTTAGGGTAGATATTTGAGTTAGGAATCCAACGCAACAAGAATCACGGGTAAAGCTTACTTCTGGAGAGAGTTATAGCCGTTTTACTCACGGCTGCCAGAAAACGGGGCCAAATCTGGTCCCCGGCGAAAGGCGTACCCCTTTGGGCGGGCTCAAAAATTTTATTTTTTCAACAGTGGACGGATTAGGCATATATGATCACTTGGATTGATTCATAATGGACTCTAGTGTTCAAAGATGTTAGACTCCATGAAAAACCCGACGTTCACCCCGAACCCTACATATGAGGTGACGGTTTTGGAAATCAACTTGATAATCACCTAGAGGCCGACTCAAATAGGGTTTCAACCGGTTCGACTTTTGGTAGGGTAGATATTTGAGTTAGGAATCCAAGGCAACAAGAATCACGAGTAAAGCGTACTTCTGGAGAGAGTTATAGCCGTTTTACTGATGGCTGCCAGAAAACGGGGACAAATCTTGCCACCGACTAAAAGGTTACCCCTTTGGGCGGGCTCAAAAATTTAATTTTTTCAAAAGTGGACAGATTAGGCATATATGATCATACAGATTGATTCATAATGGACTCTAGTGTTCAAAAATGCTAGACTCCATGAAAAACCCGACGTTCACCCCGATCCCTACATATGAGGTGACAGTTTTGGAAATCAACTTCATAATCACCTAAAGGACGACTCAAATAGGGTTTCAACCGGTTCGACTTTTGGTAGGGTAGATATTGGAGTTAGGAATCCAACGCAATAAGAATCACGAGTAAAGCTTACTTCTGGAGAGAGTTATAGCCGTTTTACTGTCGGCTGGCAGAAAACGCGGCCAAATCTGGCCACCGGCCAAAGGGGTACCCGTTTGGGCGGGCTCAAAAATTTGATTTTTTCAAAAGTGTACTGATTAGGCATATATGATCATACGGATTGATTCATAATGGACTCTAGTGTTCAAAAATGCTAGACTCAATGAAAAACCCGACGTTCACCCCGATCCCTACATAAGAGGTGACGGTTTTGGAAATGAACTTGATAATCACCTAGAGGCCGACTCAAATAGGGTTTCAACCGGTTCGACTTTTGGTAGGGTAGATATTTGAGTTAGGAATCCAACGCAACAAGAATCACGGGTAAAGCTTACTTCTGGAGAGAGTTATAGACGTTTTACTGATGGCTGCTAGAAAACGGGGCCAAATCTGGCCACCGGCCAAAGGGTACCCGTTTGGGCGGGCTCAAAAATTTGATTTTTTCAAAAGTGGACAGATTAGGCATATATGATCATACGGATTGATTCATAATGGACTCTAGTGTTCAAAAATGCTAGACTCAATGAAAAACCCGACGTTCACCCCGATCCCTACATAAGAGGTGACGGTTTTGGAAATGAACTTGATAATCACCTAGAGGCTGACTCAAATAGGGTTTCAACCGGTTCGACTTTGGTAGGGTAGATATTTGAGTTAGAAATCCGACGCAACAAGAATCACGGGTAAAGCTTACTTCTGGAGAGAGTTATAGCCGTTTTACTGATGGCTGCCAGAAAACGGGGCCAAATCTGGCCACCGGCCAAAGGGGTACCTGTTTGGGCAGGCTCAAAAATTTGATTTTTTCAAAAGTGGACAGATTAGGCATATATGATCATACGGATTGATTCATAATGGACTCTAGTGTTCAAAAATGCAAGACTCAATGAAAAACCCGACGTTCACCCCGATCCCTACATAAGAGGTGACGGTTTTGGAAATGAACTTGATAATCACCTAGAGGCCGACTCAAATAGGGTTTCAACCGGTTCGACTTTTGTTAGGGTAGATATTTGAGTTAGGAATCCAACGCAACAAGAATCACGGGTAAAGCTTACTTCTGGAGAGAGTTATAGCCGTTTTACTCACGGCTGCCAGAAAACGGGGCCAAATCTGGTCCCCGGCGAAAGGCGTACCCCTTTGGGCGGGCTCAAAAATTTTATTTTTTCAACAGTGGACGGATTAGGCATATATGATCACTTGGATTGATTCATAATGGACTCTAGTGTTCAAAGATGTTAGACTCCATGAAAAACCCGACGTTCACCCCGAACCCTACATATGAGGTGACGGTTTTGGAAATCAACTTGATAATCACCTAGAGGCCGACTCAAATAGGGTTTCAACCGGTTCGACTTTTGGTAGGGTAGATATTTGAGTTAGGAATCCAAGGCAACAAGAATCACGAGTAAAGCGTACTTCTGGAGAGAGTTATAGCCGTTTTACTGATGGCTGCCAGAAAACGGGGCCAAATCTTGCCACCGACTAAAAGGTTACCCCTTTGGGCGGGCTCAAAAATTTAATTTTTTCAAAAGTGGACAGATTAGGCATATATGATCATACAGATTGATTCATAATGGACTCTAGTGTTCAAAAATGCTAGACTCCATGAAAAACCCGACGTTCACCCCGATCCCTACATATGAGGTGACAGTTTTGGAAATCAACTTCATAATCACCTAAAGGACGACTCAAATAGGGTTTCAACCGGTTCGACTTTTGGTAGGGTAGATATTGGAGTTAGGAATCCAACGCAATAAGAATCACGAGTAAAGCTTACTTCTGGAGAGAGTTATAGCCGTTTTACTGTCGGCTGGCAGAAAACGCGGCCAAATCTGGCCACCGGCCAAAGGGGTACCCGTTTGGGCGGGCTCAAAAATTTGATTTTTTCAAAAGTGTACTGATTAGGCATATATGATCATACGGATTGATTCATAATGGACTCTAGTGTTCAAAAATGCTAGACTCAATGAAAAACCCGACGTTCACCCCGATCCCTACATAAGAGGTGACGGTTTTGGAAATGAACTTGATAATCACCTAGAGGCCGACTCAAATAGGGTTTCAACCGGTTCGACTTTTGGTAGGGTAGATATTTGAGTTAGGAATCCAACGCAACAAGAATCACGGGTGAAACTTACTTCTGGAGAGAGTTATAGCCGTTTTACTGATGGCTGCTAGAAAACGGGGCCAAATCTGGCCACCGGCCAAAGGGGTACCCGTTTGGGCGGGCTCAAAAATTTGATTTTTTCAAAAGTGTACAGATTAGGCATATATGATCATACGGATTGATTCATAATGGACTCTAGTGTTCAAAAATGCTAGACTCAATGAAAAACCCGACGTTCACCCCGATCCCTACATAAGAGGTGACGGTTTTGGAAATGAACTTGATAATCACCTAGAGGCCGACTCAAATAGGGTTTCAACCGGTTCGACTTTTGGTAGGGTAGATATTTGAGTTAGGAATCCAACGCAACAAGAATCACGGGTAAAGCTTACTTCTGGAGAGAGTTATAGACGTTTTACTGATGGCTGCTAGAAAACGGGGCCAAATCTGGCCACCGGCCAAAGGGGTACCCGTTTGGGCGGGCTCAAAAATTTGATTTTTTCAAAAGTGGACAGATTAGGCATATATGATCATACGGATTGATTCATAATGGACTCTAGTGTTCAAAAATGCTAGACTCAATGAAAAACCCGACGTTCACCCCGATCCCTACATAAGAGGTGACGGTTTTGGAAATGAACTTGATAATCACCTAGAGGCTGACTCAAATAGGGTTTCAACCGGTTCGACTTTGGTAGGGTAGATATTTGAGTTAGGAATCCAACGCAACAAGAATCACGGGTAAAGCTTACTTCTGGAGAGAGTTATAGCCGTTTTACTGATGGCTGCCAGAAAACGGGGCCAAATCTGGCCACCGGCCAAAGGGGTACCCGTTTGGGCAGGCTCAAAAATTTGATTTTTTCAAAAGTGGACAGATTAGGCATATATGATCATACGGATTGATTCATAATGGACTCTAGTGTTCAAAAATGCTAGACTCAATGAAAAACCCGACGTTCACCCCGATCCCTACATAAGAGGTGACGGTTTTGGAAATGAACTTGATAATCACCTAGAGGCCGACTCAAATAGGGTTTCAACCGGTTCGACTTTTGGTAGGGTAGATATTTGAGTTAGGAATCCAACGCAACAAGAATCACGGGTAAAGCTTACTTCTGGAGAGAGTTATAGCCGTTTTACTGATGGCTGCCAGAAAACGGGGCCAAATCTGGCCACCGGCCAAAGGGGTACTCGTTTGGGCGGGCTCAAAAATTTGATTTTTTCAAAAGTGGACAGATTAGGCATATATGATCATACGGATTGATTCATAATGGACTCTAGTGTTCAAAAATGCTAGACTCAATGAAAAACCCGACGTTCACCCCGATCCCTACATAAGAGGTGACGGTTTTGGAAATGAACTTGATAATCACCTAGAGGCCGACTCAAATAGGGTTTCAACCGGTTCGACTTTTGGTAGGGTAGATATTTGAGTTAGGAATCCAACGCAACAAGAATCACGGGTGAAACTTACTTCTGGAGAGAGTTATAGCCGTTTTACTGATGGCTGCCAGAAAACGGGGCCAAATCTGGCCACCGGCCAAAGGGGTACCCGTTTGGGCGGGCTCAAAAATTTGATTTTTTCAAAAGTGTACAGATTAGGCATATATGATCATACGGATTGATTCATAATGGACTCTAGTGTTCAAAAATGCTAGACTCAATGAAAAACCCGACGTTCACCCCATCCCTACATAAGAGGTGACGGTTTTGGAAATGAACTTGATAATCACCTAGAGGCTGACTCAAATAGGGTTTCAACCGGTTCGACTTTGGTAGGGTAGATATTTGAGTTAGGAATCCAACGCAACAAGAATCACGGGTAAAGCTTACTTCTGGAGAGAGTTATAGACGTTTTACTGATGGCTGCTAGAAAACGGGGCCAAATCTGGCCACCGGCCAAAGGGGTACCCGTTTGGGCGGGCTCAAAAATTTGATTTTTTCAAAAGTGGACAGATTAGGCATATATGATCATACGGATTGATTCATAATGGACTCTAGTGTTCAAAAATGCTAGACTCAATGAAAAACCCGACGTTCACCCCGATCCCTACATAAGAGGTGACGGTTTTGGAAATGAACTTGATAATCACCTAGAGGCCGACTCAAATAGGGTTTCAACCGGTTCGACTTTTGGTAGGGTAGATATTTGAGTTAGGAATCCAACGCAACAAGAATCACGGGTGAAACTTACTTCTGGAGAGAGTTATAGCCGTTTTACTGATGGCTGCCAGAAAACGGGGCCAAATCTGGCCACCGGCCAAAGGGGTACCCGTTTGGGCGGGCTCAAAAATTTGATTTTTTCAAAAGTGTACAGATTAGGCATATATGATCATACGGATTGATTCATAATGGACTCTAGTGTTCAAAAATGCTAGACTCAATGAAAAACCCGACGTTCACCCCATCCCTACATAAGAGGTGACGGTTTTGGAAATGAACTTGATAATCACCTAGAGGCTGACTCAAATAGGGTTTCAACCGGTTCGACTTTGGTAGGGTAGATATTTGAGTTAGGAATCCAACGCAACAAGAATCACGGGTAAAGCTTACTTCTGGAGAGAGTTATAGACGTTTTACTGATGGCTGC
The DNA here is from genome assembly GCA_026008535.1 of Perilla frutescens. Classification (NCBI taxonomy): domain Eukaryota; kingdom Viridiplantae; phylum Streptophyta; class Magnoliopsida; order Lamiales; family Lamiaceae; genus Perilla; species Perilla frutescens. Next base: position 76,134,271 of record BRKX01000003.1, read on the forward strand.
TAGAAAACGGGGCCAAATCTGGCCACCGGCCAAAGGGGTACCCGTTTGGGCGGGCTCAAAAATTTGATTTTTTCAAAAGTGGACAGATTAGGCATATATGATCATACGGATTGATTCATAATGGACTCTAGTGTTCAAAAATGCTAGACTCAATGAAAAACCCGACGTTCACCCCGATCCCTACATAAGAGGTGACGGTTTTGGAAATGAACTTGATAATCACCTAGAGGCTGACTCAAATAGGGTTTCAACCGGTTCGACTTTGGTATGGTAGATATTTGAGTTAGGAATCCAACGCAACAAGAATCACGGGTAAAGCTTACTTCTGGAGAGAGTTATAGCCGTTTTACTGATGGCTGCCAGAAAACGGGGCCAAATCTGGCCACCGGCCAAAGGGGTACCCGTTTGGGCAGGCTCAAAAATTTGATTTTTTCAAAAGTGGACAGATTAGGCATATATGATCATACGGATTGATTCATAATGGACTCTAGTGTTCAAAAATGCTAGACTCAATGAAAAACCCGACGTTCACCCCGATCCCTACATAAGAGGTGACGGTTTTGGAAATGAACTTGATAATCACCTAGAGGCCGACTCAAATAGGGTTTCAACCGGTTCGACTTTTGGTAGGGTAGATATTTGAGTTAGTAATCCAACGCAACAAGAATCACGGGTAAAGCTTACTTCTGGAGAGAGTTATAGACGTTTTACTGATGGCTGCTAGAAAACGGGGCCAAATCTGGCCACCGGCCAAAGGGGTACCCGTTTGGGCGGGCTCAAAAATTTGATTTTTTCAAAAGTGGACAGATTAGGCATATATGATCATACGGATTGATTCATAATGGACTCTAGTGTTCAAAAATGCTAGACTCAATCAAAAACCCGACGTTCACCCCGATCCCTACATAAGAGGTGACGGTTTTGGAAATGAACTTGATAATCACCTAGAGGCCGACTCAAATAGGGTTTCAACCGGTTCGACTTTTGGTAGGGTAGATATTTGAGTTAGGAATCCAACGCAACAAGAATCACGGGTGAAACTTACTTCTGGAGAGAGTTATAGCCGTTTTACTGATGGCTGCTAGAAAACGGGGCCAAATCTGGCCACCGGCCAAAGGGGTACCCGTTTGGGCGGGCTCAAAAATTTGATTTTTTCAAAAGTGTACAGATTAGGCATATATGATCATACGGATTGATTCATAATGGACTCTAGTGTTCAAAAATGCTAGACTCAATGAAAAACCCGACGTTCACCCCGATCCCTACATAAGAGGTGACGGTTTTGGAAATGAACTTGATAATCACCTAGAGGCCGACACAAATAGGGTTTCAACCGGTTCGACTTTTGGTAGGGTAGATATTTGAGTTAGGAATCCAACGCAACAAGAATCACGGGTAAAGCTTACTTCTGGAGAGAGTTATAGACGTTTTACTGATGGCTGCTAGAAAACGGGGCCAAATCTGGCCACCGGCCAAAGGGGTACCCGTTTGGGCGGGCTCAAAAATTTGATTTTTTCAAAAGTGGACAGATTAGGCATATATGATCATACGGATTGATTCATAATGGACTCTAGTGTTCAAAAATGCTAGACTCAATGAAAAACCCGACGTTCACCCCGATCCCTACATAAGAGGTGACGGTTTTGGAAATGAACTTGATAATCACCTAGAGGCCGACTCAAATAGGGTTTCAACCGGTTCGACTTTTGGTAGGGTAGATATTTGAGTTAGGAATCCAACGCAACAAGAATCACGGGTGAAACTTACTTCTGGAGAGAGTTATAGCAGTTTTACTGATGGCTGCCAGAAAACGGGGCCAAATCTGGCCACCGGCCAAAGGGGTACCCGTTTGGGCGGGCTCAAAAATTTGATTTTTTCAAAAGTGTACAGATTAGGCATATATGATCATACGGATTGATTCATAATGGACTCTAGTGTTCAAAAATGCTAGACTCAATGAAAAACCCGACGTTCACCCCATCCCTACATAAGAGGTGACGGTTTTGGAAATGAACTTGATAATCACCTAGAGGCTGACTCAAATAGGGTTTCAACCGGTTCGACTTTGGTAGGGTAGATATTTGAGTTAGGAATCCAACGCAACAAGAATCACGGGTAAAGCTTACTTCTGGAGAGAGTTATAGACGTTTTACTGATGGCTGCTAGAAAACGGGGCCAAATCTGGCCACCGGCCAAAGGGGTACCCGTTTGGGCGGGCTCAAAAATTTGATTTTTTCAAAAGTGGACAGATTAGGCATATATGATCATACGGATTGATTCATAATGGACTCTAGTGTTCAAAAATGCTAGACTCAATGAAAAACCCGACGTTCACCCCGATCCCTACATAAGAGGTGACGGTTTTGGAAATGAACTTGATAATCACCTAGAGGCTGACTCAAATAGGGTTTCAACCGGTTCGACTTTGGTATGGTAGATATTTGAGTTAGGAATCCAACGCAACAAGAATCACGGGTAAAGCTTACTTCTGGAGAGAGTTATAGCCGTTTTACTGATGGCTGCCAGAAAACGGGGCCAAATCTGGCCACCGGCCAAAGGGGTACCCGTTTGGGCAGGCTCAAAAATTTGATTTTTTCAAAAGTGGACAGATTAGGCATATATGATCATACGGATTGATTCATAATGGACTCTAGTGTTCAAAAATGCTAGACTCAATGAAAAACCCGACGTTCACCCCGATCCCTACATAAGAGGTGACGGTTTTGGAAATGAACTTGATAATCACCTAGAGGCCGACTCAAATAGGGTTTCAACCGGTTCGACTTTTGGTAGGGTAGATATTTGAGTTAGTAATCCAACGCAACAAGAATCACGGGTAAAGCTTACTTCTGGAGAGAGTTATAGACGTTTTACTGATGGCTGCTAGAAAACGGGGCCAAATCTGGCCACCGGCCAAAGGGGTACCCGTTTGGGCGGGCTCAAAAATTTGATTTTTTCAAAAGTGGACAGATTAGGCATATATGATCATACGGATTGATTCATAATGGACTCTAGTGTTCAAAAATGCTAGACTCAATCAAAAACCCGACGTTCACCCCGATCCCTACATAAGAGGTGACGGTTTTGGAAATGAACTTGATAATCACCTAGAGGCCGACTCAAATAGGGTTTCAACCGGTTCGACTTTTGGTAGGGTAGATATTTGAGTTAGGAATCCAACGCAACAAGAATCACGGGTGAAACTTACTTCTGGAGAGAGTTATAGCCGTTTTACTGATGGCTGCTAGAAAACGGGGCCAAATCTGGCCACCGGCCAAAGGGGTACCCGTTTGGGCGGGCTCAAAAATTTGATTTTTTCAAAAGTGTACAGATTAGGCATATATGATCATACGGATTGATTCATAATGGACTCTAGTGTTCAAAAATGCTAGACTCAATGAAAAACCCGACGTTCACCCCGATCCCTACATAAGAGGTGACGGTTTTGGAAATGAACTTGATAATCACCTAGAGGCCGACTCAAATAGGGTTTCAACCGGTTCGACTTTTGGTAGGGTAGATATTTGAGTTAGGAATCCAACGCAACAAGAATCACGGGTAAAGCTTACTTCTGGAGAGAGTTATAGACGTTTTACTGATGGCTGCTAGAAAACGGGGCCAAATCTGGCCACCGGCCAAAGGGGTACCCGTTTGGGCGGGCTCAAAAATTTGATTTTTTCAAAAGTGGACAGATTAGGCATATATGATCATACGGATTGATTCATAATGGACTCTAGTGTTCAAAAATGCTAGACTCAATGAAAAACCCGACGTTCACCCCGATCCCTACATAAGAGGTGACGGTTTTGGAAATGAACTTGATAATCACCTAGAGGCCGACTCAAATAGGGTTTCAACCGGTTCGACTTTTGGTAGGGTAGATATTTGAGTTAGGAATCCAACGCAACAAGAATCACGGGTGAAACTTACTTCTGGAGAGAGTTATAGCCGTTTTACTGATGGCTGCTAGAAAACGGGGCCAAATCTGGCCACCGGCCAAAGGGGTACCCGTTTGGGCGGGCTCAAAAATTTGATTTTTTCAAAAGTGTACAGATTAGGCATATATGATCATACGGATTGATTCATAATGGACTCTAGTGTTCAAAAATGCTAGACTCAATGAAAAACCCGACGTTCACCCCGATCCCTACATAAGAGGTGACGGTTTTGGAAATGAACTTGATAATCACCTAGAGGCCGACTCAAATAGGGTTTCAACCGGTTCGACTTTTGGTAGGGTAGATATTTGAGTTAGGAATCCAACGCAACAAGAATCACGGGTGAAACTTACTTCTGGAGAGAGTTATAGCCGTTTTACTGATGGCTGCCAGAAAACGGGGCCAAATCTGGCCACCGGCCAAAGGGGTACCCGTTTGGGCGGGCTCAAAAATTTGATTTTTTCAAAAGTGTACAGATTAGGCATATATGATCATACGGATTGATTCATAATGGACTCTAGTGTTCAAAAATGCTAGACTCAATGAAAAACCCGACGTTCACCCCGATCCCTACATAAGAGGTGACGGTTTTGGAAATGAACTTGATAATCACCTAGAGGCCGACTCAAATAGGGTTTCAACCGGTTCGACTTTTGGTAGGGTAGATATTTGAGTTAGGAATCCAACGCAACAAGAATCACGGGTGAAACTTACTTCTGGAGAGAGTTATAGCCGTTTTACTGATGGCTGCCAGAAAACGGGGCCAAATCTGGCCACCGGCCAAAGGGGTACCCGTTTGGGCGGGCTCAAAAATTTGATTTTTTCAAAAGTGGACAGATTAGGCATATATGATCATACGGATTGATTCATAATGGACTCTAGTGTTCAAAAATGCTAGACTCAATGAAAAACCCGACGTTCACCCCATCCCTACATAAGAGGTGACGGTTTTGGAAATGAACTTGATAATCACCTAGAGGCTGACTCAAATAGGGTTTCAACCGGTTCGACTTTGGTAGGGTAGATATTTGAGTTAGGAATCCAACGCAACAAGAATCACGGGTAAAGCTTACTTCTGGAGAGAGTTATAGACGTTTTACTGATGGCTGCTAGAAAACGGGGCCAAATCTGGCCACCGGCCAAAGGGGTACCCGTTTGGGCGGGCTCAAAAATTTGATTTTTTCAAAAGTGGACAGATTAGGCATATATGATCATACGGATTGATTCATAATGGACTCTAGTGTTCAAAAATGCTAGACTCAATGAAAAACCCGACGTTCACCCCGATCCCTACATAAGAGGTGACGGTTTTGGAAATGAACTTGATAATCACCTAGAGGCTGACTCAAATAGGGTTTCAACCGGTTCGACTTTGGTATGGTAGATATTTGAGTTAGGAATCCAACGCAACAAGAATCACGGGTAAAGCTTACTTCTGGAGAGAGTTATAGCCGTTTTACTGATGGCTGCCAGAAAACGGGGCCAAATCTGGCCACCGGCCAAAGGGGTACCCGTTTGGGCAGGCTCAAAAATTTGATTTTTTCAAAAGTGGACAGATTAGGCATATATGATCATACGGATTGATTCATAATGGACTCTAGTGTTCAAAAATGCTAGACTCAATGAAAAACCCGACGTTCACCCCGATCCCTACATAAGAGGTGACGGTTTTGGAAATGAACTTGATAATCACCTAGAGGCCGACTCAAATAGGGTTTCAACCGGTTCGACTTTTGGTAGGGTAGATATTTGAGTTAGTAATCCAACGCAACAAGAATCACGGGTAAAGCTTACTTCTGGAGAGAGTTATAGACGTTTTACTGATGGCTGCTAGAAAACGGGGCCAAATCTGGCCACCGGCCAAAGGGGTACCCGTTTGGGCGGGCTCAAAAATTTGATTTTTTCAAAAGTGGACAGATTAGGCATATATGATCATACGGATTGATTCATAATGGACTCTAGTGTTCAAAAATGCTAGACTCAATGAAAAACCCGACGTTCACCCCGATCCCTACATAAGAGGTGACGGTTTTGGAAATGAACTTGATAATCACCTAGAGGCTGACTCAAATAGGGTTTCAACCGGTTCGACTTTGGTAGGGTAGATATTTGAGTTAGGAATCCAACGCAACAAGAATCACGGGTAAAGCTTACTTCTGGAGAGAGTTATAGCCGTTTTACTGATGGCTGCCAGAAAACGGGGCCAAATCTGGCCACCGACCAAAGGGGTACCCGTTTGGGCAGGCTCAAAAATTTGATTTTTTCAAAAGTGGACAGATTAGGCATATATGATCATACGGATTGATTCATAATGGACTCTAGTGTTCAAAAATGCTAGACTCAATGAAAAACCCGACGTTCACCCCGATCCCTACATAAGAGGTGACGGTTTTGGAAATGAACTTGATAATCACCTAGAGGCCGACTCAAATAGGGTTTCAACCGGTTCGACTTTTGGTAGGGTAGATATTTGAGTTAGGAATCCAACGCAACAAGAATCACGGGTAAAGCTTACTTCTGGAGAGAGTTATAGCCGTTTTACTGATGGCTGCCAGAAAACGGGGCCAAATCTGGCCACCGGCCAAAGGGGTACTCGTTTGGGCGGGCTCAAAAATTTGATTTTTTCAAAAGTGGACAGATTAGGCATATATGATCATACGGATTGATTCATAATGGACTCTAGTGTTCAAAAATGCTAGACTCAATGAAAAACCCGACGTTCACCCCGATCCCTACAAAAGAGGTGACGGTTTTGGAAATGAACTTGATAATCACCTAGAGGCCGACTCAAATAGGGTTTCAACCGGTTCGACTTTTGGTAGGGTAGATATTTGAGTTAGGAATCCAACGCAACAAGAATCACGGGTGAAACTTACTTCTGGAGAGAGTTATAGCCGTTTTACTGATGGCTGCCAGAAAACGGGGCCAAATCTGGCCACCGGCCAAAGGGGTACCCGTTTGGGCGGGCTCAAAAATTTGATTTTTTCAAAAGTGGACAGATTAGGCATATATGATCATACGGATTGATTCATAATGGACTCTAGTGTTCAAAAATGCTAGACTCAATGAAAAACCCGACGTTCACCCCATCCCTACATAAGAGGTGACGGTTTTGGAAATGAACTTGATAATCACCTAGAGGCTGACTCAAATAGGGTTTCAACCGGTTCGACTTTGGTAGGGTAGATATTTGAGTTAGGAATCCAACGCAACAAGAATCACGGGTAAAGCTTACTTCTGGAGAGAGTTATAGACGTTTTACTGATGGCTGCTAGAAAACGGGGCCAAATCTGGCCACCGGCCAAAGGGGTACCCGTTTGGGCGGGCTCAAAAATTTGATTTTTTCAAAAGTGGACAGATTAGGCATATATGATCATACGGATTGATTCATAATGGACTCTAGTGTTCAAAAATGCTAGACTCAATGAAAAACCCGACGTTCACCCCGATCCCTACATAAGAGGTGACGGTTTTGGAAATGAACTTGATAATCACCTAGAGGCTGACTCAAATAGGGTTTCAACCGGTTCGACTTTGGTAGGGTAGATATTTGAGTTAGGAATCCAACGCAACAAGAATCACGGGTAAAGCTTACTTCTGGAGAGAGTTATAGCCGTTTTACTGATGGCTGCCAGAAAACGGGGCCAAATCTGGCCACCGGCCAAAGGGGTACCCGTTTGGGCAGGCTCAAAAATTTGATTTTTTCAAAAGTGGACAGATTAGGCATATATGATCATACGGATTGATTCATAATGGACTCTAGTGTTCAAAAATGCTAGACTCAATGAAAAACCCGACGTTCACCCCGATCCCTACATAAGAGGTGACGGTTTTGGAAATGAACTTGATAATCACCTAGAGGCCGACTCAAATAGGGTTTCAACCGGTTCGACTTTTGGTAGGGTAGATATTTGAGTTAGGAATCCAACGCAACAAGAATCACGGGTAAAGCTTACTTCTGGAGAGAGTTATAGCCGTTTTACTGATGGCTGCCAGAAAACGGGGCAAAATCTGGCCACCGGCCAAAGGGGTACTCGTTTGGGCGGGCTCAAAAATTTGATTTTTTCAAAAGTGGACAGATTAGGCATATATGATCATACGGATTGATTCATAATGGACTCTAGTGTTCAAAAATGCTAGACTCAATGAAAAACCCGACGTTCACCCCGATCCCTACATAAGAGGTGACGGTTTTGGAAATGAACTTGATAATCACCTAGAGGCCGACTCAAATAGGGTTTCAACCGGTTCGACTTTTGGTAGGGTAGATATTTGAGTTAGGAATCCAACGCAACAAGAATCACGGGTGAAACTTACTTCTGGAGAGAGTTATAGCCGTTTTACTGATGGCTGCCAGAAAACGGGGCCAAATCTGGCCACCGGCCAAAGGGGTACCCGTTTGGGCGGGCTCAAAAATTTGATTTTTTCAAAAGTGGACAGATTAGGCATATATGATCATACGGATTGATTCATAATGGACTCTAGTGTTCAAAAATGCTAGACTCAATGAAAAACCCGACGTTCACCCCGATCCCTACATAAGAGGTGACGGTTTTGGAAATGAACTTGATAATCACCTAGAGGCTGACTCAAATAGGGTTTCAACCGGTTCGACTTTGGTAGGGTAGATATTTGAGTTAGGAATCCAACGCAACAAGAATCACGGGTAAAGCTTACTTCTGGAGAGAGTTATAGCCGTTTTACTGATGGCTGCCAGAAAACGGGGCCAAATCTGGCCACCGACCAAAGGGGTACCCGTTTGGGCAGGCTCAAAAATTTGATTTTTTCAAAAGTGGATAGATTAGGCATATATGATCATACGGATTGATTCATAATGGACTCTAGTGTTCAAAAATGCTAGACTCAATGAAAAACCCGACGTTCACCCCGATCCCTACATAAGAGGTGACGGTTTTGGAAATGAACTTGATAATCACCTAGAGGCCGACTCAAATAGGGTTTCAACCGGTTCGACTTTTGGTAGGGTAGATATTTGAGTTAGGAATCCAACGCAACAAGAATCACGGGTAAAGCTTACTTCTGGAGAGAGTTATAGCCGTTTTACTGATGGCTGCCAGAAAACGGGGCCAAATCTGGCCACCGGCCAAAGGGGTACTCGTTTGGGCGGGCTCAAAAATTTGATTTTTTCAAAAGTGGACAGATTAGGCATATATGATCATACGGATTGATTCATAATGGACTCTAGTGTTCAAAAATGCTAGACTCAATGAAAAACCCGACGTTCACCCCGATCCCTACAAAAGAGGTGACGGTTTTGGAAATGAACTTGATAATCACCTAGAGGCCGACTCAAATAGGGTTTCAACCGGTTCGACTTTTGGTAGGGTAGATATTTGAGTTAGGAATCCAACGCAACAAGAATCACGGGTGAAACTTACTTCTGGAGAGAGTTATAGCCGTTTTACTGATGGCTGCCAGAAAACGGGGCCAAATCTGGCCACCGGCCAAAGGGGTACCCGTTTGGGCGGGCTCAAAAATTTGATTTTTTCAAAAGTGGACAGATTAGGCATATATGATCATACGGATTGATTCATAATGGACTCTAGTGTTCAAAAATGCTAGACTCAATGAAAAACCCGACGTTCACCCCATCCCTACATAAGAGGTGACGGTTTTGGAAATGAACTTGATAATCACCTAGAGGCTGACTCAAATAGGGTTTCAACCGGTTCGACTTTGGTAGGGTAGATATTTGAGTTAGGAATCCAACGCAACAAGAATCACGGGTAAAGCTTACTTCTGGAGAGAGTTATAGACGTTTTACTGATGGCTGCTAGAAAACGGGGCCAAATCTGGCCACCGGCCAAAGGGGTACCCGTTTGGGCGGGCTCAAAAATTTGATTTTTTCAAAAGTGGACAGATTAGGCATATATGATCATACGGATTGATTCATAATGGACTCTAGTGTTCAAAAATGCTAGACTCAATGAAAAACCCGACGTTCACCCCGATCCCTACATAAGAGGTGACGGTTTTGGAAATGAACTTGATAATCACCTAGAGGCTGACTCAAATAGGGTTTCAACCGGTTCGACTTTGGTAGGGTAGATATTTGAGTTAGGAATCCAACGCAACAAGAATCACGGGTAAAGCTTACTTCTGGAGAGAGTTATAGCCGTTTTACTGATGGCTGCCAGAAAACGGGGCCAAATCTGGCCACCGGCCAAAGGGGTACCCGTTTGGGCAGGCTCAAAAATTTGATTTTTTCAAAAGTGGACAGATTAGGCATATATGATCATACGGATTGATTCATAATGGACTCTAGTGTTCAAAAATGCTAGACTCAATGAAAAACCCGACGTTCACCCCGATCCCTACATAAGAGGTGACGGTTTTGGAAATGAACTTGATAATCACCTAGAGGCCGACTCAAATAGGGTTTCAACCGGTTCGACTTTTGGTAGGGTAGATATTTGAGTTAGGAATCCAACGCAACAAGAATCACGGGTAAAGCTTACTTCTGGAGAGAGTTATAGCCGTTTTACTGATGGCTGCCAGAAAACGGGGCCAAATCTGGCCACCGGCCAAAGGGGTACTCGTTTGGGCGGGCTCAAAAATTTGATTTTTTCAAAAGTGGACAGATTAGGCATATATGATCATACGGATTGATTCATAATGGACTCTAGTGTTCAAAAATGCTAGACTCAATGAAAAACCCGACGTTCACCCCGATCCCTACATAAGAGGTGACGGTTTTGGAAATGAACTTGATAATCACCTAGAGCCCGACTCAAATAGGGTTTCAACCGGTTCGACTTTTGGTAGGGTAGATATTTGAGTTAGGAATCCAACGCAACAAGAATCACGGGTGAAACTTACTTCTGGAGAGAGTTATAGCCGTTTTACTGATGGCTGCCAGAAAACGGGGCCAAATCTGGCCACCGGCCAAAGGGGTACCCGTTTGGGCGGGCTCAAAAATTTGATTTTTTCAAAAGTGGACAGATTAGGCATATATGATCATACGGATTGATTCATAATGGACTCTAGTGTTCAAAAATGCTAGACTCAATGAAAAACCCGACGTTCACCCCGATCCCTACATAAGAGGTGACGGTTTTGGAAATGAACTTGATAATCACCTAGAGGCCGACTCAAATAGGGTTTCAACCGGTTCGACTTTTGTTAGGGTAGAAATTTGAGTTAGGAATCCAACGCAACAAGAATCACGGGTAAAGCTTACTTCTGGAAAGAGTTATAGCCGTTTTACTCACGGCTGCCAGAAAACGGGGCCAAATCTGGTCCCCGGCGAAAGGCGTACCCCTTTGGGCGGGCTCAAAAATTTTATTTTTTCAACAGTGGACGGATTAGGCATATATGATCACTCGGATTGATTCATAATGGACTCTAGTGTTCAAAGATGTTAGACTCCATGAAAAACCCGACGTTCACCCCGAACCCTACATATGAGGTGACGGTTTTGGAAATCAACTTGATAATCACCTAGAGGCTGACTCAAATAGGGTTTCAACCGGTTCGACTTTTGGTAGGGTAGATATTTGAGTTAGGAATCCAAGGCAACAAGAATCACGGGTAAAGCGTACTTCTGGAGAGAGTTATAGCCGTTTTACTGATGGCTGCCAGAAAACGGGGCCAAATCTGGCCACCGACTAAAAGGTTACCCCTTTGGGCGGGCTCAAAAATTTGATTTTTTCAAAAGTGGACAGATTAGGCATATATGATCATACAGATTGATTCATAATGGACTCTAGTGTTCAAAAATGCTAGACTCCATGAAAAACCCGACGTTCACCCCGATCCCTACATATGAGGTGACAGTTTTGGAAATGAACTTGATAATCACCTAGAGGCTGACTCAAATAGGGTTTCAACCGGTTCGACTTTGGTAGGGTAGATATTTGAGTTAGGAATCCAACGCAACAAGAATCACGGGTAAAGCTTACTTCTGGAGAGAGTTATAGCCGTTTTACTGATGGCTGCCAGAAAACGGGGCCAAATCTGGCCACCGGCCAAGGGGGTACCCGTTTGGGCAGTCTCAAAAATTTGATTTTTTCAAAAGTGGACAGATTAGGCATATATGATCATACGGATTGATTCATAATGGACTCTAGTGTTCAAAAATGCTAGACTCAATGAAAAACCCGACGTTCACCCCGATCCCTACATAAGAGGTGACGGTTTTGGAAATGAACTTGATAATCACCTAGAGGCCGACTCAAATAGGGTTTCAACCGGTTCGACTTTTGGTAGGGTAGATATTTGAGTTAGGAATCCAACGCAACAAGAATCACGGGTAAAGCTTACTTCTGGAGAGAGTTATAGCCGTTTTACTGATGGCTGCCAGAAAACGGGGCCAAATCTGGCCACCGGCCAAAGGGGTACTCGTTTGGGCGGGCTCAAAAATTTGATTTTTTCAAAAGTGGACAGATTAGGCATATATGATCATACGGATTGATTCATAATGGACTCTAGTGTTCAAAAATGCTAGACTCAATGAAAAACCCGACGTTCACCCCGATCCCTACATAAGAGGTGACGGTTTTGGAAATGAACTTGATAATCACCTAGAGGCCGACTCAAATAGGGTTTCAACCGGTTCGACTTTTGGTAGGGTAGATATTTGAGTTAGGAATCCAACGCAACAAGAATCACGGGTGAAACTTACTTCTGGAGAGAGTTATAGCCGTTTTACTGATGGCTGCCAGAAAACGGGGCCAAATCTGGCCACCGGCCAAAGGGGTACCCGTTTGGGCGGGCTCAAAAATTTGATTTTTTCAAAAGTGGACAGATTAGGCATATATGATCATACGGATTGATTCATAATGGACTCTAGTGTTCAAAAATGCTAGACTCAATGAAAAACCCGACGTTCACCCCATCCCTACATAAGAGGTGACGGTTTTGGAAATGAACTTGATAATCACCTAGAGGCTGACTCAAATAGGGTTTCAACCGGTTCGACTTTGGTAGGGTAGATATTTGAGTTAGGAATCCAACGCAACAAGAATCACGGGTAAAGCTTACTTCTGGAGAGAGTTATAGCCGTTTTACTGATGGCTGCCAGAAAACGGGGCCAAATCTGGCCACCGGCCAAAGGGGTACCCGTTTGGGCAGGCTCAAAAATTTGATTTTTTCAAAAGTGGACAGATTAGGCATATATGATCATACGGATTGATTCATAATGGACTCTAGTGTTCAAAAATGCTAGACTCAATGAAAAACCCGACGTTCACCCCGATCCCTACATAAGAGGTGACGGTTTTGGAAATGAACTTGATAATCACCTAGAGGCCGACTCAAATAGGGTTTCAACCGGTTCGACTTTTGTTAGGGTAGATATTTGAGTTAGGAATCCAACGCAACAAGAATCACGGGTAAAGCTTACTTCTGGAAAGAGTTATAGCCGTTTTACTCACGGCTGCCAGAAAATGGGGCCAAATCTGGTCCCCGGCGAAAGGCGTACCCCTTTGGGCGGGCTCAAAAATTTTATTTTTTCAACAGTGGACGGATTAGGCATATATGATCACTTGGATTGATTCATAATGGACTCTAGTGTTCAAAGATGTTAGACTCCATGAAAAACCCGACGTTCACCCCGAACCCTACATATGAGGTGACGGTTTTGGAAATCAACTTGATAATCACCTAGAGGCCGACTCAAATAGGGTTTCAACCGGTTCGACTTTTGGTAGGGTAGATATTTGAGTTAGGAATCCAAGGCAACAAGAATCACGGGTAAAGCGTACTTCTGGAGAGAGTTATAGCCGTTTTACTGATGGCTGCCAGAAAACGGGGCCAAATCTGGCCACCGACTAAAAGGTTACCCCTTTGGGCGGGCTCAAAAATTTGATTTTTTCAAAAGTGGACAGATTAGGCATATATGATCATACAGATTGATTCATAATGGACTCTAGTGTTAAAAAATGCTAGACTCCATGAAAAACCCGACGTTCACCCCGATCCCTACATATGAGGTGACAGTTTTGGAAATGAACTTGATAATCACCTAGAGGCTGACTCAAATAGTGTTTCAACCGGTTCGACTTTGGTAGGGTAGATATTTGAGTTAGGAATCCAACGCAACAAGAATCACAGGTAAAACTTACTTTTGGAGAGAGTTATAGCCGTTTTACTGATGGCTGCCAGAAAACGGGGACAAATCTGGCCACCGGCCAAAGGGGTACCCGTTTGGGCGGGCTCAAAAATTTGATTTTTTCAAAAGTGTACAGATTAGGCATATATGATCATACGGATTGATTCATAATGGACTCTAGTGTTCAAAAATGCTAGACTCAATGAAAAACCCGACGTTCACCCCGATCCCTACATAAGAGGTGACGGTTTTGGAAATGAACTTGATAATCACCTAGAGGCCGACTCAAATAGGGTTTCAACCGGTTCGACTTTTGGTAGGGTAGATATTTGAGTTAGGAATCCAACGCAACAAGAATCACGGGTAAAGCTTACTTCTGGAGAGAGTTATAGACGTTTTACTGATGGCTGCCAGAAAACGGGGCCAAATCTGGCCACCGGCCAAAGGGGTACCCGTTTGGGCGGGCTCAAAAATTTGATTTTTTCAAAAGTAGACAGATTAGGCATATATGATCATACGGATTGATTCATAATGGACTCTAGTGTTCAAAAATGCTAGACTCAATGAAAAACCCGACGTTCACCCCGATCCCTACATAAGAGGTGACGGTTTTGGAAATGAACTTGATAATCACCTAGAGGCCGACTCAAATAGGGTTTCAACCGGTTCGACTTTTCTTAGGGTAGATATTTCAGTTAGGAATCCAAGGCAACAAGAATCACGGGTAAAGCGTACTTCTGGAGAGAGTTATAGCCGTTTTACTGATGGCTGCCAGAAAACGGGGCCAAATCTGGCCACCGACTAAAAGGTTACCCCTTTGGGCGGGCTCAAAAATTTGATTTTTTCAAAAGTGGACAGATTAGGCATATATGATCATACAGATTGATTCATAATGGACTCTAGTGTTAAAAAATGCTAGACTCCATGAAAAACCCGACGTTCACCCCGATCCCTACATATGAGGTGACAGTTTTGGAAATGAACTTGATAATCACCTAGAGGCTGACTCAAATAGTGTTTCAACCGGTTCGACTTTGGTAGGGTAGATATTTGAGTTAGGAATCCAACGCAACAAGAATCACGGGTAAAACTTACTTCTGGAGAGAGTTATAGCCGTTTTACTGATGGCTGCCAGAAAACGGGGACAAATCTGGCCACCGGCCAAAGGGGTACCCGTTTGGGCGGGCTCAAAAATTTGATTTTTTCAAAAGTGTACAGATTAGGCATATATGATCATACGGATTGATTCATAATGGACTCTAGTGTTCAAAAATGCTAGACTCAATGAAAAACCCGACGTTCACCCCGATCCCTACATAAGAGGTGACGGTTTTGGAAATGAACTTGATAATCACCTAGAGGCCGACTCAAATAGGGTTTCAACCGGTTCGACTTTTGGTAGGGTAGATATTTGAGTTAGGAATCCAACGCAACAAGAATCACGGGTAAAGCTTACTTCTGGAGAGAGTTATAGACGTTTTACTGATGGCTGCCAGAAAACGGGGCCAAATCTGGCCACCGGCCAAAGGGGTACCCGTTTGGGCGGGCTCAAAAATTTGATTTTTTCAAAAGTAGACAGATTAGGCATATATGATCATACGGATTGATTCATAATGGACTCTAGTGTTCAAAAATGCTAGACTCAATGAAAAACCCGACGTTCACCCCGATCCCTACATAAGAGGTGACGGTTTTGGAAATGAACTTGATAATCACCTAGAGGCTGACTCAAATAGGGTTTCAACCGGTTCGACTTTGGTAGGGTAGATATTTGAGTTAGGAATCCAACGCAACAAGAATCACGGGTAAAGCTTACTTCTGGAGAGAGTTATAGCCGTTTTACTGATGGCTGCCAGAAAACGGGGCCAAATCTGGCCACCGGCCAAAGGGGTACCCGTTTGGGCAGACTCAAAAATTTGATTTTTTCAAAAGTGGACAGATTAGGCATATATGATCATACGGATTGATTCATAATGGACTCTAGTGTTCAAAAATGCTAGACTCAATGAAAAACCCGACGTTCACCCCGATCCCTACATAAGAGGTGACGGTTTTGGAAATGAACTTGATAATCACCTAGAGGCCGACTCAAATAGGGTTTCAACCGGTTCGACTTTTGTTAGGGTAGATATTTGAGTTAGGAATCCAACGCAACAAGAATCACGGGTAAAGCTTACTTCTGGAAAGAGTTATAGCCGTTTTACTCACGGCTGCCAGAAAACGGGGCCAAATCTGGTTCCCGGCGAAAGGCGTACCCCTTTGGGCGGGCTCAAAAATTTTATTTTTTCAACAGTGGACGGATTAGGCATATATGATCACTTGGATTGATTCATAATGGACTCTAGTGTTCAAAGATGTTAGACTCCATGAAAAACCCGACGTTCACCCCGAACCCTACATATGAGGTGACGGTTTTGGAAATCAACTTGATAATCACCTAGAGGCCGACTCAAATAGGGTTTCAACCGGTTCGACTTTTGGTAGGGTAGATATTTGAGTTAGGAATCCAAGGCAACAAGAATCACGGGTAAAGCGTACTTCTGGAGAGAGTTATAGCCGTTTTACTGATGGCTGCCAGAAAACGGGGCCAAATCTGGCCACCGACTAAAAGGTTACCCCTTTGGGCGGGCTCAAAAATTTGATTTTTTCAAAAGTGGACAGATTAGGCATATATGATCATACAGATTGATTCATAATGGACTCTAGTGTTAAAAAATGCTAGACTCCATGAAAAACCCGACGTTCACCCCGATCCCTACATATGAGGTGACAGTTTTGGAAATGAACTTGATAATCACCTAGAGGCTGACTCAAATAGTGTTTCAACCGGTTCGACTTTGGTAGGGTAGATATTTGAGTTAGGAATCCAACGCAACAAGAATCACGGGTAAAACTTACTTCTGGAGAGAGTTATAGCCGTTTTACTGATGGCTGCCAGAAAACGGGGACAAATCTGGCCACCGGCCAAAGGGGTACCCGTTTGGACGGGCTCAAAAATTTGATTTTTTCAAAAGTGTACAGATTAGGCATATATGATCATACGGATTGATTCATAATGGACTCTAGTGTTCAAAAATGCTAGACTCAATGAAAAACCCGACGTTCACCCCGATCCCTACATAAGAGGTGACGGTTTTGGAAATGAACTTGATAATCACCTAGAGGCCGACTCAAATAGGGTTTCAACCGGTTCGACTTTTGGTAGGGTAGATATTTGAGTTAGGAATCCAACGCAACAAGAATCACGGGTAAAGCTTACTTCTGGAGAGAGTTATAGACGTTTTACTGATGGCTGCCAGAAAACGGGGCCAAATCTGGCCACCGGCCAAAGGGGTACCCGTTTGGGCGGGCTCAAAAATTTGATTTTTTCAAAAGTAGACAGATTAGGCATATATGATCATACGGATTGATTCATAATGGACTCTAGTGTTCATAAATGCTAGACTCAATGAAAAACCCGACGTTCACCCCGATCCCTACATAAGAGGTGACGGTTTTGGAAATGAACTTGATAATCACCTAGAGGCCGACTCAAATAGGGTTTCAACCGGTTCGACTTTTCTTAGGGTAGATATTTGAGTTAGGAATCCAAGGCAACAAGAATCACGGGTAAAGAGTACTTCTGGAGAGAGTTATAGCCGTTTTACTGATGGCTGCCAGAAAACGGGGCCAAATCTGGCCACCGACTAAAAGGTTACCCCTTTGGGCGGGCTCAAAAATTTGATTTTTTCAAAAGTGGACAGATTAGGCATATATGATCATACAGATTGATTCATAATGGACTCTAGTGTTAAAAAATGCTAGACTCCATGAAAAACCCGACGTTCACCCCGATCCCTACATATGAGGTGACAGTTTTGGAAATGAACTTGATAATCACCTAGAGGATGACTCAAATAGTGTTTCAACCGGTTCGACTTTGGTAGGGTAGATATTTGAGTTAGGAATCCAACGCAACAAGAATCACGGGTAAAACTTACTTCTGGAGAGAGTTATAGCCGTTTTACTGATGGCTGCCAGAAAACGGGGACAAATCTGGCCACCGGCCAAAGGGGTACCCGTTTGGGCGGGCTCAAAAATTTGATTTTTTCAAAAGTGTACAGATTAGGCATATATGATCATACGGATTGATTCATAATGGACTCTAGTGTTCAAAAATGCTAGAATCAATGAAAAACCCGACGTTCACCCCGATCCCTACATAAGAGGTGACGGTTTTGGAAATGAACTTGATAATCACCTAGAGGCCGACTCAAATAGGGTTTCAACCGGTTCGACTTTTGGTAGGGTAGATATTTGAGTTAGGAATCCAACGCAACAAGAATCACGGGTAAAGCTTACTTCTGGAGAGAGTTATAGACGTTTTACTGATGGCTGCCAGAAAACGGGGCCAAATCTGGCCACCGGCCAAAGGGGTACCCGTTTGGGCGGGCTCAAAAATTTGATTTTTTCAAAAGTAGACAGATTAGGCATATATGATCATACGGATTGATTCATAATGGACTCTAGTGTTCAAAAATGCTAGACTCAATGAAAAACCCGACGTTCACCCCGATCCCTACATAAGAGGTGACGGTTTTGGAAATGAACTTGATAATCACCTAGAGGCTGACTCAAATAGGGTTTCAACCGGTTCGACTTTGGTAGGGTAGATATTTGAGTTAGGAATCCAACGCAACAAGAATCACGGGTAAAGCTTACTTCTGGAGAGAGTTATAGCCGTTTTACTGTCGGCTGGCAGAAAACGCGGCCAAATCTGGCCACCGGCCAAAGGGGTACCCGTTTGGGCGGGCTCAAAAATTTGATTTTTTCAAAAGTGTACAGATTAGGCATATATGATCATACGGATTGATTCATAATGGACTCTAGTGTTCAAAAATGCTAGACTCAATGAAAAACCCGACGTTCACCCCGATCCCTACATAAGAGGTGACGGTTTTGGAAATGAACTTGATAATCACCTAGAGGCCGACTCAAATAGGGTTTCAACCGGTTCAACTTTTGGTAGGGTAGATATTTGAGTTAGGAATCCAACGCAACAAGAATCACGGGTAAAGCTTACTTCTGGAGAGAGTTATAGCCGTTTTACTGATGGCTGCCAGAAAACGGGGCCAAATCTGGCCACCGGCCAAAGGGGTACCCGTTTGGGCGGGCTCAAAAATTTGATTTTTTCAAAAGTGGACAGATTAGGCATATATGATCATACGGATTGATTCATAATGGACTCTAGTGTTCAAAAATGCTAGACTCAATGAAAAACCCGACGTTCACCCCGATCCCTACATAAGAGGTGACGGTTTTGGAAATGAACTTGATAATCACCTAGAGGCCGACTCAAATAGGGTTTCAACCGGTTCGACTTTTGGTAGGGTAGATATTTGAGTTAGGAATCCAACGCAACAAGAATCACGGGTAAAGCTTACTTCTGGAGAGAGTTATAGCCGTTTTACTCACGGCTGCCAGAAAACGGGGCCAAATCTGGTACCCGGCGAAAGGCGTACCCCTTTGGGCGGGCTCAAAAATTTTATTTTTTCAACAGTGGACGGATTAGGCATATATGATCACTTGGATTGATTCATAATGGACTCTAGTGTTCAAAAATGCGAGACTCAATGAAAAACCCGATGTTCACCCCGATCCCTTCATATGAGGTGACAGTTTTGGAAATCAACTTGATAATCACCTAGAGGCCGACTCAAATAGGGTTTCAACCGGTTCAACTTTTGGTAGGGTAGATATTTGAGTTAGGAATCCAACGCAACAAGAATCACGGGTAAAGCTTACTTCTGGAGAGAGTTATAGCCGTTTTACTCACGGCTACCAGAAAACGGGGCCAAATCTGGTCACCGGCCAAAGGCGTACCCCTTTGGGCGGGCTCAAAAATTTGATTTTTTCAACAGTGGACGGATTAGGCATATATGATCATACGGATTGATTCATAATGGACTCTAGTGTTCAAAAATGCTAGACTCAATGAAAAACCCGACGTTCACCCCGATCCCTACATAAGAGGTGACGGTTTTGGAAATGAACTTGATAATCACCTAGAGGCCGACTCAAATAGGGTTTCTACCGGTTCAACTTTTGGTAGGGTAGATATTTGAGTTAGGAATCCAACGCAACAAGAATCACGGGTAAAGCTTACTTCTGGAGAGAGTTATAGCCGTTTTACTGTCGGCTGGCAGAAAACGCGGCCAAATCTGGCCACCGGCCAAAGGGGTACCCGTTTGGGCGGGCTCAAAAATTTGATTTTTTCAAAAGTGTACAGATTAGGCATATATGATCATACGGATTGATTCATAATGGACTCTAGTGTTCAAAAATGCTAGACTCAATGAAAAACCCGACGTTCACCCCGATCCCTACATAAGAGGTGACGGTTTTTGAAATGAACTTGATAATCACCTAGAGGCCGACTCAAATAGGGTTTCAACCGGTTCAACTTTTGGTAGGGTAGATATTTGAGTTAGGAATCCAACGCAACAAGAATCACGGGTAAAGCTTACTTCTGGAGAGAGTTATAGCCGTTTTACTGATGGCTGCCAGAAAACGGGGCCAAATCTGGCCACCGGCCAAAGGGGTACCCGTTTGGGCGGGCTCAAAAATTTGATTTTTTCAAAAGTGGACAGATTAGGCATATATGATCATACGGATTGATTCATAATGGACTCTAGTGTTCAAAAATGCTAGACTCAATGAAAAACCCGACGTTCACCCCGATCCCTACATAAGAGGTGACGGTTTTGGAAATGAACTTGATAATCACCTAGAGGCCGACTCAAATAGGGTTTCAACCGGTTCGACTTTTGGTAGGGTAGATATTTGAGTTAGGAATCCAACGCAACAAGAATCACGGGTAAAGCTTACTTCTGGAGAGAGTTATAGCCGTTTTACTCACGGCTGCCAGAAAACGGGGCCAAATCTGGTACCCGGCGAAAGGCGTACCCCTTTGGGCGGGCTCAAAAATTTTATTTTTTCAACAGTGGACGGATTAGGCATATATGATCACTTGGATTGATTCATAATGGACTCTAGTGTTCAAAAATGCGAGACTCAATGAAAAACCCGATGTTCACCCCGATCCCTACATATGAGGTGACAGTTTTGGAAATCAACTTGATAATCACCTAGAGGCCGACTCAAATAGGGTTTCAACCGGTTCAACTTTTGGTAGGGTAGATATTTGAGTTAGGAATCCAACGCAACAAGAATCACGGGTAAAGCTTACTTCTGGAGAGAGTTATAGCCGTTTTACTCACGGCTACCAGAAAACGGGGCCAAATCTGGTCACCGGCCAAAGGCGTACCCCTTTGGGCGGGCTCAAAAATTTGATTTTTTCAACAGTGGACGGATTAGGCATATATGATCATACGGATTGATTCATAATGGACTCTAGTGTTCAAAAATGCTAGACTCAATGAAAAACCCGACGTTCACCCCGATCCCTACATAAGAGGTGACGGTTTTGGAAATGAACTTGATAATCACCTAGAGGCCGACTCAAATAGGGTTTCTACCGGTTCAACTTTTGGTAGGGTAGATATTTGAGTTAGGAATCCAACGCAACAAGAATCACGGGTAAAGCTTACTTCTGGAGAGAGTTATAGCCGTTTTACTCACGGCTGCCAGAAAACGGGGCCAAATCTGGTCCCCGGCGAAAGGCGTACCCCTTTGGGCGGGCTCAAAAATTTTATTTTTTCAACAGTGGACGGATTAGGCATATATGATCACTTGGATTGATTCATAATGGACTCTAGTGTTCAAAAATGCGAGACTCCATGAAAAACCCGACGTTCACCCCGATCCCTACATATGAGGTGACAGTTTTGGAAATCAACTTGATAATCACCTAGAGGCCGACTCAAATAGGGTTTCAACCGGTTCGACTTTTGGTAGGGTAGATATTTGAGTTAGGAATCCAACTCAACAAGAATCACGGGTAAAGCTTACTTCTGGAGAGAGTTATAGCCGTTTTACTGATGGCTGCCAAAAAACGGGGCCAAATCTGGCCACCGGCCAAAGGGGTACCCGTTTGGGCGGGCTCAAAAATTTGATTTTTTCAAAAGTGGACAGAATAGGCATATATGATCATACGGATTGATTCATAATGGACTCTAGTGTTCAAAAATGCTAGACTCAATGAAAAACCCGACGTTCACCCCGATCCCTACATAAGAGGTGACGGTTTTGGAAATGAACTTGATAATCACCTAGAGGCCGACTCAAATAGGGTTTCTACCGGTTCAACTTTTGGTAGGGTAGATATTTGAGTTAGGAATCCAACGCAACAAGAATCACGGGTAAAGCTTACTTCTGGAGAGAGTTATAGCCGTTTTACTCACGGCTACCAGAAAACGGGGCCAAATCTGGTCACCGGCCAAAGGCGTACCCATTTGGGCGGGCTCAAAAATTTGATTTTTTCAACAGTGGACGGATTAGGCATATATGATCATACGGATTGATTCATAATGGACTCTAGTGTTCAAAAATGCTAGACTCCATGAAAAACCCGACGTTCACCCCGATCCCTACATATGAGGTGACAGTTTTGGAAATCAACTTCATAATCACCTAAAGGACGACTCAAATAGGGTTTCAACCGGTTCGACTTTTGGTAGGGTAGATATTTGAGTTAGGAATCGAACACAACAAGAATCACGGGTAAAGCTTACTTCTGGAGAGAGTTATAGCCGTTTTACTTATGGCTGCCAGAAAACGGGGCCAAATCTGGTCCCCGGCGAAAGGCGTACCCCTTTGGGCGGGCTCAAAAATTTTATTTTTTCAACAGTGGATGGATTAGGCATATATGATCACTTGGATTGATTCATAATGGACTCTAGTGTTCAAAAATGCGAGACTCAATGAAAAACCCGACGTTCACCCCGATCCCTACATAAGAGGTGACGGATTTGGAAATGAACTTAATAATCACCTAGAGGCCGACTCAAATAGGGTTTCAACCGATTCGACTTTTGGTAGGGTAGATATTTGAGTTAGGAATCCAACGCAATAAGAATCACGGGTAAAGCTTACTTCTGGAGAGAGTTATAGCCGTTTTACTCACGGCTGCCAGAAAACGGGGCCAAATCTGGTCACCGGCCAAAGGCGTACCACTTTGGGCGGTCTCAAAAATTTGATTTTTTCAACAGTGGACGGATTAGGGATATATGATCACTCGGATTGATTCATAATGGACTCTAGTGTTCAAAAATGCTAGACTCCATGAAAAACCCGACGTTCACCCCGATCCCTACATATGACGTGACGGTTTTGAAATCAACTTGATAATCACCTAGAGGCCGACTCAAATAGGGTTTCAACCAGTTCGACTTTTCGTAGGGTAGATATTTGAGTTAGGAATCCAACGCAACAAGAATCACGGGTAAAGCTAACTTCTGGAGAGAGTTATCGCCGTTTTACTGATGGCCGCAAGAAAACGGGGGCCAAATCTGGCCACCGGCCAAAGGGGTACCCGTTTGGGCGGGCTCAAAAATTTGATTTTTTCAAAAGTGGACAGAATAGGCATATATGATCATACGGATTGATTCATAATGGACTCTAGTGTTCAAAAATGCTAGACTCAATGAAAAACCCGACGTTCACCCCGATCCCTACATAAGAGGTGACGGTTTTGGAAATCAACTTGATAATCACCTAGAGGCCGACTCAAATAGGGTTTCAACCGGTTCGACTTTTGGTAGGGTAGATATTTGAGTTAGGAATCTAACGCAACAAGAATCACGGGTAAAGCTTACTTCTGGAGAGAGTTATAGCCATTTTACTAACGGCTGCCAGAAAATGGGGCCAAATCTGGCCACCGACTAAAGGGGTACCCCTTTGGGCGGGCTCAAAAATTTGATTTTTTCAAAAGTGGACAGATTAGGCATATATGATCATACGGATTGATTCATAATGGACTCTAGTGTTCAAAAATGCTAGACTTAATGAAAAACTTGACGTTCACCCCGATCCCTACATAAGAGGTGACGGTTTTGGAAATGAACTTGATAATCACCTAGAGGCCGACTCAAATAGGGTTTCAACCGGTTTGACTTTTGGTAGGGTAAATATTTGAGTTAGGAATCCAACGCAATAAGAATCACGGGTAAAGCTTACTTCTAGAGAGAGTTATTGCCGTTTTACTCACGGCTGCCAGAAAACGGGGCCAAATCTGGTCACCGGCCAAAGGCGTACCACTTTGGGCGGTCTCAAAAATTTGATTTTTTCAACAGTGGACGGATTAGGGATATATGATCACTCGGATTGATTCATAATGGACTCTAGTGTTCAAAAATGCTAGACTCCATGAAAAACCCGACGTTCACCCCGATCCCTACATATGACGTGACGGTTTTTGAAATCAACTTGATAATCACCTAGAGGCCGACTCAAATAGGGTTTCAACCGGTTCGACTTTTCGTAGGGTAGATATTTGAGTTAGGAATCCAACGCAACAAGAATCACGGGTAAAGCTAACTTCTGGAGAGAGTTATCGCCGTTTTACTGATTTTTTCAACAGTGGACGGATTAGGGATATATGATCACTCGGATTGATTCATAATGGACTCTAGTGTTCAAAAATGCTAGACTCAATGAAAAACCCGACGTTCACCCCGATCCCTACATAAGAGGTGACGGTTTTGGAAATCAACTTGATAATCACCTAGAGGCCGACTCAAATAGGGTTTCAACCGGTTCGACTTTTGGTAGGGTAGATATTTGAGTTAGGAATCTAACGCAACAAGAATCACGGGTAAAGCTTACTTCTGGAGAGAGTTATAGCCATTTTACTAACGGCTGCCAGAAAATTGGGCCAAATCTGGCTACCGACTAAAGGGGTACCCCTTTGGGCGGGCTCAAAAATTTGATTTTTTCAAAAGTGGACAGATTAGGCATATATGATCTTACGGATTGATTCATAATGGACTCTAGTGTTCAAAAATGCTAGACTTAATGAAAAACTTGACGTTCACCCCGATCCCTACATAAGAGGTGACGGTTTTGGAAATGAACTTGATAATCACCTAGAGGCCGACTCAAATAGGGTTTCAACCGGTTTGACTTTTGGTAGGGTAGATATTTGAGTTAGGAATCCAACGCAACAAGAATCACGGGTAAAGCTTACTTCTGGAGAGAGTTATAGCCGTTTTACTCACGGCTGCCAGAAAACGGGGCCAAATTTGGTCACCGGCCAAAGGCGTAACCCTTTGGGCGGGTTCAAAAATTTGATTTTTTCAACAGTGGACGGATTAGGCAAATATGATCACTTGGATTGATTCATAATGGACTCTAGTGTTCAAAAATGCTAGACTCCATGAAAAACCCGACGTTCACCCCGATCCCTACATATGAGGTGACGGTTTTGGAAATTAACTTGATAATCACCTAGAGGCCGACTCAAATAGGGTTTCAACCGGTTCGACTTTTGGTAGGGTAGATATTGGAGTTAGGAATCCAACTCAACAAGAATCACGGGTAAAGTTTACTTCTGGAGAGAGTTATAGCCGTTTTACTGACGGCTGGCAGAAAACGGGGCCAAATCTGGCCACCGACTAAAGGGTTACCCCTTTGGGCGGGCTCAAAAATTTGATTTTTTCAAAAGTGGACAGATTAGGCATATATGATCATACAGATTGATTCATAATGTACTCTAGTGTTCAAAAATGCTAGACTCAATGAAAAACCCGACGTTTACCCCGATCCCTACATATGAGGTGACGGTTTTGGAAATCAACTTGATAATCACCTAGAGGCCGACTCAAATAGGGTTTCAACCGGTTCGACTTTTGGTAGGGTAGATATTGGAGTTAGGAATCCAACGCAACAAGAATCACGGGTAAAGCTTACTTATGGAGAGAGTTATAGCCATTTTACTGATGGCTGCCAGAAAACGGGGCCAAATCTGGCCACTGGCCAAAGGGGTACCCGTTTGGGCGGGCTCAAAAATTTGATTTTTTCAAAAGTGGACAGATTAGGCATATATGATCATACGGATTGATTCATAATGGACTCTAGTGTTCAAAAATACTAGACTCAATGAAAAACCCGACGTTCACCCCGATCCCTACATAAGAGGTGACGGTTTTGGAAATCAACTTGATAATCACCTAGAGGCCGACTCAAATAGGGTTTCAACCGGTTCGACTTTTCGTAGGGTAGATATTTGAGTTAGGAATCTAACGCAACAAGAATCACGGGTAAAGCTTACTTCTGGAGAGAGTTATAGCCATTTTACTGACGGCTGCCAGAAAATGGGGCCAAATCTGGCCACCGACTAAAGGGGTACCCCTTTGGGCGGGCTCAAAAATTTGATTTTTTCAAAAGTGGACAGATTAGGCATATATGATCATACGGATTGATTCATAATGAACTCTAGTGTTCAAAAATGCTAGACTTAATGAAAAACCCGACGTTCACCCCGATCCCTACATAAGAGGTGACGGTTTTGGAAATGAAATTGATAATCACCTAGAGGCCGACTCAAATAGGGTTTCAACCGGTTTGACTTTTGGTAGGGTAGATATTTGAGTTAGGAATCCAACGCAACAAGAATCACGGGTAAAGCTTACTTCTGGAGAGAGTTATAGCCGTTTTACTCACGGCTGCCAGAGAATGCGGCCAAATCTGGTCACCGGCCAAAGGCGTACCCCTTTGGGCGGGATCAAAAATTTCATTTTCTCAAAAGTGGACGGATTAGGCATATATGATCACTTAGATTGATTCATAATGGACTCTAGTGTTCAAAAATGCTAGACTAAATGAAAAACCCGACGTTCACCCCGATCCCTACATAAGAGGTGACGGTTTTGGAAATGAACTTGATAATCACCTAGAGGCCGACTCAAATAGGGTTTCAACCGGTTCGACTTTTGGTAGGGTAGATATTTGAGTTAGGAATCCAACGCAACAAGAATCACGGGTAAAGCTTACTTCAGGAGAGAGTTATAGCCGTTTTACTGACGGCTGCCAGAGAATGGGGCCAAATCTGGTCACCGGCCAAAGTGGTACCCCTTTGGGCGGGCTCAAAAATTTCATTTTTTTAAAAGCGGACGGATTAGGCATATATGATCACTTGGATTGATTCATAATGGACTCTAGTGTTCAAAAATGCTAGACTCAATGAAAAACCCGACGTTCACCCCGATCTCTACATAAGAGGTGAGGGTTTTGGAAATCAACTTGATGATCACCTAGAGGCCGACTCAAATAGGGTTTCAACCAGTTCGACTATTGGTAGGGTAGATATTTGAGTTAGGAATCCAACGCAACAAGAATCACGGGTAAAGCTTACTTCTGGAGAGAGTTATAGCCGTTTTACTGACGGCTGCCAGAAAACGGGGCCAAATCTGGCCACCGGCCAAAGGGGTACCCCTTTGGGCGGGCTCAAAAATTTGATTTTTTCTAAAGTGGAAAGATTAAGCATATATGATCACTTGGATTGATTCATAATGGACTCTAGTGTTCAAAAATGCTAGACTCCATGAAAAACCCGACGTTCACCCCGATCCCTACATATAAGGTGACGGTTTTGGAAATTAACTTGATAATCACCTAGAGGCCGACTCAAATAGGGTTTCAACCGGTTCGACTTTTGGTAGGGTAGATATTGGAGTTAGGAATCCAACTCAACAAGAATCACGGGTAAAGCTTACTTCTGGAGAGAGTTATAGCCGTTTTACTGACGGCTGGCAGAAAACGGGGCCAAATCTGGCCACCGACTAAAGGGTTACCCCTTTGGGCGGGCTCAAAAATTTGATTTTTTCAAAAGTGGACAGATTAGGCATATATGATCATACAGATTGATTCATAATGGACTCTAGTGTTCAAAAATGCTAGACTCAATGAAAAACCCGACGTTTACCCCGATCCCTACATATGAGGTGACGGTTTTGGAAATCAACTTGATAATCACCTAGAGGCCGACTCAAATCGGGTTTCAACCGGTTCGACTTTTGGTAGGGTAGATATTGGAGTTAGGAATCCAACGCAACAAGAATCACGGGTAAAGCTTACTTATGGAGAGAGTTATAGCCATTTTACTGATGGCTGCCAGAAAACGGGGCCAAATCTGGCCACCGGCCAAAGGGGTACCCGTTTGGGCGGGCTCAAAAATTTGATTTTTTCAAAAGTGGACAGATTAGGCATATATGATCATACGGATTGATTCATAATGGACTCTAGTGTTCAAAAATGCTAGACTCAATGAAAAACCCGACGTTCACCCCGATCCCTACATAAGAGGTGACGGTTTTGGAAATCAACTTGATAATCACCTAGAGGCCGACTCAAATAGGGTTTCAACCGGTTCGACTTTTCGTAGGGTAGATATTTGAGTTAGGAATCTAACGCAACAAGAATCACGGGTAAAGCTTACTTCTGGAGAGAGTTATAGCCATTTTACTGACGGCTGCCAGAAAATGGGGCCAAATCTGGGGCGGGCTCAAAAATTTGATTTTTTCAAAAGTGGACAGATTAGGCATATATGATCATACGGATTGATTCATAATGAACTCTAGTGTTCAAAAATGCTAGACTTAATGAAAAACCCGACGTTCACCCCGATCCCTACATAAGAGGTGACGGTTTTGGAAATGAAATTGATAATCACCTAGAGGCCGACTCAAATAGGGTTTCAACCGGTTTGACTTTTGGTAGGGTAGATATTTGAGTTAGGAATCCAACGCAACAAGAATCACGGGTAAAGCTTACTTCTGGAGAGAGTTATAGCCGTTTTACTCACGGCTGCCAGAGAATGCGGCCAAATCTGGTCACCGGCCAAAGGCGTACCCCTTTGGGCGGGATCAAAAATTTCATTTTCTCAAAAGTGGACGGATTAGGCATATATGATCACTTAGATTGATTCATAATGGACTCTAGTGTTCAAAAATGCTAGACTAAATGAAAAACCCGACGTTCACCCCGATCCCTACATAAGAGGTGACGGTTTTGGAAATGAACTTGATAATCACCTAGAGGCCGACTCAAATAGGGTTTCAACCGGTTCGACTTTTGGTAGGGTAGATATTTGAGTTAGGAATCCAACGCAACAAGAATCACGGGTAAAGCTTACTTCAGGAGAGAGTTATAGCCGTTTTACTGACGGCTGCCAGAGAATGGGGCCAAATCTGGTCACCGGCCAAAGTGGTACCCCTTTGGGCGGGCTCAAAAATTTCATTTTTTTAAAAGCGGACGGATTAGGCATATATGATCACTTGGATTGATTCATAATGGACTCTAGTGTTCAAAAATGCTAGACTCAATGAAAAACCCGACGTTCACCCCGATCTCTACATAAGAGGTGAGGGTTTTGGAAATCAACTTGATGATCACCTAGAGGCCGACTCAAATAGGGTTTCAACCAGTTCGACTATTGGTAGGGTAGATATTTGAGTTAGGAATCCAACGCAACAAGAATCACGGGTAAAGCTTACTTCTGGAGAGAGTTATAGCCGTTTTACTGACGGCTGCCAGAAAACGGGGCCAAATCTGGCCACCGGCCAAAGGGATACCCCTTTGGGCGGGCTCAAAAATTTGATTTTTTCTAAAGTGGAAAGATTAAGCATATATGATCACTTGGATTGATTCATAATGGACTCTAGTGTTCAAAAATGCTAGACTCCATGAAAAACCCGACGTTCACCCCGATCCCTACATATGAGGTGACGGTTTTGGAAATTAACTTGATAATCACCTAGAGGCCGACTCAAATAGGGTTTCAACCGGTTTGACTTTTGGTAGGGTAGATATTGGAGTTAGGAATCCAACTCAACAAGAATCACGGGTAAAGCTTACTTCTGGAGAGAGTTATAGCCGTTTTACTGACGGCTGGCAGAAAACGGGGCCAAATCTGGCCACCGACTAAAGGGTTACCCCTTTGGGCGGGCTCAAAAATTTGATTTTTTCAAAAGTGGACAGATTAGGCATATATGATCATACAGATTGATTCATAATGGACTCTAGTGTTCAAAAATGCTAGACTCAATGAAAAACCCGACGTTTACCCCGATCCCTACATATGAGGTGACGGTTTTGAAAATCAACTTGATAATCACCTAGAGGCCGACTCAAATAGGGTTTCAACCGGTTCGACTTTTGGTAGGGTAGATATTGGAGTTAGGAATCCAACGCAACAAGAATCACGGGTAAAGCTTACTTATGGAGAGAGTTATAGCCATTTTACTGATGGCTGCCAGAAAACGGGGCCAAATCTGGCCACCGGCCAAAGGGGTACCCGTTTGGGCGGGCTCAAAAATTTGATTTTTTCAAAAGTGGACAGATTAGGCATATATGATCATACGGATTGATTCATAATGGACTCTAGTGTTCAAAAATGCTAGACTCAATGAAAAACCCGACGTTCACCCCGATCCCTACATAAGAGGTGACGGTTTTGGAAATCAACTTGATAATCACCTAGAGGCCGACTCAAATAGGGTTTCAACCGGTTCGACTTTTCGTAGGGTAGATATTTGAGTTAGGAATCTAACGCAACAAGAATCACGGGTAAAGCTTACTTCTGGAGAGAGTTATAGCCATTTTACTGACGGCTGCCAGAAAATGGGGCCAAATCTGGGGCGGGCTCAAAAATTTGATTTTTTCAAAAGTGGACAGATTAGGCATATATGATCATACGGATTGATTCATAATGAACTCTAGTGTTCAAAAATGCTAGACTTAATGAAAAACCCGACGTTCACCCCGATCCCTACATAAGAGGTGACGGTTTTGGAAATGAAATTGATAATCACCTAGAGGCCGACTCAAATAGGGTTTCAACCGGTTTGACTTTTGGTAGGGTAGATATTTGAGTTAGGAATCCAACGCAACAAGAATCACGGGTAAAGCTTACTTCTGGAGAGAGTTATAGCCGTTTTACTCACGGCTGCCAGAGAATGCGGCCAAATCTGGTCACCGGCCAAAGGCGTACCCCTTTGGGCGGGATCAAAAATTTCATTTTCTCAAAAGTGGACGGATTAGGCATATATGATCACTTGGATTGATTCATAATGGACTTTAGTGTTCAAAAATGCTAGACTCAATGAAAAACCCGACGTTCACCCCGATCCCTACATAAGAGGTGACGGTTTTGGAAATGAACTTGATAATCACCTAGAGGCCGACTCAAATAGGGTTACAACCGGTTCGACTTTTGGTAGGGTAGATATTTGAGTTAGGAATCCAACGCAACAAGAATCACGGGTAAAGCTTACTTCAGGAGAGAGTTATAGCCGTTTTACTGACGGCTGCCAGAGAACGGGGCCAAATCTGGTCACCGGCCAAAGTGGTACCCCTTTGGGCGGGCTCAAAAATTTCATTTTTTTAAAAGCGGACGGATTAGGCATATATGATCACTTGGATTGATTCATAATGGACTCTAGTGTTCAAAAATGCTAGACTCAATGAAAAACCCGACGTTCAC
The DNA here is from genome assembly GCA_026008535.1 of Perilla frutescens. Taxonomy (NCBI): domain Eukaryota; kingdom Viridiplantae; phylum Streptophyta; class Magnoliopsida; order Lamiales; family Lamiaceae; genus Perilla; species Perilla frutescens. The sequence goes on from BRKX01000003.1 coordinate 76,165,700, forward strand.
CCCGATCTCTACATAAGAGGTGAGGGTTTTGGAAATCAACTTGATGATCACCTAGAGGCCGACTCAAATAGGGTTTCAACCAGTTCGACTATTGGTAGGGTAGATATTTGAGTTAGGAATCCAACGCAACAAGAATCACGGGTAAAGCTTACTTCTGGAGAGAGTTATAGCCGTTTTACTGACGGCTGCCAGAAAACGGGGCCAAATCTGGCCACCGGCCAAAGGGGTACCCCTTTGGGGGGGGCTCAAAAATTTGATTTTTTCTAAAGTGGAAAGATTAAGCATATATGATCACTTGGATTGATTCATAATGGACTCTAGTGTTCAAAAATGCTAGACTCCATGAAAAACCCGACGTTCACCCCGATCCCTACATATGAGGTGACGGTTTTGGAAATTAACTTGATAATCACCTAGAGGCCGACTCAAATAGGGTTTCAACCGGTTCGACTTTTGGTAGGGTAGATATTGGAGTTAGGAATCCAACTCAACAAGAATCACGGGTAAAGCTTACTTCTGGAGAGAGTTATAGCCGTTTTACTGACGGCTGGCAGAAAACGGGGCCAAATCTGGCCACCGACTAAAGGGTTACCCCTTTGGGCGGGCTCAAAAATTTGATTTTTTCAAAAGTGGACAGATTAGGCATATATGATCATACAGATTGATTCATAATGGACTCTAGTGTTCAAAAATGCTAGACTCAATGAAAAACCCGACGTTTACCCCGATCCCTACATATGAGGTGACGGTTTTGGAAATCAACTTGATAATCACCTAGAGGCCGACTCAAATAGGGTTTCAACCGGTTCGACTTTTGGTAGGGTAGATATTGGAGTTAGGAATCCAACGCAACAAGAATCACGGGTAAAGCTTACTTATGGAGAGAGTTATAGCCATTTTACTGATGGCTGCCAGAAAACGGGGCCAAATCTGGCCACCGGCCAAAGGGGTACCCGTTTGGGCGGGCTCAAAAATTTGATTTTTTCAAAAGTGGGCATATTAGGCATATATGATCATACGGATTGATTCATAATGGACTCTAGTGTTCAAAAATGCTAGACTCAATGAAAAACCCGACGTTCACCCCGATCCCTACATAAGAGGTGACGGTTTTGGAAATCAACTTGATAATCACCTAGAAGCCGACTCAAATAGGGTTTCAACCGGTTCGACTTTTCGTAGGGTAGATATTTGAGTTAGGAATCTAACGCAACAAGAATCACGGGTAAAGCTTACTTCTGGAGAGAGTTATAGCCATTTTACTGACGGCTGCCAGAAAATGGGGCCAAATCTGGGGCGGGCTCAAAAATTTGATTTTTTCAAAAGTGGACAGATTAGGCATATATGATCATACGGATTGATTCATAATGAACTCTAGTGTTCAAAAATGCTAGACTTAATGAAAAACCCGACGTTCACCCCGATCCCTACATAAGAGGTGACGGTTTTGGAAATGAAATTGATAATCACCTAGAGGCCGACTCAAATAGGGTTTCAACCGGTTTGACTTTTGGTAGGGTAGATATTTGAGTTAGGAATCCAACGCAACAAGAATCACGGGTAAAGCTTACTTCTGGAGAGAGTTATAGCCGTTTTACTCACGGCTGCCAGAGAATGCGGCCAAATCTGGTCACCGGCCAAAGGCGTACCCCTTTGGGCGGGATCAAAAATTTCATTTTCTCAAAAGTGGACGGATTAGGCATATATGATCACTTGGATTGATTCATAATGGACTTTAGTGTTCAAAAATGCTAGACTCAATGAAAAACCCGACGTTCACCCCGATCCCTACATAAGAGGTGACGGTTTTGGAAATGAACTTGATAATCACCTAGAGGCCGACTCAAATAGGGTTTCAACCGGTTCGACTTTTGGTAGGGTAGATATTTGAGTTAGGAATCCAACGCAACAAGAATCACGGGTAAAGCTTACTTCAGGAGAGAGTTATAACCGTTTTACTGACGGCTGCCAGAGAACGGGGCCAAATCTGGTCACCGGCCAAAGTGGTACCCCTTTGGGCGGGCTCAAAAATTTCATTTTTTTAAAAGCGGACGGATTAGGCATATATGATCACTTGGATTGATTCATAATGGACTCTAGTGTTCAAAAACGCTAGACTCAATGAAAAACCCGACGTTCACCCCGATCTCTACATAAGAGGTGAGGGTTTTGGAAATCAACTTGATGATCACCTAGAGGCCGACTCAAATAGGGTTTCAACCAGTTCGACTATTGGTAGGGTAGATATTTGAGTTAGGAATCCAACACAACAAGAATTACGGGTAAAGCTTACTTCTGGAGAGAGTTATAGCCGTTTTACTGATGGCTACCAGAAAACGGGGCCAAATCTGGCCACCGGCCAAAGGGGTACCCGTTTCGGCGGGCTCAAAAATTTGATTTTTTCAAAAGTGGACAAATTTGGATATATGATCATACAAATTGATTCATAATGGACTCTAGTGTTCAAAAATTCTAGACTCAATGAAAAACCCGACGTTCACCCCGATCCCTACATAAGAGGTGACGGTTTTGGAAATCAACTTGATAATCACCTAGAGGCCGACTCAAATATGGTTTCAACCGGTTCGACTTTTGGTAGGGTAGATATTTGAGTTAGGAATCCAACTCAACAAGAATCACGGGTAAAACTTACTTCTGGAGAGAGTTATAGCCGTTTTACTGACGGCTGGCAGAAAACGGGCCAAATCTGGCTACCGACTAAAAGGGTACACTTTAGGGCGGGCTCAAAAATTTGATTTTATCAAAAGTGGACAGATTAGGCATATATGATCATACGGATTGATTCATAATGGACTCTAGTGTTCAAAAATGTTAGACTCAATGAAAAACCCGACGTTCACCCCGATCCCTACATAAGAGGTGACGGTTTTTGAAATGAACTTGATAATCACCTAGAGGCCGACTCAAATAGGGTTTCATCCGGTTCGACTTTTGGTAGGGTAGATATTTGAGTTAGGAATCCAACGCAACAAGAATCACGGGTAAAGCTTACTTCTGGAGAGAGTTATAGCCGTTTTACTCACGGCTGCCAGAACACGGGCCCAAATCTGGTCACCGGCCAAAGGCGGTACCTTTGGGTGGGCTCAAAAATTTGATTTGTTCAACAATGGATGGATTAGGCATATATGATCACTTGGATTGATTCATAATGGACTCTAGTGTTCAAAAATGCTAGACTCCATGAAAAACCCGACGTTCACCCCAATCCCTACATATGAGGTGACGGTTTTGGAAATCAACTTGATAATCACCTAGAGGCCGACTCAAATAGGGTTTCAACTGGCTCAACTTTTGGTAGGGTAGATATTTGAGTTAGGAATCCAACGCAACAAGAATCACGGGTAAAGCTTACTTCTGGAGAGAGTTATAGCCGTTTTACTGATGGCTGCCAGAAAACGGGGCCAAATCTGGCCACCGGCCACAGGGGTACCCGTTTGGGCGGGCTCAAAAATTTGATTTTTTCAAAAGTGGACAGATTAGGCATATATGATCATACGGATTGATTTATAATGGACTCTATTGTTCAAAAATGCTAGACTCAATGGAAAACACGACGTTCACCCAGATCCCTACATAAGAGGTGACGGTTTTTGAAATCAACTTGATAATTACCTAGAGGCCGACTCAAATAGGGTTTCAACCGGTTCGACTTTTGGTAGGGTAGATATTTGAGTTAGGAATCTAACACAACAAGAATCACGAGTAAAGCTTACTTCTGGAGAGAGTTATAGCCGTTTTACTGACGGCTGCCAGAAAACGGGGCCAAATCTGGCCACCGGCCAAAGGGGTACCCCTTTGGGCGGGCTCAAAAATTTGATTTTTTCTAAAGTGGAAAGATTAAGCATATATGATCATACGGATTGATTCATAATGGACTCTAGTGTTCGAAAATGCTAGACTCAATGAAAAACCCGACGTTCACCCCGATCTCTACATAAGAGGTGACGGTTTTGGAAATCAACTTGATGATCACCTAGAGGCCGACTCAAATAGGGTTTCAAACAGTTCGACATTTGGTAGGGTAGATCTTTGAGTTAGAAATCCAATGCAACAAGAATCACGGACAAATATTGTTTCTGGAGAGAGTTATAGCCGTTTTACTGACGGCTGCCAGAAAACGGGGCCAAATCTGGCCACCGGCCAAAGGGCTACCCCTTTGGGCGGGCTCAAAAATTTGATTTGTTCAAAAGTGGACAGATTAGGCATATATGATCATACGGATTGATTCATAGTGGACTCTAGTGTTCAAAAATTTTAGACTCAATGAAAAACCCGACGTTCACCCTGATCCCTACATAAGAGGTGACGGTTTTGGAAATCAACTTGATGATCACCTAGAGGCCGACTCAAATAGGGTTTCAACCAGTTCGACTTTTGGTAGGGTAGATATTTGAGTTAGGAATCCAACGCAACAAGAATCAAGGGTAAAGCTTATTTCTGGAGAGATTTATAGCCGTTTTACTGACGGCTGCCAGAGAACGGGGCCAAATCTGGTCACCGGCTAAAGGGGTACCCCTTTGGGCGAGCTCAAAAATTTGATTTTTTTAAAAGCGGACGGATTAGGCATATATGATCATATTGATTGATTCATAATGGACTCTAGTGTTCAAAAATGCTAGACTCAATGAAAACCCGACGTTCACCCCGATCCCTACATAAGAGGTGACAGTTTTGGAAATCAACTTGATGATCACCTAGAGGCCGACTCAAATAGGGTTTCAAAAAGTTCGACATTTGGTAGGGTAGATATTTGAGTTAGGAATCCAATGCAACAAGAATCACGGACAAAGATTATTTCTGGATAGAGTTATAGCCGTTTTACTGACGGCTGCCAGAAAACGGGGCCAAATTTGGCCACCGGCCAAAGGGGTACTCCTTTGGGCGGGCTCAAAAATTTGATTTTTTCAAAAGTGGACAGATTAGGCATATATGATCATACGGATTGATTCATAATGGACTCTAGTGTTCAAAAATTCTAGACTCAATGAAAAACCCGACGTTCACCCCGATCCCTAGATAAGAGGTGACGGTTTTGGAAATCAACTTGATAATCACCTAGAGGCCGACTCAAAAAGGGTTTCAACCAGTTCGACTTTTGGTAGAGTAGATATTTGAGTTAGGAATCCAACGCAACAAGAATCACGGGTAAAGCTTACTTTTGGAAAGAGTTATAGCCGTTTTACTGACGGCTCCCAGAGAAAGGGGCCAAATCTGGTCACCGGCCAAAGGGATACCCTTTGGGCGGGCTCAAAAATTTGATTTTTTTAAAAGCGGACGGATTAGGCATATATGATCACTTGGATTGATTCATAATGGACTCTAGTGTTCAAAAATGTTAGTCTCAATTAAAACCCGACGTTCACCCCGATCTCTACATAAGAGGTGACGGTTTTGGAAATCAACTTAATGATCACCTAGAGGCCGACTCACATAGGGTTTCAAACAGTTCGACATTTGGTAGGGTAGATATTTGAGTTAGGAATCCAACGCAACAAGAATCACGGACAAAGATTATTTCTGGAGAGAGTTATAGCCGTTTTACTGACGGCTGCCAGAAAACGAGGCCAAATCTGGCCACCGGCCAAAGGGGTACCCCTTTGGGCGGGCTCAAAAATTTGATTTGTTCAAAAGTGGACAGATTAGGCATATATGATCATACGGATTGATTCATAGTGGACTCTAGTGTTCAAAAATTTTAGACTCAATGAAAAACCCGACGTTCACCCTGATCCCTACATAAGAGGTGACGGTTTTGGAAATCAACTTGATGATCACCTAGAGGCCGACTCAAATAGGGTTTCAACCAGTTCGACTTTTGGTAGGGTAGATATTTGAGTTAGGAATCCAACGCAACAAGAATCAAGGGTAAAGCTTATTTCTGGAGAGATTTATAGCCGTTTTACTGACGGCTGCCAGAGAACGGGGCCAAATCTGGTCACCGGCTAAAGGGGTACCCCTTTGGGCGAGCTCAAAAATTTGATTTTTTTAAAAGCGGACGGATTAGGCATATATGATCACTTGGATTGATTCATAATGGACTCTAGTGTTCAAAAATGTTAAACTCAATGAAAAACCCGACGTTCACCCCGATCTCTACATAAGAGGTGACGGTTTTGGAAATCAACTTGATGATCACCTAGAGGCCGACTCAAATAGGGTTTCAAAAAGTTCGACATTTGGTAGGGTAGATATTTGAGTTAGGAATCCAATGCAACAAGAATCACGGACAAAGATTATTTCTGGAGAGAGTTATAGCCGTTTTACTGACGGCTGGCAGAAAACGGGGCCAAATCTGGCTACCGACTAAAAGGGTTCCCTTTAGGGCGGGCTCAAAAATTTGATTTTATCAAAAGTGGACAGATTAGGCATATATGATCATACGGATAGATTCATAATGGACTCTAGTGTTCAAAAATGTTAGACTCAATGAAAAACCCGACGTTCACCCCGATCCCTACATAAGAGGTGACGGTTTTTGAAATGAACTTGATAATCACCTAGAGGCCGACTCAAATAGGGTTTCATCCGGTTCGACTTTTGGTAGGGTAGATATTTGAGTTAGGAATCCAACGCAACAAGAATCACGGGTAAAGCTTACTTCTGGAGAGAGTTATAGCCGTTTTACTCACGGCTGCCAGAACACGGGCCCAAATCTGGTCACCGGCCAAAGGCGGTACCTTTGGGTGGGCTCAAAAATTTGATTTGTTCAACAATGGATGGATTAGGCATATATGATCACTTGGATTGATTCATAATGGACTCTAGTGTTCAAAAATGCTAGACTCCATGAAAAACCCGACGTTCACCCCAATCCCTACATATGAGGTGACGGTTTTGGAAATCAACTTGATAATCACCTAGAGGCCGACTCAAATAGGGTTTCAACTGGCTCAACTTTTGGTAGGGTAGATATTTGAGTTAGGAATCCAACGCAACAAGAATCACGGGTAAAGCTTACTTCTGGAGAGAGTTATAGCCGTTTTACTGATGGCTGCCAGAAAACGGGGCCAAATCTGGCCACCGGCCACAGGGGTACCCGTTTGGGTGGGCTCAAAAATTTGATTTTTTCAAAAGTGGACAGATTAGGCATATATGATCATACGGATTGATTTATAATGGACTCTATTGTTCAAAAATGCTAGACTCAATGGAAAACACGACGTTCACCCAGATCCCTACATAAGAGGTGACGGTTTTGGAAATCAACTTGATAATTACCTAGAGGCCGACTCAAATAGGGTTTCAACCGGTTCGACTTTTGGTAGGGTAGATATTTGAGTTAGGAATCTAACACAACAAGAATCACGAGTAAAGCTTACTTCTGGAGAGAGTTATAGCCGTTTTACTGACGGCTGCCAGAAAACGGGGCCAAATCTGGCCACCGGCCAAAGGGGTACCCCTTTGGGCGGGCTCAAAAATTTGATTTTTTCTAAAGTGGAAAGATTAAGCATATATGATCATACGGATTGATTCATAATGGACACTAGTGTTCGAAAATGCTAGACTCAATGAAAAACCCGACGTTCACCCCGATCTCTACATAAGAGGTGACGGTTTTGGAAATCAACTTGATGATCACCTAGAGGCCGACTCAAATAGGGTTTCAAACAGTTCGACATTTAGTAGGGTAGATCTTTGAGTTAGAAATCCAATGCAACAAGAATCACGGACAAATATTGTTTCTGGAGAGAGTTATAGCCGTTTTACTGACGGCTGCCAGAAAACGGGGCCAAATCTGGCCACCGGCCAAAGGGGTACCCCTTTGGGCGGGCTCAAAAATTTGATTTGTTCAAAAGTGGACAGATTAGGCATATATGATCATACGGATTGATTCATAGTGGACTCTAGTGTTCAAAAATTTTAGACTCAATGAAAAACCCGACGTTCACCCTGATCCCTACATAAGAGGTGACGGTTTTGGAAATCAACTTGATGATCACCTAGAGGCCGACTCAAATAGGGTTTCAACCAGTTCGACTTTTGGTAGGGTAGATATTTGAGTTAGGAATCCAACGCAACAAGAATCAAGGGTAAAGCTTATTTCTGGAGAGATTTATAGCCGTTTTACTGACGGCTGCCAGAGAACGGGGCCAAATCTGGTCACCGGCTAAAGGGGTACCCCTTTGGGCGAGCTCAAAAATTTGATTTTTTTAAAAGCGGACGGATTAGGCATGTATGATCACTTGGATTGATTCATAATGGACTCTAGTGTTCAAAAATGTTAAACTCAATGAAAAACCCGACGTTCACCCCGATCTCTACATAAGAGGTGACGGTTTTGGAAATCAACTTGATGATCACCTAGAGGCCGACTCAAATAGGGTTTCAAAAAGTTCGACATTTGGTAGGGTAGATATTTGAGTTAGGAATCCAATGCAACAAGAATCACGGACAAAGATTATTTCTGGAGAGAGTTATAGCCGTTTTACTGACGGCTGGCAGAAAACGGGGCCAAATCTGGCTACCGACTAAAAGGGTTCCCTTTAGGGCGGGCTCAAAAATTTGATTTTATCAAAAGTGGACAGATTAGGCATATATGATCATACGGATTGATTCATAATGGACTCTAGTGTTCAAAAATGTTAGACTCAATGAAAAACCCGACGTTCACCCCGATCCCTACATAAGAGGTGACGGTTTTTGAAATGAACTTGATAATCACCTAGAGGCCGACTCAAATAGGGTTTCATCCGGTTCGACTTTTGGTAGGGTAGATATTTGAGTTAGGAATCCAACGCAACAAGAATCACGGGTAAAGCTTACTTCTGGAGAGAGTTATAGCCGTTTTACTCACGGCTGCCAGAACACGGGCCCAAATCTGGTCACCGGCCAAAGGCGGTACCTTTGGGTGGGCTCAAAAATTTGATTTGTTCAACAATGGATGGATTAGGCATATATGATCACTTGGATTGATTCATAATGGACTCTAGTGTTCAAAAATGCTAGACTCCATGAAAAACCCGACGTTCACCCCAATCCCTACATATGAGGTGACGGTTTTGGAAATCAACTTGATAATCACCTAGAGGCCGACTCAAATAGGGTTTCAACTGGCTCAACTTTTGGTAGGGTAGATATTTGAGTTAGGAATCCAACGCAACAAGAATCACGGGTAAAGCTTACTTCTGGAGAGAGTTATAGCCGTTTTACTGATGGCTGCCAGAAAACGGGGCCAAATCTGGCCACCGGCCACAGGGGTACCCGTTTGGGCTGGCTCAAAAATTTGATTTTTTCAAAAGTGGACAGATTAGGCATATATGATCATACGGATTGATTTATAATGGACTCTATTGTTCAAAAATGCTAGACTCAACGGAAAACACGACGTTCACCCAGATCCCTACATAAGAGGTGACGGTTTTGGAAATCAACTTGATAATTACCTAGAGGCCGACTCAAATAGGGTTTCAACCGGTTCGACTTTTGGTAGGGTAGATATTTGAGTTAGGAATCTAACACAACAAGAATCACGAGTAAAGCTTACTTCTGGAGAGAGTTATAGCCGTTTTACTGACGGCTGCCAGAAAACGGGGCCAAATCTGGCCACCGGCCAAAGGGGTACCCCTTTGGGCGGGCTCAAAAATTTGATTTTTTCTAAAGTGGAAAGATTAAGCATATATGATCATACGGATTGATTCATAATGGACTCTAGTGTTCGAAAATGCTAGACTCAATGAAAAACCCGACGTTCACCCCGATCTCTACATAAGAGGTGACGGTTTTGGAAATCAACTTGATGATCACCTAGAGGCCGACTCAAATAGGGTTTCAAACAGTTCGACATTTGGTAGGGTAGATCTTTGCGTTAGAAATCCAATGCAACAAGAATCACGGACAAATATTGTTTCTGGAGAGAGTTATAGCCGTTTTACTGACGGCTGCCAGAAAACGGGGCCAAATCTGGCCACCGGCCAAAGGGCTACCCCTTTGGGCGGGCTCAAAAATTTGATTTGTTCAAAAGTGGACAGATTAGGCATATATGATCATACGGATTGATTCATAGTGGACTCTAGTGTTCAAAAATTTTAGACTCAATGAAAAACCCGACGTTCACCCTGATCCCTACATAAGAGGTGACGGTTTTGGAAATCAACTTGATGATCACCTAGAGGCCGACTCAAATAGGGTTTCAACCAGTTCGACTTTTGGTAGGGTAGATATTTGAGTTAGGAATCCAACGCAACAAGAATCAAGGGTAAAGCTTATTTCTGGAGAGATTTATAGCCGTTTTACTGACGGCTGCCAGAGAACGGGGCCAAATCTGGTCACCGGCTAAAGGGGTACCCCTTTGGGCGAGCTCAAAAATTTGATTTTTTTAAAAGCGGACGGATTAGGCATATATGATCATATGGATTGATTCATAATGGACTCTAGTGTTCAAAAATGCTAGACTCAATGAAAACCCGACGTTCACCCCGATCCCTACATAAGAGGTGACAGTTTTGGAAATCAACTTGATGATCACCTAGAGGCCGACTCAAATAGGGTTTCAAAAAGTTCGACATTTGGTAGGGTAGATATTTGAGTTAGGAATCCAATGCAACAAGAATCACGGACAAAGATTATTTCTGGATAGAGTTATAGCCGTTTTACTGACGGCTGCCAGAAAACGGGGCCAAATTTGGCCACCGGCCAAAGGGGTACTCCTTTGGGCGGGCTCAAAAATTTGATTTTTTCAAAAGTGGACAGATTAGGCATATATGATCATACGGATTGATTCATAATGGACTCTAGTGTTCAAAAATTCTAGACTCAATGAAAAACCCGACGTTCACCCCGATCCCTAGATAAGAGGTGACGGTTTTGGAAATCAACTTGATAATCACCTAGAGGCCGACTCAAAAAGGGTTTCAACCAGTTCGACTTTTGGTAGAGTAGATATTTGAGTTAGGAATCCAACGCAACAAGAATCACGGGTAAAGCTTACTTTTGGAAAGAGTTATAGCCGTTTTACTGACGGCTCCCAGAGAAAGGGGCCAAATCTGGTCACCGGCCAAAGGGGTACCCTTTGGGCGGGCTCAAAAATTTGATTTTTTTAAAAGCGGACGGATTAGGCATATATGATCACTTGGATTGATTCATAATGGACTCTAGTGTTCAAAAATGTTAGTCTCAATTAAAACCCGACGTTCACCCCGATCTCTACATAAGAGGTGACGGTTTTGGAAATCAACTTGATGATCACCTAGAGGCCGACTCACATAGGGTTTCAAACAGTTCGACATTTGGTAGGGTAGATATTTGAGTTAGGAATCCAACGCAACAAGAATCACGGACAAAGATTATTTCTGGAGAGAGTTATAGCCGTTTTACTGACGGCTGCCAGAAAACGAGGCCAAATCTGGCCACCGGCCAAAGGGGTACCCCTTTGGGCGGGCTCAAAAATTTGATTTGTTCAAAAGTGGACAGATTAGGCATATATGATCATACGGATTGATTCATAGTGGACTCTAGTGTTCAAAAATTTTAGACTCAATGAAAAACCCGATGTTCACCCTGATCCCTACATAAGAGGTGACGGTTTTGGAAATCAACTTGATGATCACCTAGAGGCCGACTCAAATAGGGTTTCAACCAGTTCGACTTTTGGTAGGGTAGATATTTGAGTTAGGAATCCAACGCAACAAGAATCAAGGGTAAAGCTTATTTCTGGAGAGATTTATAGCCGTTTTACTGACGGCTGCCAGAGAACGGGGCCAAATCTGGTCACCGGCTAAAGGGGTACCCCTTTGGGCGAGCTCAAAAATTTGATTTTTTTAAAAGCGGACGGATTAGGCATATATGATCACTTGGATTGATTCATAATGGACTCTAGTGTTCAAAAATGTTAAACTCAATGAAAAACCCGACGTTCACCCCGATCTCTACATAAGAGGTGACGGTTTTGGAAATCAACTTGATGATCACCTAGAGGCCGACTCAAATAGGGTTTCAAAAAGTTCGACATTTGGTAGGGTAGATATTTGAGTTAGGAATCCAATGCAACAAGAATCACGGACAAAGATTATTTCTGGAGAGAGTTATAGCCGTTTTACTGACGGCTGGCAGAAAACGGGGCCAAATCTGGCTACCGACTAAAAGGGTTCCCTTTAGGGCGGGCTCAAAAATTTGATTTTATCAAAAGTGGACAGATTAGGCATATATGATCATACGGATTGATTCATAATGGACTCTAGTGTTCAAAAATGTTAGACTCAATGAAAAACCCGACGTTCACCCTGATCCCTACATAAGAGGTGACGGTTTTGGAAATCAACTTGATGATCACCTAGAGGCCGACTCAAATAGGGTTTCAACCAGTTCGACTTTTGGTAGGGTAGATATTTGAGTTAGGAATCCAACGCAACAAGAATCAAGGGTAAAGCTTATTTCTGGAGAGATTTATAGCCGTTTTACTGACGGCTGCCAGAGAACGGGGCCAAATCTGGTCACCGGCTAAAGGGGTACCCCTTTGGGCGAGCTCAAAAATTTGATTTTTTTAAAAGCGGACGGATTAGGCATATATGATCACTTGGATTGATTCATAATGGACTCTAGTGTTCAAAAATGTTAAACTCAATGAAAAACCCGACGTTCACCCCGATCTCTACATAAGAGGTGACGGTTTTGGAAATCAACTTGATGATCACCTAGAGGCCGACTCAAATAGGGTTTCAAAAAGTTCGACATTTGGTAGGGTAGATATTTGAGTTAGGAATCCAATGCAACAAGAATCACGGACAAAGATTATTTCTGGAGAGAGTTATAGCCGTTTTACTGACGGCTGGCAGAAAACGGGGCCAAATCTGGCTACCGACTAAAAGGGTTCCCTTTAGGGCGGGCTCAAAAATTTGATTTTATCAAAAGTGGACAGATTAGGCATATATGATCATACGGATTGATTCATAATGGACTCTAGTGTTCAAAAATGTTAGACTCAATGAAAAACCCGACGTTCACCCCGATCCCTACATAAGAGGTGACGGTTTTTGAAATGAACTTGATAATCACCTAGAGGCCGACTCAAATAGGGTTTCATCCGGTTCGACTTTTGGTAGGGTAGATATTTGAGTTAGGAATCCAACGCAACAAGAATCACGGGTAAAGCTTACTTTTGGAGAGAGTTATAGCCGTTTTACTCACGGCTGCCAGAACACGGGCCCAAATCTGGTCACCGGCCAAAGGCGGTACCTTTGGGTGGGCTCAAAAATTTGATTTGTTCAACAATGGATGGATTAGGCATATATGATCACTTGGATTGATTCATAATGGACTCTAGTGTTCAAAAATGCTAGACTCCATGAAAAACCCGACGTTCACCCCAATCCCTACATATGAGGTGACGGTTTTGGAAATCAACTTGATAATCACCTAGAGGCCGACTCAAATAGGGTTTCAACTGGCTCAACTTTTGGTAGGGTAGATATTTGAGTTAGGAATCCAACGCAACAAGAATCACGGGTAAAGCTTACTTCTGGAGAGAGTTATAGCCGTTTTACTGATGGCTGCCAGAAAACGGGGCCAAATCTGGCCACCGGCCACAGGGGTACCCGTTTGGGTGGGCTCAAAAATTTGATTTTTTCAAAAGTGGACAGATTAGGCATATATGATCATACGGATTGATTTATAATGGACTCTATTGTTCAAAAATGCTAGACTCAATGGAAAACACGACGTTCACCCAGATCCCTACATAAGAGGTGACGGTTTTGGAAATCAACTTGATAATTACCTAGAGGCCGACTCAAATAGGGTTTCAACCGGTTCGACTTTTGGTAGGGTAGATATTTGAGTTAGGAATCTAACACAACAAGAATCACGAGTAAAGCTTACTTCTGGAGAGAGTTATAGCCGTTTTACTGACGGCTGCCAGAAAACGGGGCCAAATCTGGCCACCGGCCAAAGGGGTACCCCTTTGGGCGGGCTCAAAAATTTGATTTTTTCTAAAGTGGAAAGATTAAGCATATATGATCATACGGATTGATTCATAATGGACTCTAGTGTTCGAAAATGCTAGACTCAATGAAAAACCCGACGTTCACCCCGATCTCTACATAAGAGGTGACGGTTTTGGAAATCAACTTGATGATCACCTAGAGGCCGACTCAAATAGGGTTTCAAACAGTTCGACATTTGGTAGGGTAGATCTTTGAGTTAGAAATCCAATGCAACAAGAATCACGGACAAATATTGTTTCTGGAGAGAGTTATAGCCGTTTTACTGACGGCTGCCAGAAAACGGGGCCAAATCTGGCCACCGGCCAAAGGGGTACCCCTTTGGGCGGGCTCAAAAATTTGATTTGTTCAAAAGTGGACAGATTAGGCATATATGATCATACGGATTGATTCATAGTGGACTCTAGTGTTCAAAAATTTTAGACTCAATGAAAAACCCGACGTTCACCCTGATCCCTACATAAGAGGTGACGGTTTTGGAAATCAACTTGATGATCACCTAGAGGCCGACTCAAATAGGGTTTCAACCAGTTCGACTTTTGGTAGGGTAGATATTTGAGTTAGGAATCCAACGCAACAAGAATCAAGGGTAAAGCTTATTTCTGGAGAGATTTATAGCCGTTTTACTGACGGCTGCCAGAGAACGGGGCCAAATCTGTTCACCGGCTAAAGGGGTACCCCTTTGGGCGAGCTCAAAAATTTGATTTTTTTAAAAGCGGACGGATTAGGCATATATGATCACTTGGATTGATTCATAATGGACTCTAGTGTTCAAAAATGTTAAACTCAATGAAAAACCCGACGTTCACCCCGATCTCTACATAAGAGGTGACGGTTTTGGAAATCAACTTGATGATCACCTAGAGGCCGACTCAAATAGGGTTTCAAAAAGTTCGACATTTGGTAGGGTAGATATTTGAGTTAGGAATCCAATGCAACAAGAATCACGGACAAAGATTATTTCTGGAGAGAGTTATAGCCGTTTTACTGACGGCTGGCAGAAAACGGGGCCAAATCTGGCTACCGACTAAAAGGGTTCCCTTTAGGGCGGGCTCAAAAATTTGATTTTATCAAAAGTGGACAGATTAGGCATATATGATCATACGGATTGATTCATAATGGACTCTAGTGTTCAAAAATGTTAGACTCAATGAAAAACCCGACGTTCACCCCGATCCCTACATAAGAGGTGACGGTTTTTGAAATGAACTTGATAATCACCTAGAGGCCGACTCAAATAGGGTTTCATCCGGTTCGACTTTTGGTAGGGTAGATATTTGAGTTAGGAATCCAACGCAACAAGAATCACGGGTAAAGCTTACTTCTGGAGAGAGTTATAGCCGTTTTACTCACGGCTGCCAGAACACGGGCCCAAATCTGGTCACCGGCCAAAGGCGGTACCTTTGGGTGGGCTCAAAAATTTGATTTGTTCAACAATGGATGGATTAGGCATATATGATCACTTGGATTGATTCATAATGGACTCTAGTGTTCAAAAATGCTAGACTCCATGAAAAACCCGACGTTCACCCCAATCCCTACATATGAGGTGACGGTTTTGGAAATCAACTTGATAATCACCTAGAGGCCGACTCAAATAGGGTTTCAACTGGCTCAACTTTTGGTAGGGTAGATATTTGAGTTAGGAATCCAACGCAACAAGAATCACGGGTAAAGCTTACTTCTGGAGAGAGTTATAGCCGTTTTACTGATGGCTGCCAGAAAACGGGGCCAAATCTGGCCACCGGCCACAGGGGTACCCGTTTGGGCGGGCTCAAAAATTTGATTTTTTCAAAAGTGGACAGATTAGGCATATATGATCATACGGATTGATTTATAATGGACTCTATTGTTTAAAAATGCTAGACTCAATGGAAAACACGACGTTCACCCAGATCCCTACATAAGAGGTGACGGTTTTGGAAATCAACTTGATAATTACCTAGAGGCCGACTCAAATAGGGTTTCAACCGGTTCGACTTTTGGTAGGGTAGATATTTGAGTTAGGAATCTAACACAACAAGAATCACGAGTAAAGCTTACTTCTGGAGAAAGTTATAGCCGTTTTACTGACGGTTGCCAGAAAACGGGGCCAAATCTGGCCACCGGCCAAAGGGGTACCCCTTTGGGCGGGCTCAAAAATTTGATTTTTTCTAAAGTGGAAAGATTAAGCATATATGATCATACGGATTGATTCATAATGGACTCTAGTGTTCGAAAATGCTAGACTCAATGAAAAACCCGACGTTCACCCCGATCTCTACATAAGAGGTGACGGTTTTGGAAATCAACTTGATGATCACCTAGAGGCCGACTCAAATAGGGTTTCAAACAGTTCGACATTTGGTAGGGTAGATCTTTGAGTTAGAAATCCAATGCAACAAGAATCACGGACAAATATTGTTTCTGGAGAGAGTTATAGCCGTTTTACTGACGGCTGCCAGAAAACGGGGCCAAATCTGGCCACCGGCCAAAGGGGTACCCCTTTGGGCGGGCTCAAAAATTTGATTTGTTCAAAAGTGGACAGATTAGGCATATATGATCATACGGATTGATTCATAGTGGACTCTAGTGTTCAAAAATTTTAGACTCAATGAAAAACCCGACGTTCACCCTGATCCCTACATAAGAGGTGACGGTTTTGGAAATCAACTTGATGATCACCTAGAGGCCGACTCAAATAGGGTTTCAACCAGTTCGACTTTTGGTAGGGTAGATATTTGAGTTAGGAATCCAACGCAACAAGAATCAAGGGTAAAGCTTATTTCTGGAGAGATTTATAGCCGTTTTACTGACGGCTGCCAGAGAACGGGGCCAAATCTGGTCACCGGCTAAAGGGGTACCCCTTTGGGCGAGCTCAAAAATTTGATTTTTTTAAAAGCGGACGGATTAGGCATATATGATCACTTGGATTGATTCATAATGGACTCTAGTGTTCAAAAATGTTAAACTCAATGAAAAACCCGACGTTCACCCCGATCTCTACATAAGAGGTGACGGTTTTGGAAATCAACTTGATGATCACCTAGAGGCCGACTCAAATAGGGTTTCAAAAAGTTCGACATTTGGTAGGGTAGATATTTGAGTTAGGAATCCAATGCAACAAGAATCACGGACAAAGATTATTTCTGGATAGAGTTATAGCCGTTTTACTGACGGCTGCCAGAAAACGGGGCCAAATTTGGCCACCGGCCAAAGGGGTACTCCTTTGGGCGGGCTCAAAAATTTGATTTTTTCAAAAGTGGACAGATTAGGCATATATGATCATACGGATTGATTCATAATGGACTCTAGTGTTCAAAAATTCTAGACTCAATGAAAAACCCGACGTTCACCCCGATCCCTAGATAAGAGGTGACGGTTTTGGAAATCAACTTGATAATCACCTAGAGGCCGACTCAAAAAGGGTTTCAACCAGTTCGACTTTTGGTAGAGTAGATATTTGAGTTAGGAATCCAACGCAACAAGAATCACGGGTAAAGCTTACTTTTGGAAAGAGTTATAGCCGTTTTACTGACGGCTCCCAGAGAAAGGGGCCAAATCTGGTCACCGGCCAAAGGGGTACCCTTTGGGCGGGCTCAAAAATTTGATTTTTTTAAAAGCGGACGGATTAGGCATATATGATCACTTGGATTGATTCATAATGGACTCTAGTGTTCAAAAATGTTAGTCTCAATTAAAACCCGACGTTCACCCCGATCTCTACATAAGAGGTGACGGTTTTGGAAATCAACTTAATGATCACCTAGAGGCCGACTCACATAGGGTTTCAAACAGTTCGACATTTGGTAGGGTAGATATTTGAGTTAGGAATCCAACGCAACAAGAATCACGGACAAAGATTATTTCTGGAGAGAGTTATAGCCGTTTTACTGACGGCTGCCAGAAAACGAGGCCAAATCTGGCCACCGGCCAAAGGGGTACCCCTTTGGGCGGGCTCAAAAATTTGATTTGTTCAAAAGTGGACAGATTAGGCATATATGATCATACGGATTGATTCATAGTGGACTCTAGTGTTCAAAAATTTTAGACTCAATGAAAAACCCGACGTTCACCCTGATCCCTACATAAGAGGTGACGGTTTTGGAAATCAACTTGATGATCACCTAGAGGCCGACTCAAATAGGGTTTCAACCAGTTCGACTTTTGGTAGGGTAGATATTTGAGTTAGGAATCCAACGCAACAAGAATCAAGGGTAAAGCTTATTTCTGGAGAGATTTATAGCCGTTTTACTGACGGCTGCCAGAGAACGGGGCCAAATCTGGTCACCGGCTAAAGGGGTACCCCTTTGGGCGAGCTCAAAAATTTGATTTTTTTAAAAGCGGACGGATTAGGCATATATGATCACTTGGATTGATTCATAATGGACTCTAGTGTTCAAAAATGTTAAACTCAATGAAAAACCCGACGTTCACCCCGATCTCTACATAAGAGGTGACGGTTTTGGAAATCAACTTGATGATCACCTAGAGGCCGACTCAAATAGGGTTTCAAAAAGTTCGACATTTGGTAGGGTAGATATTTGAGTTAGGAATCCAATGCAACAAGAATCACGGACAAAGATTATTTCTGGAGAGAGTTATAGCCGTTTTACTGACGGCTGGCAGAAAACGGGGCCAAATCTGGCTACCGACTAAAAGGGTTCCCTTTAGGGCGGGCTCAAAAATTTGATTTTATCAAAAGTGGACAGATTAGGCATATATGATCATACGGATTGATTCATAATGGACTCTAGTGTTCAAAAATGTTAGACTCAATGAAAAACCCGACGTTCACCCTGATCCCTACATAAGAGGTGACGGTTTTTGAAATGAACTTGATAATCACCTAGAGGCCGACTCAAATAGGGTTTCATCCGGTTCGACTTTTGGTAGGGTAGATATTTGAGTTAGGAATCCAACGCAACAAGAATCACGGGTAAAGCTTACTTCTGGAGAGAGTTATAGCCGTTTTACTCACGGCTGCCAGAACACGGGCCCAAATCTGGTCACCGGCCAAAGGCGGTACCTTTGGGTGGGCTCAAAAATTTGATTTGTTCAACAATGGATGGATTAGGCATATATGATCACTTGGATTGATTCTTAATGGACTCTAGTGTTCAAAAATGCTAGACTCCATGAAAAACCCGACGTTCACCCCAATCCCTACATATGAGGTGACGGTTTTGGAAATCAACTTGATAATCACCTAGAGGCCGACTCAAATAGGGTTTCAACTGGCTCAACTTTTGGTAGGGTAGATATTTGAGTTAGGAATCCAACGCAACAAGAATCACGGGTAAAGCTTACTTCTGGAGAGAGTTATAGCCGTTTTACTGATGGCTGCCAGAAAACGGGGCCAAATCTGGCCACCGGCCACAGGGGTACCCGTTTGGGCGGGCTCAAAAATTTGATTTTTTCAAAAGTGGACAGATTAGGCATATATGATCATACGGATTGATTTATAATGGACTCTATTGTTCAAAAATGCTAGACTCAATGGAAAACACGACGTTCACCCAGATCCCTACATAAGAGGTGACGGTTTTGGAAATCAACTTGATAATTACCTAGAGGCCGACTCAAATAGGGTTTCAACCGGTTCGACTTTTGGTAGGGTAGATATTTGAGTTAGGAATCTAACACAACAAGAATCACGAGTAAAGCTTACTTCTGGAGAGAGTTATAGCCGTTTTACTGACGGCTGCCAGAAAACGGGGCCAAATCTGGCCACCGGCCAAAGGGGTACCCCTTTGGGCGGGCTCAAAAATTTGATTTTTTCTAAAGTGGAAAGATTAAGCATATATGATCATACGGATTGATTCATAATGGACTCTAGTGTTCGAAAATGCTAGACTCAATGAAAAACCCGACGTTCACCCCGATCTCTACATAAGAGGTGACGGTTTTGGAAATCAACTTGATGATCACCTAGAGGCCGACTCAAATAGGGTTTCAAACAGTTCGACATTTGGTAGGGTAGATCTTTGAGTTAGAAATCCAATGCAACAAGAATCACGGACAAATATTGTTTCTGGAGAGAGTTATAGCCGTTTTACTGACGGCTGCCAGAAAACGGGGCCAAATCTGGCCACCGGCCAAAGGGGTACCCCTTTGGGCGGGCTCAAAAATTTGATTTGTTCAAAAGTGGACAGATTAGGCATATATGATCATACGGATTGATTCATAGTGGACTCTAGTGTTCAAAAATTTTAGACTCAATGAAAAACCCGACGTTCACCCTGATCCCTACATAAGAGGTGACGGTTTTGGAAATCAACTTGATGATCACCTAGAGGCCGACTCAAATAGGGTTTCAACCAGTTCGACTTTTGGTAGGGTAGATATTTGAGTTAGGAATCCAACGCAACAAGAATCAAGGGTAAAGCTTATTTCTGGAGAGATTTATAGCCGTTTTACTGACGGCTGCCAGAGAACGGGGCCAAATCTGGTCACCGGCTAAAGGGGTACCCCTTTGGGCGAGCTCAAAAATTTGATTTTTTTAAAAGCGGACGGATTAGGCATATATGATCACTTGGATTGATTCATAATGGACTCTAGTGTTCAAAAATGTTAAACTCAATGAAAAACCCGACGTTCACCCCGATCTCTACATAAGAGGTGACGGTTTTGGAAATCAACTTGATGATCACCTAGAGGCCGACTCAAATAGGGTTTCAAAAAGTTCGACATTTGGTAGGGTAGATATTTGAGTTAGGAATCCAATGCAACAAGAATCACGGACAAAGATTATTTCTGGATAGAGTTATAGCCGTTTTACTGACGGCTGCCAGAAAACGGGGCCAAATTTGGCCACCGGCCAAAGGGGTACTCCTTTGGGCGGGCTCAAAAATTTGATTTTTTCAAAAGTGGACAGATTAGGCATATATGATCATACGGATTGATTCATAATGGACTCTAGTGTTCAAAAATTCTAGACTCAATGAAAAACCCGACGTTCACCCCGATCCCTAGATAAGAGGTGACGGTTTTGGAAATCAACTTGATAATCACCTAGAGGCCGACTCAAAAAGGGTTTCAACCAGTTCGACTTTTGGTAGAGTAGATATTTGAGTTAGGAATCCAACGCAACAAGAATCACGGGTAAAGCTTACTTTTGGAAAGAGTTATAGCCGTTTTACTGACGGCTCCCAGAGAAAGGGGCCAAATCTGGTCACCGGCCAAAGGGGTACCCTTTGGGCGGGCTCAAAAATTTGATTTTTTTAAAAGCGGACGGATTAGGCATATATGATCACTTGGATTGATTCATAATGGACTCTAGTGTTCAAAAATGTTAGTCTCAATTAAAACCCGACGTTCACCCCGATCTCTACATAAGAGGTGACGGTTTTGGAAATCAACTTAATGATCACCTAGAGGCCGACTCACATAGGGTTTCAAACAGTTCGACATTTGGTAGGGTAGATATTTGAGTTAGGAATCCAACACAACAAGAATCACGGACAAAGATTATTTCTGGAGAGAGTTATAGCCGTTTTACTGACGGCTGCCAGAAAACGAGGCCAAATCTGGCCACCGGCCAAAGGGGTACCCCTTTGGGCGGGCTCAAAAATTTGATTTGTTCAAAAGTGGACAGATTAGGCATATATGATCATACGGATTGATTCATAGTGGACTCTAGTGTTCAAAAATTTTAGACTCAATGAAAAACCCGACGTTCACCCTGATCCCTACATAAGAGGTGACGGTTTTGGAAATCAACTTGATGATCACCTAGAGGCCGACTCAAATAGGGTTTCAACTGGCTCAACTTTTGGTAGGGTAGATATTTGAGTTAGGAATCCAACGCAACAAGAATCACGGGTAAAGCTTACTTCTGGAGAGAGTTATAGCCGTTTTACTGATGGCTGCCAGAAAACGGGGCCAAATCTGGCCACCGGCCACAGGGGTACCCGTTTGGGCGGGCTCAAAAATTTGATTTTTTCAAAAGTGGACAGATTAGGCATATATGATCATACGGATTGATTTATAATGGACTCTATTGTTCAAAAATGCTAGACTCAATGGAAAACACGACGTTCACCCAGATCCCTACATAAGAGGTGACGGTTTTGGAAATCAACTTGATAATTACCTAGAGGCCGACTCAAATAGGGTTTCAACCGGTTCGACTTTTGGTAGGGTAGATATTTGAGTTAGGAATCTAACACAACAAGAATCACGAGTAAAGCTTACTTCTGGAGAGAGTTATAGCCGTTTTACTGACGGCTGCCAGAAAACGGGGCCAAATCTGGCCACCGGCCAAAGGGGTACCCCTTTGGGCGGGCTCAAAAATTTGATTTTTTCTAAAGTGGAAAGATTAAGCATATATGATCATACGGATTGATTCATAATGGACTCTAGTGTTCGAAAATGCTAGACTCAATGAAAAACCCGACGTTCACCCCGATCTCTACATAAGAGGTGACGGTTTTGGAAATCAACTTGATGATCACCTAGAGGCCGACTCAAATAGGGTTTCAAACAGTTCGACATTTGGTAGGGTAGATCTTTGAGTTAGAAATCCAATGCAACAAGAATCACGGACAAATATTGTTTCTGGAGAGAGTTATAGCCGTTTTACTGACGGCTGCCAGAAAACGGGGCCAAATCTGGCCACCGGCCAAAGGGGTACCCCTTTGGGCGGGCTCAAAAATTTGATTTGTTCAAAAGTGGACAGATTAGGCATATATGATCATACGGATTGATTCATAGTGGACTCTAGTGTTCAAAAATTTTAGACTCAATGAAAAACCCGACGTTCACCCTGATCCCTACATATGAGGTGACGGTTTTGGAAATCAACTTGATAATCACCTAGAGGCCGACTCAAATAGGGTTTCAACTGGCTCAACTTTTGGTAGGGTAGATATTTGAGTTAGGAATCCAACGCAACAAGAATCACGGGTAAAGCTTACTTCTGGAGAGAGTTATAGCCGTTTTACTGATGGCTGCCAGAAAACGGGGCCAAATCTGGCCACCGGCCACAGGGGTACCCGTTTGGGCGGGCTCAAAAATTTGATTTTTTCAAAAGTGGACAGATTAGGCATATATGATCATACGGATTGATTTATAATGGACTCTATTGTTCAAAAATGCTAGACTCAATGGAAAACACGACGTTCACCCAGATCCCTACATAAGAGGTGACGGTTTTGGAAATCAACTTGATAATTACCTAGAGGCCGACTCAAATAGGGTTTCAACCGGTTCGACTTTTGGTAGGGTAGATATTTGAGTTAGGAATCTAACACAACAAGAATCACGAGTAAAGCTTACTTCTGGAGAGAGTTATAGCCGTTTTACTGACGGCTGCCAGAAAACGGGGCCAAATCTGGCCACCGGCCAAAGGGGTACCCCTTTGGGCGGGCTCAAAAATTTGATTTTTTCTAAAGTGGAAAGATTAAGCATATATGATCATACGGATTGATTCATAATGGACTCTAGTGTTCGAAAATGCTAGACTCAATGAAAAACCCGACGTTCACCCCGATCTCTACATAAGAGGTGACGGTTTTGGAAATCAACTTGATGATCACCTAGAGGCCGACTCAAATAGGGTTTCAAACAGTTCGACATTTGGTAGGGTAGATCTTTGAGTTAGAAATCCAATGCAACAAGAATCACGGACAAATATTGTTTCTGGAGAGAGTTATAGCCGTTTTACTGACGGCTGCCAGAAAACGGGGCCAAATCTGGCCACCGGCCAAAGGGGTACCCCTTTGGGCGGGCTCAAAAATTTGATTTGTTCAAAAGTGGACAGATTAGGCATATATGATCATACGGATTGATTCATAGTGGACTCTAGTGTTCAAAAATTTTAGACTCAATGAAAAACCCGACGTTCACCCTGATCCCTACATAAGAGGTGACGGTTTTGGAAATCAACTTGATGATCACCTAGAGGCCGACTCAAATAGGGTTTCAACCAGTTCGACTTTTGGTAGGGTAGATATTTGAGTTAGGAATCCAACGCAACAACAATCAAGGGTAAAGCTTATTTCTGGAGAGATTTATAGCTGTTTTACTGACGGCTGCCAGAGAACGGGGCCAAATCTGGTCACCGGCTAAAGGGGTACCCCTTTGGGCGAGCTCAAAAATTTGATTTTTTTAAAAGCGGACGGATTAGGCATATATGATCACTTGGATTGATTCATAATGGACTCTAGTGTTCAAAAATGTTAAACTCAATGAAAAACCCGACGT
The DNA here is from genome assembly GCA_026008535.1 of Perilla frutescens. NCBI lineage: Eukaryota > Viridiplantae > Streptophyta > Magnoliopsida > Lamiales > Lamiaceae > Perilla > Perilla frutescens. The sequence continues at coordinate 76,189,840 of BRKX01000003.1, forward strand.
TCACCCCGATCTCTACATAAGAGGTGACGGTTTTGGAAATCAACTTGATGATCACCTAGAGGCCGACTCAAATAGGGTTTCAAAAAGTTCGACATTTGGTAGGGTAGATATTTGAGTTAGGAATCCAATGCAACAAGAATCACGGACAAAGATTATTTCTGGATAGAGTTATAGCCGTTTTACTGACGGCTGCCAGAAAACGGGGCCAAATTTGGCCACCGGCCAAAGGGGTACTCCTTTGGGCGGGCTCAAAAATTTGATTTTTTCAAAAGTGGACAGATTAGGCATATATGATCATACGGATTGATTCATAATGGACTCTAGTGTTCAAAAATTCTAGACTCAATGAAAAACCCGACGTTCACCCCGATCCCTAGATAAGAGGTGACGGTTTTGGAAATCAACTTGATAATCACCTAGAGGCCGACTCAAAAAGGGTTTCAACCAGTTCGACTTTTGGTAGAGTAGATATTTGAGTTAGGAATCCAACGCAACAAGAATCACGGGTAAAGCTTACTTTTGGAAAGAGTTATAGCCGTTTTACTGACGGCTCCCAGAGAAAGGGGCCAAATCTGGTCACCGGCCAAAGGGGTACCCTTTGGGCGGGCTCAAAAATTTGATTTTTTTAAAAGCGGACGGATTAGGCATATATGATCACTTGGATTGATTCATAATGGACTCTAGTGTTCAAAAATGTTAGTCTCAATTAAAACCCGACGTTCACCCCGATCTCTACATAAGAGGTGACGGTTTTGGAAATCAACTTAATGATCACCTAGAGGCCGACTCACATAGGGTTTCAAACAGTTCGACATTTGGTAGGGTAGATATTTGAGTTAGGAATCCAACGCAACAAGAATCACGGACAAAGATTATTTCTGGAGAGAGTTATAGCCGTTTTACTGACGGCTGCCAGAAAACGAGGCCAAATCTGGCCACCGGCCAAAGGGGTACCCCTTTGGGCGGGCTCAAAAATTTGATTTGTTCAAAAGTGGACAGATTAGGCATATATGATCATACGGATTGATTCATAGTGGACTCTAGTGTTCAAAAATTTTAGACTCAATGAAAAACCCGACGTTCACCCTGATCCCTACATAAGAGGTGACGGTTTTGGAAATCAACTTGATGATCACCTAGAGGCCGACTCAAATAGAGTTTCAACCAGTTCGACTTTTGGTAGGGTAGATATTTGAGTTAGGAATCCAACGCAACAAGAATCAAGGGTAAAGCTTATTTCTGGAGAGATTTATAGCCGTTTTACTGACGGCTGCCAGAGAACGGGGCCAAATCTGGTCACCGGCTAAAGGGGTACCCCTTTGGGCGAGCTCAAAAATTTGATTTTTTTAAAAGCGGACGGATTAGGCATATATGATCACTTGGATTGATTCATAATGGACTCTAGTGTTCAAAAATGTTAAACTCAATGAAAAACCCGACGTTCACCCCGATCTCTACATAAGAGGTGACGGTTTTGGAAATCAACTTGATGATCACCTAGAGGCCGACTCAAATAGGGTTTCAAAAAGTTCGACATTTGGTAGGGTAGATATTTGAGTTAGGAATCCAATGCAACAAGAATCACGGACAAAGATTATTTCTGGAGAGAGTTATAGCCGTTTTACTGACGGCTGGCAGAAAACGGGGCCAAATCTGGCCACCGACGAAAGGGGTACCCCTTTGGGCGGGCTCAAAAATTTGATTTTTTCAAAAGTGGACAGATTAGGAATATATGATCATACGGATTGATTCATAATGGACTCTAGTGTTCAAAAATGCTAGACTCTATGAAAAACCCGACGTTCACCCCGATCCCTACATAAGAGGTGACGGTTTTGGAAATGAACTTGATAATCACCTAGAGGCCGACTCAAATAGGGTTTCAACCGGTTCATCTTTTGGTAGGGTAGATATTTGAGTTAGGAATCCAAGGCAACAAGAATCACGGGTAAAGCTTACTTCTGGAGAGAGTTATAGCCGTTTTACTCACGGCTGTCAGAAAACGGGGCCAAATCTGGTCACCAGCGAAAGGCGTACCCCTTTGGGCGGGCTCAAAAATTTGATTTTTTCAAGACTGGACGGATTAGGCATATATGATCACTTGGATTGATTCATAATGGACTCCAGTGTTCAAAAATGCTAGACTCAATGAAAAACCCGACGTTCACCCCGATCCCTACATAAGAGGTGACGGTTTTGGAAATCAACTTGATAATCACCTAGAGGCCGACTCAAATAGGGTTTCAACCGGTTCGACTTTTCGTAGGGTAGATATTTGAGTTAGAAATCCAACGGAAAAAGAATCACGGGTAAAACTTACTTCTGGAGAGTGTTATAGCCGTTTTACTGACGGCTGGCAGAAAACGGGGCCAAATCTGGCCACCGACTAAAGGGGTACCCCTTTGGGCGGGTTCAAAAATTTGATTTTTTCAAAAGTGGACAGATTAGGCATATATGATCATACGGATTGATCCATAATGGACTCTAGTGTTCAAAAATGCTAGACTCAATGAAAAACCCGACATTCACCCCGATCCCTACATAATAGGTGACGGTTTTGGAAATAAACTTGATAATCACCTAGAGGCCGACTCAAATAAGGTTTCAACCGGTTCGACTTTTGGTAGGGTAGATATTTGAGTTAGGAATCAAACGCAATAAGAATCACGGGTAAAGCGTACTTCTGGAGAAAGTTATAGCCGTTTTACTTACGACTGTCAGAAAACGGGGCGAAATCTGGTCACCAGCAAAAGGCGTACCCCTTTGGACGGGCTCAAAAATTTGATTTTTTCAAGACTGATGGATTAGGCATATATGATCACTTGGATTGATTCATAATGGACTCTAGTGTTAAAAAATGCTAGACTTAATGAAAAACCCGACGTTCACCCCGATCTCTAAATAAGAGGTGACGGTTTTGGAAATCAACTTGATGATCACCTAGAGGCCGACTCAAATAGGGTTTCAACCAGTTCGACTATTGGTAGGGTAGATATTTGAGTTAGGAATCCAACGCAACAAGAATTACGGGTAAAACTTACTTCTGGAGAGAGTTATAGCCGTTTTACTGACGGCTGGCAGAAAACGGGGCCAAATCTGGCCACCGACGAAAGGGGTACCCCTTTGGGCGGGCTCAAAAATTTGATTTTTTCAAAAGTGGACAGATTAGGCATATATGATCATACGGATTGATTCATAATGGACTCTAGTGTTCAAAAATGCTAGACTCAATGAAAAACCCGACATTCACCCCGATCCCTACATAAGAGGTGACGGTTTTGGAAATAAACTTGATAATCACCTAGAGGCCGACTCAAATAGGGTTTTAACCGGTTTGACTTTTGGTAGGGTAGATATTTGAGTTAGGAATCAAACGCAACAAGAATCACGGGTAAAGCATACTTCTGGAGAGAGTTATAGCCGTTTTACTCACGGCTGTCAGAAAACAGGGCCAAATCTGGTCACCAGCGAAAGGCGTACCCCTTTGGGCGGGCTCAAAAATTTGATTTTTTCAAGACTGGACGGATTAGGCATATATGATTACTTGGATTGATTCATAATGGACTCTAGTGTTGAAAAATGCTAGACTCAATGAAAAACCCGACGTTCACCCCGATCCCTACATAAGAGGTGACGGTTTTGGAAATGAACTTGATAATCACCTAGAGGCCGACTCAAATAGGGTTTCAACCGGTTCGACTTTTGGTAGGGTAGATATTTGAGTTAGGAATCCAACGCAATAAGAATCACGGGTAAAACTTACTTCTGGAGAGTGTTATAGCCGTTTTACTGACGGCTGGCAGAAAACTGGGCCAAATCTGGCCACCGACTAAAGGGGTACCCCTTTGGGCGGGCTCAAAAATTTGATTTTTTCAAAAGTGGACAGATTAGGCATATATGATCATACGGATTGATTCATAATGGACTCTAGTGTTCAAAAATGCTAGACTCAATGAAAAACCCGACATTCACCCCGATCCCTACATAAGAGGTGACGGTTTTGTAAATCAACTTGATAATCACCTAGAGGCCGACTCAAATAGGGTTTCAACCGGTTCGACTTTTGGTAGGGTAGATATTTGAGTTAGGAATCCAACGCAACAAGAATCACGGGTAAAGCTTACTTCTGGAGAGAGTTATAGCCGTTTTAGTGACGGCTGCCAGAAAACGGGGCCAAATCTGGCCACCAGCCAAAGGGGTACCCCTTTGGTCGGGCTCAAAAATTTGATTTTTTCAAAAGTGGACAGATTAGGAATATATGATCACTTGGATTAATTCATAATGGACTCTAGTGTTCAAAAATGCTAGACTTAATAAAAAACCCAACGTTCACCCCGATATCTACATAAGAGGTGACGGTTTTGGATATCAACTTGATGATCATCTAGAGGCCGACTCACATAGGGTTTCAAACAGTTCGCCATTTGGTAGGGTAGATATTTGAGTTAGGAATCCAACGCAACAAGAATCACGGACAAAGATTATTTCTGGAGAGAGTTATAGCCGTTTTACTTACGGCTGCCAGAAAACGAGGCCAAATCTGGCCACCGGCCAAACGGGTACCCCTTTGGGCGGGCTCAAAAATTTGATTTTTTCAAAAGTGGACAGATTAGGCATATATGATCATACGGATTGATTCATAATGGACTCTAGTGTTCAAAAATGCTAGACTCAATGAAAACCCGACGTTCACCCCGATCCCTACATAAGAGGTGACGGTTTTGGAAATCAACCTTATAATCACCTAGAGGCTGACTCAAATAGGGTTTCAACCGGTTCGACTTTTGGTAGGGTAGATATTTGAGTTAGGAATCCAACGCAACAAGAATCACGGGTAAAGCTTACTTCTGGAGAGAGTTATAGCCGTTTTAGTGACGGCTGCCAGAAAACGGGGCCAAATCTGGCCACCAGCCAAAGGGGTACCCCTTTGGGCGGGCTCAAAAATTTGATTTTTTCAAAAGTGGACAGATTAGGAATATATGATCACTTGGATTAATTCATAATGGACTCTAGTGTTCAAAAATGCTAGACTTAATAAAAAACCCGACGTTCACCCCGATCTCTACATAAGAGGTGACGGTTTTGGAAATCAACTTGATGATCATCTAGAGGCCGACTCACATAGGGTTTCAAACAGTTCGACATTTGGTAGGGTAGATATTTGAGTTAGGAATCCAACGCAACAAGAATCACGGAGAAAGATTATTTCTGGAGAGAGTTATAGCCGTTTTACTTACGGCTGCCAGAAAACGAGGCCAAATTTGGCCACCGGCCAAACGGGTACCCCTTTGGGCGGGCTCAAAAATTTGATTTTTTCAAAAGTGGACAGATTAGGCATATATGATCATACGGATTGATTCATAATGGACTCTAGTGTTCAAAAATGCTAGACTCAATGAAAACACGACGTTCACCCCGATCCCTACATAAGAGGTGACGGTTTTGGAAATCAACTTGATAATCACCTAGAGGCCGACTCAAATAGGCTTTCAACCAGTTCAACTTTTGGTAGGGTAGATATTTGAGTTAGGAATCCAATGCAATAAGAATCACGGGTAAAGCTTACTTCTGGAGAGAGTTATAGCCGTTTTACTGATGGCTACCAGAGAACCGGGCCAAATCTGGTCACCGACCAAAGGCGTACCCCTTTGGGCGGGCTCAAAAATTTCATTTTTTCAAAAGTGGACGGATTAGGCATATATGATCACTTGGATTGATTCATAATGGACTCTAGTGTTCAAAAATGTGAGACTCAATGAAAAACCCGACGTTCACCCCGATCTCTACATAAGAGGTGACGGTTTTGGAAATCAACTTGATGATCACCTAGAGGCCGACTCAAATAGGGTTTCAACCAGTTCGACTTTTGGTAGGGTAGATATTTTAGTTAGGAATCCAATGCAATAAGAATCACGGGTAAAGCTTACTTCTGGAGAGAGTTATAGCCGTTTTACTGACGGCTGGCAGAAAACGGGGCAAAATCTGGCCACCGGCCAAAGGGGTACCCCTTTGGGCGGGCTCAAAAATTTGATTTTTTCAAAAGTGGAAGGATTAGGCATATATGATCATATGAATTGATTTATAATGGAGACTAGTGTTCAAAAATGCTAGAATCAATGAAAAACCCGACGTTCACCCCGATCCCTACATAAGAGGTGACGGTTTTGGAAATCAACTTCATAATCACCTAAAGGACGACTCAAATAGGGTTTCAACCGGTTCGACTTTTGGTAGGGTAGATATTTGAGTTAGGAATCCAACGCAACAAGAATCACGGGTAAAGCTTACTTCTGGAGAGAGTTATAGCCGTTTTAGTGACGGCTGCCAGAAAACGGGGCCAAATCTGGCCACCAGCCAAAGGGGTACCCCTTTGGTCGGGCTCAAAAATTTGATTTTTTCAAAAGTGGACAGATTAGGAATATATGATCACTTGGATTAATTCATAATGGACTCTAGTGTTCAAAAATGCTAGACTTAATAAAAAACCCGACGTTCACCCCGATATCTACATAAGAGGTGACGGTTTTGGAAATCAACTTGATGATCATCTAGAGGCCGACTCACATAGGGTTTCAAACAGTTCGCCATTTGGTAGGGTAGATATTTGAGTTAGGAATCCAACGCAACAAGAATCACGGACAAAGATTATTTCTGGAGAGAGTTATAGCCGTTTTACTTACGGCTGCCAGAAAACGAGGCCAAATCTGGCCACCGGCCAAACGGGTACCCCTTTGGGCGGGCTCAAAAATTTGATTTTTTCAAAAGTGGACAGATTAGGCATATATGATCATACGGATTGATTCATAATGGACTCTAGTGTTCAAAAATGCTAGACTCAATGAAAACCCGACGTTCACCCCGATCCCTACATAAGAGGTGACGGTTTTGGAAATCAACCTTATAATCACCTAGAGGCTGACTCAAATAGGGTTTCAACCGGTTCAACTTTTGGTAGGGTAGATATTTGAGTTAGGAATCCAACGCAACAATAATCACGGGTAAAACTTACTTCAGGAGAGAGTTATAGCCGTTTTACTGACGGCTGCCAGAGAACGGGGCCAAATCTGGTCACCGGCCAAAGTGGTACCCCTTTGGGCGGGCTCAAAAATTTCATTTTTTCAAAAGTGGACGGATTAGGCATATATGATCACTTGGATTGATTCATAATGGACTCTAGTGTTCAAAAATGTTAGACTCAATGAAAAACCCGACGTTCACCCCGATCTGTACATAAGAGGTAACGGTTTTGGAAATCAAATTGATAATCACCTAGAGGCCGACTCAAATAGGGTTTCAACCGGTTCGACTTTTGGTAGGGTAGATATTTGAGTTAGGAATCCAACGCAACAAGAATCACGGGTAAAGCTTACTTCTGGAGAGAGTTATAGCCGTTTTAGTGACGGCTGCCAGAAAACGGGGCCAAATCTGGCCACCAGCCAAAGGGGTACCCCTTTGGGCGGGCTCAAAAATTTGATTTTTTCAAAAGTGGACAGATTAGGAATATATGATCACTTGGATTAATTCATAATGGACTCTAGTGTTCAAAAATGCTAGACTTAATAAAAAACCCGACGTTCACCCCGATCTCTACATAAGAGGTGACGGTTTTGGAAATCAACTTGATGATCATCTAGAGGCCGACTCACATAGGGTTTCAAACAGTTCGACATTTGGTAGGGTAGATATTTGAGTTAGGAATCCAACGCAACAAGAATCACGGACAAAGATTATTTCTGGAGAGAGTTATAGCCGTTTTACTTACGGCTGCCAGAAAACGAGGCCAAATTTGGCCACCGGCCAAACGGGTACCCCTTTGGGCGGGCTCAAAAATTTGATTTTTTCAAAAGTGGACAGATTAGGCATATATGATCATACGGATTGATTCATAATGGACTCTAGTGTTCAAAAATGCTAGACTCAATGAAAACACGACGTTCACCCCGATCCCTACATAAGAGGTGACGGTTTTGGAAATCAACTTGATAATCACCTAGATGCCGACTCAAATAGGCTTTCAACCAGTTCAACTTTTGGTAGGGTAGATATTTGAGTTAGGAATCCAACGCAATAAGAATCACGGGTAAAGCTTACTTCTGGAGAGAGTTATAGCCGTTTTACTGATGGCTACCAGAGAACCGGGCCAAATCTGGTCACCGACCAAAGGCGTACCCCTTTGGGCGGGCTCAAAAATTTCATTTTTTCAAAAGTGGACGGATTAGGCATATATGATCACTTGGATTGATTCATAATGGACTCTAGTGTTCAAAAATGTGAGACTCAATGAAAAACCCGACGTTCACCCCGATCTCTACATAAGAGGTGACGGTTTTGGAAATCAACTTGATGATCACCTAGAGGCCGACTCAAATAGGGTTTCAACCAGTTCGACTTTTGGTAGGGTAGATATTTTAGTTAGGAATCCAATGCAATAAGAATCACGGGTAAAGCTTACTTCTGGAGAGAGTTATAGCCGTTTTACTGACGGCTGGCAGAAAACGGGGCAAAATCTGGCCACAGGCCAAAGGGGTACCCCTTTGGGCGGGCTCAAAAATTTGATTTTTTCAAAAGTGGAAGGATTAGGCATATATGATCATATGAATTGATTTATAATGGAGACTAGTGTTCAAAAATGCTAGAATCAATGAAAAACCCGACGTTCACCCCGATCCCTACATAAGAGGTGACGGTTTTGGAAATCAACTTCATAATCACCTAAAGGACGACTCAAATAGGGTTTTAACCGGTTCGACTTTTGGTAGGGTAGATATTTGAGTTAGGAATCCAACGCAACAAGAATCACGGGTAAAGCTTACTTCTGGAGAGAGTTATAGCCGTTTTACTGACGGCTGCCAGAAAACGGGGCCAAATCTGGCCACCGGCCAAAGGGGTACCCCTTTGGGCGGGCTCAAAAATTTGATTTTTTCAAAAGTGGACAGATTAGGAATATATGATCACTTGGATTGATTCATAATGGACTCTAGTGTTCAAAAATGCTATACTCAATGAAAAACCCGACGTTCACCCCAATCTCTACATAAGAGGTGACGGTTTTGGAAATCAACTTGATGATCACCTAGAGGCCGACTCAAATAGGGTTTCAAACAGTTCGACATTTGGTAGGGTAGATATTTGAGTTAGGAATCCAACGCAACAAGAATCACGGACAAAGATTATTTCTGGAGAGAGTTATAGCCATTTTACTTACGGCTGCCAGAAAACGGGTCCAAATCTGGCCACCGGCCAAAGTGGTACCCCTTTGGGCGGGCTCAAAAATTTGATTTTTTCCAAAGTGGACAGATTAGGCATATATGATCATACGAATTGATTCATAATGGACTCTAGTGTTCAAAAATGCTAGACTCAATGAAAAACCCGACATTCACCCCGATCCCTACATAAGAGGTGACGGTTTTGGAAATGAACTTGATAATCACCTAGAGGCCGACTCAAATAGGGTTTTAACCGGTTCGACTTTTGGTAGGGTAGATATTTGAGTTAGGAATCAAACGCAACAAGAATCACGGGTAAAGCTTACTTCTGGAGAGAGTTATAGCCGTTTTACTCACGGCTGTCAGAAAACGGGGCCAAATCTGGTCACCAGCGAAAGGCGTACCCCTTTGGGCCGGCTCAAAAATTTGATTTTTTCAAGACTGGACGGATTAGGAATATATGATCACTTGGAATGATTTATAATGGACTCTAGTGTTCAAAAATGCTAGACTCAATGAAAAACCCGACGTTCATCCCGATCCCTACATAAGAGGTGACGGTTTTGGAAATCAACTTGATAATCACCTAGAGGCCGACTCAAATAGGGTTTCAACCGGTTCGACTTTTGGTAGGGTAGATATTTGAGTTAGGAATCCAACGCAACAAGAATCACGGGTAAAACTTACTTTTGGAGAGAGTTATAGCCGTTTTACTGACGGCTGGCAGAAAACGGGGCCAAATCTGGCCACCGACTAAAGGGATACCCCTTTGGGCGGACTCAAAAATTTGATTTTTTGAAAAGTGGACAGATAAGGCATATATGATCATACGGATTGATTCATAATGGACTCTATTGTTTAAAAATGCTAGACTCAATGAAAAACCCGACGTTCACCCCGATCCCTACATAAGAGGTGACGGTTTTGGAAATGAACTTGATAATCACCTAGAGGCTGACTCAAATAATGTTTCAACCGGTTCGAATTTTGGTAGGTTAGATATTTGAGTTAGGAATCAAACGCAACCAGAATCACGGGTAAAGATTACTTCTGGAAAAACTTATAGCCGTTTTACTCACGACTGTCAGAAAACGGGGCCAAATCTGGTCACCGGCCAAAGGCGTACCCCTTTGGACGGGCTCAAAAATTTGATTTTTTCAAGACTGGATGGATTAGACATATATGATCACTTGAATTGATTCATAATGGACTCTAGTGTCCAAAAATGCTAGACTCCATGAAAAACCCGACGTTCACCCCGATCCCTTCATATGAGATGACGGTTTTGGAAATCAACTTGATAATCACCTAGAGGCCGACTCAAATAGGGTTTCAACCGGTTCGACTTTTGGTAATGTAGATATTTGAGTTAGGAATCCAACGCAACAAGAATCACGGGTAAAGCTTACTTCTGGAGAGAGTTATAGCCGTTTTACTGACGGCTGCCAGAAAACGGGGCCAAATCTGGCCACCGGCCAAAAGGGTACCCCTTTGGGCGGGCTCAAAAATTTGATTTTTTCAAAAGTGGACAGATTAGGAATATATGATCACTTGGATTAATTCATTATGGACTCTAGTGTTCAAAACTGCTAGACTCAATGAAAAACCCGACGTTCACCCCGATCTCTACATAAGAGGTGACGGTTTTGGAAATCAACTTGATGATCACCTAGAGGCCGACTCAAATAGGGTTTCAAACAGTTCGACATTTGGTAGGGTAGATATTTGAGTTAGGAATCCAACGCAACAAGAATCACGGACAAAGATTATTTCTGGAGAGAGAGTTATAGCCGTTTTACTGACGGCTGCCCGAAAACGGGGCCAAATCTGGCCACCGGACAAACGGGTACCCCTTTGGGCTGGCTCAAAAATTTGATTTTTTCAAAAGTGGACAGATTTGGCATATATGATCATACGGATTGATTCATAATGGACTCTAGTGTTCAAAAATTCTAGACTCAATGAAAAACCCGACGTTCACCCCGATCCCTACATAAGAGGTGACGGTTTTGGAAATCAACTTGATAATCACCTAGAGGCCGACTCAAATAGGGTTTCAACCAGTTCGACTTTTGGTAGGGGAGATATTTGAGTTAGGAATCCAACGCAACAAGAATCACGGGTAAAGCTTACTTTTGGAGAGAGTTATAGCCGTTTTACTGACGGCTGCCAGAAAACGCGGCCGAATCTGGTCACCGGCCAAAGGGGTACCCCTTTGGGCGGGCTCAAAAATTTGATTTTTTCAAAAGCGAACGGATTAGGCATATATGATCACTTGGATTGATTCATAATGGACTCTAGTGTTCAAAAATGCTAGACTCAATGAAAAACCCGACGTTCACCCCGATCCCTACATATGAGGTGATGGTTTTGGAAATCAACTTGATGATCACCTAGAGGCCGACTCAAATAGGGTTTCAACCGGTTCGACTTTTGGTAGGGTAGATATTTGAGTTAGGAATCAAACGCAACAAGAATCACGGGTAAAGCTTACTTCTGGAGAGAGTTATAGCCGTTTTACTCACGGCTGTCAGAAAACGGGAGCCGAATCTGGTCACCGGCCAAAGGCGTACCCCTTTGGGCGGGCTCAAAAATTTGATTTTTTCAAGAATGGACGGATTAGGCATATATGATCACTTGGATTGATTCATAATGGACTCTAGTGTTGAAAAATGCTACACTCAATGAAAAACCCGACGTTCACCCCGATCCCTACATAAGAGGTGACGGTTTTGGAAATGAACTTGATAATCACCTAGAGGCCGACTCAAATAGGGTTTCAACCGGTTCTACTTTTGGTAGGGTAGATATTTGAGTTAGGAATCCAACGCAACAAGAATCACGGGTAAAGCTTACTTCTGGAGAGAGTTATAGCAGTTTTACTGACGGCTGCCAGAGAACGCGGTCAAATCTGGTCACCGGCCAAAGGCGTACCCCTTTGGGCGGGCTCAAAAATTTCATTTTCTCAAACGTGGACGAATTAGGCATATATGATCACTTGGATTGATTCATAATGGACTCTAGTGTTCAAAAATGCTAGACTGAATGAAAAACCCGACGTTCACCCCGATCTCTACATAAGAGGTGACGGTTTTGGAAATCAACTTGATGATCATCTAGAGGCCGACTCAAATAAGGTTTCAACCTGTACCACTTTTGGTAGGGTAGATATTTGAGTTAGGAATCCAACGCAACAAGAATCACGGGAAAAGCTTACTTGTGGAGAGAGTTATACCCGTTTTACTGACGGCTGGCAGAAAACGGGGCCAAATCTGGCCACCGGCCAAAGGGGTACCTCTTTGGGCGGGCTCAAAAATTTGATTTTTTCAAAACTGGACGGATTAGGATTATATGATCAGATGGATTGACTCATAATGGACTCTAGTGTTCAAAAATGCTAGACTCAATGAAAAACCCGACGTTCACCCCGATCCCTACATAAGAGGTGACGGTTTTGGAAATCAACTTGATAATCACCTAGAGGCCGACTCAAATAGGGTTTCAACCGGTTCGAATTTTGGTAGGGTAGATATTTGAGTTAGGAATCCAATGCAACAAGAATCACGGGTAAAGCTTACTTCTGGAGAGAGTTATAGCCATTTTACTGACGGCTGCCAGAAAACGGGGCCAAATCTGGCCACCGGCCAAAGGGGTACCCCCTTTGGGCGGGCTCAAAAATTTGATTTTTTCAAAAGTGGACAGATTAGGCCTATATGATCATATAGATTGACTCATAATGGACTCTAGTGTTCAAAAATGCTTGACTCAATGAAAAACCCGACGTTCACCCCGATCCCTACATAAGAGGTGACGTTTTTGAAAATCAACTTGATAATCACCTAGAGCATGACTCAAATTGGGTTTCAACAGGTTCGAATTTTGGTAGGGTAGATATTTGAGTTAAGAATCCAAGGTAATAAGAATCACGGGTAAAGCTTACTTCTGGAGAGAGTTATAGCAATTTTACTGACGGCTGCCAGAAAACGGGGCCAAATCTGGCCACCGGCCAAAGGTGTACCCCTTTCGGCAGGCTCAAAAATTTGATTTTTTCAAAAGTGGACGGATTAGGCATATATGATCATATGGATTGACTCATAATGGAGTCTAGTGTTAAAAAATGCTAGACTCAATGAAAAACCCGACGTTCACCCCGATCGCTACATAAGAGGTGATGTTTTTGGAAATCAACTTGATAATCACCTAGAGCAGGACTCAAATAGGGTTTCAACGGGTTCGACTTTTGGTTGGGTAGATATTTGAGTTAGGAATCCAACGCAACAAGAATCTCGGGTAAAGCTTACTTCTGGAGAGAGTTATAGCCATTTTACTGACGGCTGCCAGAAAACGGGGCCAAATCTGGCCACCGGCCAAAGGGGTACCTCTTTGGGTGGGCTCAAAAATTTGATTTTTTCAAAACTGGACGGATTAGGCATATATGATCAGATGGATTGACTCATAATGATCTCTAGTGTTCAAAAATGCTAGACTCAATGAAAAACCCGACGTTCACCCCGATCCCTACATAAGAGGTGACGTTTTTGGAAATCAACTTTATAATCACCTAGAGCACGACTCAAATAGGGTTTCAACCGGTTCGACTTTTGGTAGGGTATATATTTGAGTTAGGAATCCAACGCAACAAGAATCACGGGTAAAGCTTACTTCTAGAGAGAGTTATAGCCATTTTACTGACGGCTGCCAGAAAACGGGGCCAAATCTGGCCACCGGACAAAGGGGTACCTCTTTGGGTGGGCTCAAAAATTTGATTTTTTCAAAAATCGACGAATTAGGCATATATGATCATATGGATTGACTCATAATGGACTCTAGTGTTCAAAAATGCTAGACTCAATGAAAAACCCGACGTTCACCTCGATCCCTACATAAGAGGTGACAGTTTTGGAAATCAACTTGATAATCACCTAGAGGCCGACTCAAATAGGGTTTCAACCGGTTCGACTTTTGGTAGGGTAGATATTTGAGTTAGGAATCCAATGCAACAAGAATCACGGGTAAAGCTTACTTCTGGAGAGAGTTATAGCCATTTTACTGACGGCTGCCAGAAAACGGGGCCAAATCTGGCCACCGGCCAAAGGTGTATCCCTTTCGGCAGGCTCAAAAATTTGATTTTTTCAAAAGTGGACGGATTAGGCATATATGATCATATGGATTGACTCATAATGGACTCTAGTGTTAAAAAATGCTAGACTCAATGAAAAACCCGACGTTCACCCCGATCCCTACATAAGAGGTGATGTTTTTGGAAATCAACTTGATAATCACCTAGAGCAGGACTCAAATAGGGTTTGAACGGGTTCGACTTTTGGTTTGGTAGATATTTGAGTTAGTAATCCAATGCAATAAGAATCACGGGTAAAGCTTACTTCTGGAGAGAGTTATAGACATTTTACTGACGGCTGCCAGAAAACGGGGCCAAATCTGGCCACCGGCCAAAGGGGTCCCTCTTTGGGCGGGCTCAAAAATTTGATTTTTTCAAAACTGGACGGATTAGGCATATATGATCAGATGGATTGACTCATAATGGTCTCTAGTGTTAAAAAATGCTAGACTCAATGAAAAACCCGACGTTCACCCCGATCCCTACATAAGAGGTGACGTTTTTGGAAATCAACTTTATAATCACCTAGAGCACGACTCAAATAGGGTTTCAACCGGTTCGACTTTTGGTAGGGTCGATATTTGAGTTAGGAATCCAACGCAACAAGAATCACGGGTAAAGCTTACTTCTGGAGAGAGTTATAGCCATTTTACTGACGGCTACCAGAAAACGGGGCCAAATCTGGCCACCGGCCAAAGGGGTACCCCCTTTGGGCGGGCTCAAAAATTTGATTTTTTCAAAAGTGGACGGATTAGGCATATATGATCATATGGATTGACTCATAATGGACTCTAGTGTTCAAAAATGCTTGACTCAATGAAAAACCCGACGTTCACCCCGATCCCTACATAAGAGGTGACGTTTTTGAAAATCAACTTGATAATCACCTAGAGCACGACTCAAATTGGTTTTCAACCGGTTCGACTTTTGGTAGGGTAGATATTTGAGTTAAGAATCCAAGGTAACAAGAATCACGGGAAAAGCTTACTTCTGGAGAGAGTTATAGCCATTTTACTGACGGTTGCCAGAAAACGGGGCCAAATCTGGTCACCGGCAAAAGGGGTACCTCTTTGGGTGGGCTCAAAAATTTGATTTTTTCAAAACTGGACGGATTAGGCATATATGATCAAATGGATTGACTCATAATGGTCTCTAGTGTTCAAAAATGCTAGACTTAATGAAAAACCCGACGTTCACCCCGATCCCTACATAAGAGGTGATGTTTTTGTAAATCAAATTGATAATCACCTAGAGCAGGACTCAAATAGGGTTTCAACGGGTTCGACTTTGTGTTGGGTAGATATTTGAGTTAGGAATCCAACACAACAAGAATCACGGGTAAAGCTTACTTCTGGAGAGAGTTATAGCCATTTTACTGACGGCTGCCAGAAAACGGGGCCAAATCTGGCCACCAGCAAAAGGGGCACCTCTTTGGGCGGGCTCAAAAATTTGATTTTTTCAAAACTAGACAGATTAGGCATATATGATCAGATAGATTGACTCATAATGGTCTCTAGTGTTCAAAAATGCTAGACTCAATGAAAAACCCGACGTTCACCCCGATCCCTACATAAGAGGTGACGTTTTTGGAAATCAACTTTATAATCACCTAGAGCACGACTCAAATAGGGTTTCAACCGGTTCGAGTTTTGTTAGGGTAGATATTTGAGTTAGGAATCCAACGCAACAAGAATCACGGGTAAAGCTTATTTCTGGAGAGAGTTATAGCCATTTTACTGACGGCTGCCAGAAAACGGGGCCAAATCTGGCCACCGGCCAAAGGGGTACCTCTTTGGGCGGGCTCAAAAATTTGATTTTTTCAAAAATGGACGAATTAGGCATATATGATCATATGGATTGACTCATAATGGACTCTAGTGTTCAAAAATGCTAGACTCAATGAAAAACCCGACGTTCACCCCGATCCCTACATAAGAGGTGATGTTTTTGGAAATCAACTTGATAATCACCTAGAGCAGGACTCAAATAGGGTTTGAACGGGTTCGACTTTTGGTTTGGTAGATATTTGAGTTAGTAATCCAATGCAACAAGAATCACGGGTAAAGCTTACTTCTGGAGAGAGTTATAGACATTTTACTGACGGCTGCCAGAAAACGGGGCCAAATCTGGCCACCGGCCAAAGGGGTCCCTCTTTGGGCGGGCTCAAAAATTTGATTTTTTCAAAACTGGACGGATTAGGCATATATGATCAGATGGATTGACTCATAATGGTCTCTAGTGTTAAAAAATGCTAGACTCAATGAAAAACCCGACGTTCACCCCGATCCCTACATAAGAGGTGACGTTTTTGGAAATCAACTTTATAATCACCTAGAGCACGACTCAAATAGGGTTTCAACCGGTTCGACTTTTGGTAGGGTCGATATTTGAGTTAGGAATCCAACGCAACAAGAATCACGGGTAAAGCTTACTTCTGGAGAGAGTTATAGCCATTTTACTGACGGCTGCCAGAAAACGGGGCCAAATCTGGCCACCGGCCAAAGGGGTACCCCCTTTGGGCGGGCTCAAAAATTTGATTTTTTCAAAAGTGGATGGATTAGGCATATATGATCATATGGATTGACTCATAATGGACTCTAGTGTTCAAAAATGCTTGACTCAATGAAAAACCCGACGTTCACCCCGATCCCTACATAAGAGGTGACGTTTTTGAAAATCAACTTGATAATCACCTAGAGCACGACTCAAATTGGGTTTCAACCGGTTTGACTTTTGGTAGGGTAGATATTTGAGTTAAGAATCCAAGGTAACAAGAATCACGGGAAAAGCTTACTTCTGGAGAGAGTTATAGCCATTTTACTGACGGTTGCCAGAAAACGGGGCCAAATCTGGTCACCGGCAAAAGGGGTACCTCTTTGGGTGGGCTCAAAAATTTGATTTTTTCAAAACTGGATGGATTAGGCATATATGATCAAATGGATTGACTCATAATGGTCTCTAGTGTTCAAAAATGCTAGACTTAATGAAAAACCCGACGTTCACCCCGATCCCTACATAAGAGGTGATGTTTTTGGAAATCAACTTGATAATCACCTAGAGCAGGACTCAAATAGGGTTTCAATGGGTTCGACTTTGTGTTGGGTAGATATTTGAGTTAGGAATCCAACACAACAAGAATCACGGGTAAAGCTTACTTCTGGAGAGAGTTATAGCCATTTTACTGACGGCTGCCAGAAAACGGGGCCAAATCTGGCCACCGGCCAAAGGGGCACCTCTTTGGGCGGGCTCAAAAATTTGATTTTTTCAAAACTAGACAGATTAGGCATATATGATCAGATAGATTGACTCATAATGGTCTCTAGTGTTCAAAAATGCTAGACTCAATGAAAAACCCGACGTTCACCCCGATCCCTACATAAGAGGTGACGTTTTTGGAAATCAACATTATAATCACCTAGAGCACGACTCAAATAGGGTTTCAACCGGTTCGACTTTTGTTAGGGTAGATATTTGAGTTAGGAATCCAACGGAACAAGAATCACGGGTAAAGCTTACTTCTGGAGAGAGTTATAGGCATTTTACTGACGGCTGCCAGAAAACGGGGCAAAATCTGGCCACCGGCCAAAGGAGCACCTCTTTGGGCGGGCTCAAAAATTTGATTTTTTCAAAACTGGACGGATTAGGCATATATGATCAGATGGATTGACTCATAATGGTCTCTAGTGTTCAAAAATGCTAGACTCAATGAAAAACCCGACGTTCACCCCGATCCCTACACAAGAGGTGACGTTTTTGGAAATCAACTTTATAATCACCTAGAGCACGACTCAAATAGGGTTTCAACCGGTTCGAGTTTTGTTAGGGTAGATATTTGAGTTAGGAATCCAACGCAACAAGAATCACGGGTAAAGCTTACTTCTGGAGAGAGTTATAGCCATTTTACTGACGGCTGCCAGAAAACGGGGCCAAATCTGGCCACCGGCCAAAGGGGTACCTCTTTGGGCGGGCTCAAAAATTTGATTTTTTCAAAAATGGACGAATTAGGCATATATGATCATATGGATTGACTCATAATGGACTCTAGTGTTCAAAAATGCTAGACTCAATGAAAAACCCGACGTTCACCCCGATCCCTACATAAGAGGTGAAAGTTTTGGAAATCAATTTGATAATCACCTAGAGGCCGACTCAAATAGGGTTTCAACCGGTTCGACCTTTGGTAGGGTAGATATTTGAGTTATGAATCCAACGCAACAAGAATCACGGGTAAAGCTTACTTCTGGAGAGAGTTATAGCCATTTTACTGACGGCTGCCAGAAAACGGGGCCAAATCTGGCCACCGGCCAAAGGGGTACCCCTTTGGGCGGACTCAAAAATTTGATTTTTTCAAAAGTGGACAGATTAGGAATATATGATCACTTGGATTGATTCATAATGAACTCATAATGGATTAGGCATATATGATCATATGGATTGACTCATAATGGACTCTAGTGTTAAAAAATGCTAGACTCAATGAAAAACCCGACGTTCACCCCGATCCCTACATAAGAGGTGATGTTTTTGGAAATCAACTTGATAATCACCTAGAGCAGGACTCAAATAGGGTTTGAACGGGTTCGACTTTTGGTTTGGTAGATATTTGAGTTAGTAATCCAATGCAACAAGAATCACGGGTAAAGCTTACTTCTGGAGAGAGTTATAGACATTTTACTGACGGCTGCCAGAAAACGGGGCCAAATCTGGCCACCGGCCAAAGGGGTCCCTCTTTGGGCGGGCTCAAAAATTTGATTTTTTCAAAACTGGACGGATTAGGCATATATGATCAGATGGATTGACTCATAATGGTCTCTAGTGTTAAAAAATGCTAGACTCAATGAAAAACCCGACGTTCACCCCGATCCCTACATAAGAGGTGACGTTTTTGGAAATCAACTTTATAATCACCTAGAGCACGACTCAAATAGGGTTTCAACCGGTTCGACTTTTGGTAGGGTCGATATTTGAGTTAGGAATCCAACGCAACAAGAATCACGGGTAAAGCTTACTTCTGGAGAGAGTTATAGCCATTTTACTGACGGCTGCCAGAAAACGGGGCCAAATCTGGCCACCGGCCAAAGGGGTACCCCCTTTGGGCGGGCTCAAAAATTTGATTTTTTCAAAAGTGGATGGATTAGGCATATATGATCATATGGATTGACTCATAATGGACTCTAGTGTTCAAAAATGCTTGACTCAATGAAAAACCCGACGTTCACCCCGATCCCTACATAAGAGGTGACGTTTTTGAAAATCAACTTGATAATCACCTAGAGCACGACTCAAATTGGGTTTCAACCGGTTTGACTTTTGGTAGGGTAGATATTTGAGTTAAGAATCCAAGGTAACAAGAATCACGGGAAAAGCTTACTTCTGGAGAGAGTTATAGCCATTTTACTGACGGTTGCCAGAAAACGGGGCCAAATCTGGTCACCGGCAAAAGGGGTACCTCTTTGGGTGGGCTCAAAAATTTGATTTTTTCAAAACTGGACGGATTAGGCATATATGATCAAATGGATTGACTCATAATGGTCTCTAGTGTTCAAAAATGCTAGACTTAATGAAAAACCCGACGTTCACCCCGATCCCTACATAAGAGGTGATGTTTTTGGAAATCAACTTGATAATCACCTAGAGCAGGACTCAAATAGGGTTTCAATGGGTTCGACTTTGTGTTGGGTAGATATTTGAGTTAGGAATCCAACACAACAAGAATCACGGGTAAAGCTTACTTCTGGAGAGAGTTATAGCCATTTTACTGACGGCTGCCAGAAAACGGGGCCAAATCTGGCCACCGGCCAAAGGGGCACCTCTTTGGGCGGGCTCAAAAATTTGATTTTTTCAAAACTAGACAGATTAGGCATATATGATCAGATAGATTGACTCATAATGGTCTCTAGTGTTTAAAAATGCTAGACTCAATGAAAAACCCGACGTTCACCCCGATCCCTACATAAGAGGTGACGTTTTTGGAAATCAACTTTATAATCACCTAGAGCACGACTCAAATAGGGTTTCAACCGGTTCGACTTTTTTTAGGGTAGATATTTGAGTTAGGAATCCAACGCAACAAGAATCACGGGTAAAGCTTACTTCTGGAGAGAGTTATAGGCATTTTACTGACGGCTGCCAGAAAACGGGGCAAAATCTGGCCACCGGCCAAAGGAGCACCTCTTTGGGCGGGCTCAAAAATTTGATTTTTTCAAAACTGGACGGATTAGGCATATATGATCAGATGGATTGACTCATAATGGTCTCTAGTGTTCAAAAATGCTAGACTCAATGAAAAACTCGACGTTCACCCCGATCCCTACATAAGAGGTGACGTTTTTGGAAATCAACTTTATAATCACCTAGAGCACGACTCAAATAGGGTTTCAACCGGTTTGAGTTTTGTTAGGGTAGATATTTGAGTTAGGAATCTAACGCAACAAGAATCACGGGTAAAGCTTACTTCTGGAGAGAGTTATAGCCATTTTACTGACGGCTGCCAGAAAACGGGGCCAAATCTGGCCACCGGCCAAAGGGGTACTTCTTTGGGCGGGCTCAAAAATTTGATTTTTTCAAAAATGGACGAATTAGGCATATATGATCATATGGATTGACTCATAATGGACTCTAGTGTTCAAAAATGCTAGACTCAATGAAAAACCCGACGTTCACCCCGATCCCTACATAAGAGGTGACAGTTTTGGAAATCAATTTGATAATCACCTAGAGGCCGACTCAAATAGGGTTTCAACCGGTTCGACTTTTGGTAGGGTAGATATTTGAGTTATGAATCCAACGCAACAAGAATCACGGGTAAAGCTTACTTCTGGAGAGAGTTATAGCCATTTTACTGACGGCTGCCAGAAAACGGGGCCAAATCTGGCACCGGCCAAAGGGGTACCCCTTTGGGCGGACTCAAAAATTTGATTTTTTCAAAAGTGGACAGATTAGGAATATATGATCACTTGGATTGATTCATAATGAACTCATAATGGATTAGGCATATATGATCATATGGATTGACTCATAATGGACTCTAGTGTTCAAAAATGCTAGCCTCAATGAAAAACCCGATGTTCACCCCGATACCTACATAAGAGGTGACGATTTTGGAAATCATGTTGATAATCACCTAGAGGCCGACTCAAATAGGGTTTCAACCGGTTAGAATTTTGGTAGGGTAGATATTTGAGTTAGGAATCCAATACAACAAGAATCACGGGTAAATCTTTCTTCTGGAGAGAGTTATAGCCATTTTACTGACGGCTGCCAGAAAACGGGGCCAAATCTGGCCACCGGCAAAAGGGGGTACCCCTTTCGGCGGGATTAGAAATTTGATTTTTTCAAAATTAGACGGATTAGATATATATGATCATATGGACTGACTCATAATGGACTCTAGTGTTCCAAAATGCTAGACTCAATAAAAAACCCGACGTTCACCCCGTTCCCTACATAAGAGATGACATTTTTGGAAATCAACTTGATAATCGCCTAGAGGCCGACTCAAATAGGGTTTCAACCGGTTCGACTTTTTGTAGGGTAGATATTTGAGTTAGGAATCCAAGTCAACAATAATCACGGGTAAAGGTTACTTCTGGAGAGAGTTATAGCCATTTTACTGACGGCTGCCAGAAAACGGGGCCAAATCTGGCTACCGGCCAAAGGGGTACCCCTTTCGGCGGGCTCAAAAATTTTTTTTTTTCAAAAGTGGACGGATTAGGCATATATGATCATATGGATTTACTCATAATGGACTCTAGTGTTCAAAAATGCTAGACTCAATGAAAAACCCGACGTTCACCCCGATCCCTACATAAGAGGTGACGGTTTTGGAAATCAACTTGATAATCACCTAGAGGCCGTCTCAAATAGGGTTTCAACCGGTTCGACTTTTGGTAGGGTATATATTTGAGTTAGGAATCCAACGCAACAAGAATCACGGCTAAAGCTTACTTCTGGAGAGAGTAATAGCCATTTTGCTGACGGTTGCCAGAAAACGGAGCCAAATCTGGCCACCGGCCAAAGGGGTACCCCTTTCGGCGGGCTCTGAAATTTGATTTTTTCAAAAGTGGACGGATTAGGCATATATGATCATATGGATTGACTCATAATGGACTCTAGTGTTCAAAAATGCTAGACTCAATGAAAAACCCGGCGTTCACCCCGATCCCTACATAAGAGGTGACGGTTTTGGAAATCATGTTGATAATCACGTAGAGGCTGACTCAAGTAGGGTTTCAACCGGTTAGAATTTTGGTAGGGTAGATATTTGAGTTAGGAATCCAACGCTACAAGAATCACGGGTAAACCTTACTTCTGGAGAGAGTTATAGCCATTTTACTGACGGCTGCCAGAAAACGGGGCCAAATCTGGCCACCGGCAAAAGGGGTACCCCTTTCGGCGGGATCAAAAATTTGATTTTTTCAAAATTAGACGGATTAGATATATATGATCATATGGATTGACTCATAATGGACTCTAGTGTTCAAAAATGCTAGACTCAATGAAAAACCCGACGTTCACCCCGAACCCTACATAAGAGGTGACGTTTTCTGAAATCAACTTGATAATCACCTAGAGGCCGACTCAAATAGGGTTTCAACCGGTTCAACTTTTGGTAGGGTAGATATTTGAGTTAGGAATCCAACGCAACAAGAATCACGGGTAAAGCTTAGTTCTGGAGAGAGTTATAGCCATTTTACTGACGGCTGCCAGAAAACGGGGCCAAATCTGGCCACCGGCCAAAGGGGTACCTCTTTGGGCGGGCTCAAAAATTTGATTTTTTCAAAACTGGACGGATTAGGCATATATGATCAGATGGATTGACTCATAATGGTCTCTAGTGTTCAAAAATGCTAGACTCAATGAAAAACTCGACGTTCACCCCGATCCCTACATAAGAGGTGACGTTTTTGGAAATCAACTTTATAATCACCTAGAGCACGACTCAAATAGGGTTTCAACCGGTTCGAGTTTTGTTAGGGTAGATATTTGAGTTAGGAATCTAACGCAACAAGAATCACGGGTAAAGCTTACTTCTGGAGAGAGTTATAGCCATTTTACTGACGGCTGCCAGAAAACGGGGCCAAATCTGGCCACCGGCCAAAGGGGTACTTCTTTGGGCGGGCTCAAAAATTTGATTTTTTCAAAAATGGACGAATTAGGCATATATGATCATATGGATTGACTCATAATGGACTCTAGTGTTCAAAAATGCTAGACTCAATGAAAAACCCGACGTTCACCCCGATCCCTACATAAGAGGTGACAGTTTTGGAAATCAATTTGATAATCACCTAGAGGCCGACTCAAATAGGGTTTCAACCGGTTCGACTTTTGGTAGGGTAGATATTTGAGTTATGAATCCAACGCAACAAGAATCACGGGTAAAGCTTACTTCTGGAGAGAGTTATAGCCATTTTACTGACGGCTGCCAGAAAACGGGGCCAAATCTGGCACCGGCCAAAGGGGTACCCCTTTGGGCGGACTCAAAAATTTGATTTTTTCAAAAGTGGACAGATTAGGAATATATGATCACTTGGATTGATTCATAATGAACTCATAATGGATTAGGCATATATGATCATATGGATTGACTCATAATGGACTCTAGTGTTCAAAAATGCTAGCCTCAATGAAAAACCCGATGTTCACCCCGATACCTACATAAGAGGTGACGATTTTGGAAATCATGTTGATAATCACCTAGAGGCCGACTCAAATAGGGTTTCAACCGGTTAGAATTTTGGTAGGGTAGATATTTGAGTTAGGAATCCAATACAACAAGAATCACGGGTAAATCTTTCTTCTGGAGAGAGTTATAGCCATTTTACTGACGGCTGCCAGAAAACGGGGCCAAATCTGGCCACCGGCAAAAGGGGGTACCCCTTTCGGCGGGATCAGAAATTTGATTTTTTCAAAATTAGACGGATTAGATATATATGATCATATGGACTGACTCATAATGGACTCTAGTGTTCCAAAATGCTAGACTCAATGAAAAACCCGACGTTCACCCCGTTCCCTACATAAGAGATGACATTTTTGGAAATCAACTTGATAATCGCCTAGAGGCCGACTCAAATAGGGTTTCAACCGGTTCGACTTTTTGTAGGGTAGATATTTGAGTTAGGAATCCAAGTCAACAATAATCACGGGTAAAGATTACTTCTGGAGAGAGTTATAGCCATTTTACTGACGGCTGCCAGAAAACGGGGCCAAATCTGGCTACCGGCCAAAGGGGTACCCCTTTCGGCGGGCTCAAAAATTTTTTTTTTTCAAAAGTGGACGGATTAGGCATATATGATCATATGGATTTACTCATAATGGACTCTAGTGTTCAAAAATGCTAGACTCAATGAAAAACCCGACGTTCACCCCGATCCCTACATAAGAGGTGACGGTTTTGGAAATCAACTTGATAATCACCTAGAGGCCGTCTCAAATAGGGTTTCAACCGGTTCGACTTTTGGTAGGGTATATATTTGAGTTAGGAATCCAACGCAACAAGAATCACGGCTAAAGCTTACTTCTGGAGAGAGTAATACCAATTTTGCTGACGGTTGCCAGAAAACGGAGCCAAATCTGGCCACCGGCCAAAGGGGTACCCCTTTCGGCGGGCTCTGAAATTTGATTTTTTCAAAAGTGGACGGATTAGGCATATATGATCATATGGATTGACTCATAATGGACTCTAGTGTTCAAAAATGCTAGACTCAATGAAAAACCCGGCGTTCACCCCGATCCCTACATAAGAGGTGACGGTTTTGGAAATCATGTTGATAATCACGTAGAGGCTGACTCAAGTAGGGTTTCAACCGGTTAGAATTTTGGTAGGGTAGATATTTGAGTTAGGAATCCAACGCTACAAGAATCACGGGTAAACCTTACTTCTGGAGAGAGTTATAGCCATTTTACTGACGGCTGCCAGAAAACGGGGCCAAATCTGGCCACCGGCAAAAGGGGTACCCCTTTCGGCGGGATCAAAAATTTGATTTTTTCAAAATTGGATGGATTAGATATATATGATCATATGGATTGACTCATAATGGACTCTAGTGTTCAAAAATGCTAGACTCAATGAAAAACCCGACGTTCACCCCGAACCCTACATAAGAGGTGACGTTTTCTGAAATCAACTTGATAATCACCTAGAGGCCGACTCAAATAGGGTTTCAACCGGTTCAACTTTTGGTAGGGTAGATATTTGAGTTAGGAATCCAACGCAACAAGAATCACGGGTAAAGCTTAGTTCTGGAGAGAGTTATAGCCATTTTACTGACGGCTGCCAGAAAACGGGGCCAAATCTGGCCACCGGCCAAAGGGGTACCTCTTTGGGCGGGCTCAAAAATTTGATTTTTTCAAAACTGGACGGATTAGGCATATATGATCAGATGGATTGACTCATAATGGTCTCCAGTGTTCAAAAATTCTAGACTCAATGAAAAATCCGACGTTCACCCCGATCCCTACACAAGAGGTGACGTTTTTGGAAATCAACTTTATAATCACCTAGAGCACGACTCAAATAGGGTTTCAACCGGTTCGACTTTTGGTAGGGTAGATATTTGAGTTAGGAATCCAACGCAACAAGAATCACGGGTAAAGCTTACTTCTGGAGAGAGTTATAGCCATTTTACTGACGGCTGCCAGAAAACGGGGCCAAATCTGGCCACCGGCCAAAGGTGTACCCCTTTCGGCAGGCTCAAAAATTTGATTTTTTCAAAACTGGATGGATTAAGCATATATGATCATATGGATTGACTCATAATGGACCCTAGTGTTCAAAAATGCTTGACTAAATGAAAAACCCGACGTTCACCCCGATGCCTACATAAGAGGTGACGTTTTTGAAAATCAACTTGATAATCACCTAGAGCACGACTGAAATTGGGTTTCAACCGGTTCGAATTTTGGTAGGGTAGATATTTGAGTTAAGAATCCAAGGCAACAAGAATTACGGGTAAAGCTTACTTCTGGAGAGAGTTATAGCCATTTTACTGACGGCTGCCAAAAAACGGGGCCAAATCTGGCCACCGGCCAAAGGTGTACCCCTTTCGGCAGGCTCAAAAATTTGATTTTTTCAAAACTGGACGGATTAGGCATATATGATCAGATGGATTGACTCATAATGGTCTCTAGTGTTCAAAAATGCTAGACTCAATGAAAAACCCGTCGTTCACCCCGATCCCTACATAAGAGGTGACGTTTTTGGAAATCAACTTTGTAATCACCTAGAGCACGACTCAAATAGGGTTTCAACCGGTTCACCTTTTGGTAGGGTAGATATTTGAGTTAGGAATCCAACGAAACAAGAATCACGGGTAAAGCTTACTTCTGGAGAGAGTTATAGCCATTTTACTGACGGCTGCCAGAAAACGGGGCCAAATCTGGCCACCGGCCAAAGGGGTACCTCTTTGGGCGAGCTCAAAAATTTGATTTTTTCAAAACTGGACGGATCAGGCATATATGATCAGATGGATTGACTCATAATGGTCTCTAGTGTTCAAAAATGCTAGACTCAATGAAAAACCCGACGTTCACCCCGATCCCTACATAAGAGGTGACAGTTTTGGAAATCAACTTGATAATCACCTAGAGCCCGACTCAAATAGGGTTTCAACCGGTTCGACTTTTGGTAGGGTAGATATTTGAGTTAGGAATCCAACGCAACAAGAATCACGGGTAAAGCTTACTTTTGGAGAGAGTTATAGCCATTTTACTGACGGCTGCCTGAAAATGGGGCCAAATCTGGCCACCTGCCAAAGGGGTATCCCTTTCGGCGGGCTCAAAAATTTGATTTTTTCAAAAGTGGACGGATTAGGCATATATGATCATATGGATTGACTCATAATGGACTCCAGTGTTAAAAAATGCTAGACTCAATGAAAAACCCGACGTTCACCCCGATCCCTACATAAGAGGTGATGTTTTTGGAAATCATGTTGATAATCACCTAGAGCACGACTCAAATAGGGTTTCAACCGGTTCGACTTTTGGTAGGGTAGATATTTGAGTTAGGAATCCAACGCAACAAGAATCACGGGTAAAGCTTACTTCTGGAGAGAGTTATAGCCATTTTACTGACGACTGCCAGAAAACGGGGCCAAATCTGGCCACCGGCCAAAGGGGTACCTCTTTCGGCGGGCTCAAAAATTTGATTTTTTCAAAACTGGACGGATTAGGCATATATGATCAGATGTATTGACTCATAATGGACTCTAGTGTTAAAAAATGCTAGACTCAATGAAAAACCCGACGTTCACCCCGATCCCTACATAAGAGGTGACATTTTTGGAAATCAACTTTATAATCACCTAGAGCACGACTCAAATAGGGTTTCAACCGGTTCAACTTTTGGTAGGGTAGATATTTGAGTTAGGAATCCAACGCAACAAGAATCACGGGTAAAGCTTACTTCTGGAGAGAGTTATAGCAATTTTACTGACGGCTGCCAGAAAACGGGGCCAAATCTGGCCACCGGCCAAAGGGGTACCTCTTTGGGCGGGCTCAAAAATTTGATTTTTTCAAAACTGGACGGATCAGGCATATATGATCAGATGGATTGACTCATAATGGTCTCTAGTGTTCAAAAACGCTAGACTCAATGAAAAACCCGACGTTCACCCCGATCCCTACATAAGAGGTGACAGTTTTGGAAATCAACTTGATAATCACCTCGAGCCCGACTCAAATAGGGTTTCAACCGGTTCGACTTTTGGTAGGGTACATATTTGAGTTAGGAATCCAACGCAACAAGAATCACGGGTAAAGCTTACTTCTGGAGAGAGTTATAGCCATTTTACTGACGGCTGCCAGAAAATGGGGCCAAATCTGGCCACTGGCCAAAGGGGTACCGCTTTCGGCGGGCTCAAAAATTTGATTTTTTCAAAAGTGGACGGATTAGGCATATATGATCATATGGATTGACTCATAATGGACTCTAGTGTTCAAAAATGCTAGACTCAATGAAAAACCCGGCGTTCACCCCGATCCCTACATAAGAGGTGACGGTTTTGGAAATGATGTTGATAATCACCTAGAGGCCGACTCAAATAGGGTTTCAACCGGTTAGAATTTTGGTAGGGTAGATATTTGAGTTAGAAATCCAACGCAACAAGAATCACGGGTAAATCTTACTTCTGGAGAGAGTTATAGCCATTTTACTGACGGCTGCAAGAAAATGGGGCCAAATCTGGCCACCGGCCAAAGGTGTACCCCTTTCGGCAGGCTCAAAAATTTGATTTTTTTAAAAGTGGACGGATTAGGCATATATGATCATATGGATTGACTCATAATGGACTCTAGTGTTAAAAAATGCTAGACTCAATGAAAAACCCGACGTTCACCCCGATCCCTACATAAGAGGTGATGTTTTTGGAAATCAAATTGATAATCACCTAGAGGACGACTCAAATAGGGTTTCAACCGGTTCGACTTTTGGTAGGGTAGATATTTGAGTTAGGAATCCAACGCAACAAGAATCACGGGTAAAGCTTACTTCTGGAGAGAGTTATAGCCATTTTACTGACGACTGCCAGAAAACGGGGCCAAATCTGGCCACCGGCCAAAGGGGTACCCCTTTCGGCGGGCTCAAAAATTTGATTTTTTCAAAACTGGACGGATTAGGCATATATGGTCAGATGTATTGACTCATAATGAACTCTAGTGTTAAAAAATGCTAGACTCAATGAAAAACCCGACGTTCACCCCGATCCCTACATAAGAGGTGACATTTTTGGAAATCAACTTTATAATCACCTAGAGCACGACTCAAATAGGGTTTCAACCGGTTCAACTTTTGGTAGGGTAGATATTTGAGTTAGGAATCCAACGCAACAAGAATCACGGGTAAAGCTTACTTCTGGAGAGAGTTATAGCAATTTTACTGACGGCTGCCAGAAAACGGGGCCAAATCTGGCCACCGGCCAAAGGGGTACCTCTTTGGGCGGGCTCAAAAATTTGATTTTTTCAATACTGGACGGATCAGGCATATATGATCAGATGGATTGACTCATAATGGTCTCTAGTGTTCAAAAATGCTAGACTCAATGAAAAACCCGACGTTCACCCCGATCCCTACATAAGAGGTGACAGTTTTGGAAATCAACTTGATAATCACCTCGAGCCCGACTCAAATAGGGTTTCAACCGGTTCGACTTTTGGTAGGGTACATATTTGAGTTAGGAATCCAACGCAACAAGAATCACGGGTAAAGCTTACTTCTGGAGAGAGTTATAGCCATTTTACTGACGGCTGCCAGAAAATGGGGCCAAATCTGGCCACCGGCCAAAGGGGTACCCCTTTCGGCGGGCTCAAAAATTTGATTTTTTCAAAAGTGGACGGATTAGGCATATATGATCATATGGATTGACTCATAATGGACTCTAGTGTTCAAAAATGCTAGACTCAATGAAAAACCCGGCGTTCACCCCGATCCCTACATAAGAGGTGACGGTTTTGGAAATGATGTTGATAATCACCTAGAGGCCGACTCAAATAGGGTTTCAACCGGTTAGAATTTTGGTAGGGTAGATATTTGAGTTAGAAATCCAACGCAACAAGAATCACGGGTAAATCTTACTTCTGGAGAGAGTTATAGCCATTTTACTGACGGCTGCCAGAAAATGGGGCCAAATCTGGCCACCGGCCAAAGGTGTACCCCTTTCGGCAGGCTCAAAAATTTGATTTTTTCAAAAGTGGACGGATTAGGCATATATGATCATATGGATTGACTCATAATGGACTCTAGTGTTAAAAAATGCTAGACTCAATGAAAAACCCGACGTTCACCCCGATCGCTACATAAGAGGTGATTTTTTGGAAATCAACTTGATAATCACCTAGAGGACGACTCAAATAGGGTTTCAACCGGTTCGACTTTTGGTAGGGTAGATATTTGAGTTAGGAATCCAACGCAACAAGAATCACGGGTAAAGCTTACTTCTGGAGAGAGTTATAGCCATTTTACTGACGACTGCCAGAAAACGGGGCCAAATCTGGCCACCGGCCAAAGGGGTACCTCTTTGGGCGGGCTCAAAAATTTGATTTTTTCAAAACTGGACGGATTAGGCATATATGATCAGATGGATTGACTCATAAAGGTCTCTAGTGTTCAAAAATGCTAGACTCAATGAAAAACCCGACGTTCACCCCGATCCCTACATAAGAGGTGACGTTTTTGGAAATCAACTTTATAATCACCTAGAGCACGACTGAAATAGGGTTTCAACCGGATCGACTTTTGGTAGGGTATATATTTGAGTTAGGAATCCAACGCAACAAGAATCACGGGTAAAGCTTACTTCTGGAGAGAGTTATAGCCATTTTACTGACGGCTGCCAGAAAACGAGGCCAAATCTGGCCACCAGCCAAAGGGATACCTCTTTGGGCAGGCTCAAAAATTTGATTTTTTCAAAAATGGACGAGTTAGGCATATATGATCATACGGATTGACTCATAATGGACTCTAGTGTTAAAAAATGCTAGACTCAATGAAAAATCCGACGTTCACCCCGATCCCTACATAAGAGGTGACAGTTTTGGAAATCAACTTGATAATCACCTAGAGGCCGACTCAAATAGGGTTTCAACCGGTTCGACTTTTGGTAGGGTAGATATTTGAGTTAGGAATCCAATGCAAGAAGAATCACGGGTAAAGCTTACTTCTGGAGAGAGTTATAGCCATTTTACTGACGACTGCCAGAAAACGGGGCCAAATCTGGCCACCGGCCAAAGGGGTACCCCTTTCGGCGGGCTCAAAAATTTGATTTTTTCAAAACTGGACGGATTAGGCATATATGATCAGATGTATTGACTCATAATGGACTCTAGTGTTAAAAAATGCTAGACTCAATGAAAAACCCGACGTTCACCCCGATCCCTACATAAGAGGTGACATTTTTGGAAATCAACTTTATAATCACCTAGAGCACGACTCAAATAGGGTTTCAACCGGATCGACTTTTGGTAGGGTATATATTTGAGTTAGGAATCCAATGCAACAAGAATCACGGGTAAAGCTTACTTTTGGAGAGAGTTATAGCCATTTTACTGACGGCTGCCTGAAAATGGGGCCAAATCTGGCCACCTGCCAAAGGGGTATCCCTTTCGGCGGGCTCAAAAATTTGATTTTTTCAAAAGTGGACGGATTAGGCATATATGATCATATGGATTGACTCATAATGGACTCCAGTGTTAAAAAATGCTAGACTCAATGAAAAACCCGACGTTCACCCCGATCCCTACATAAGAGGTGATGTTTTTGGAAATCATGTTGATAATCACCTAGAGCACGACTCAAATAGGGTTTCAACCGGTTCGACTTTTGGTAGGGTATATATTTGAGTTAGGAATCCAACGCAACAAGAATCACGGGTAAAGCTTACTTCTGGAGAGAGTTATAGCCATTTTACTGACGACTGCCAGAAAACGGGGCCAAATCTGGCCACCGGCCAAAGGGGTACCTCTTTGGGCGGGCTCAAAAATTTGATTTTTTCAAAACTGGACGGATTAGGCATATATGATCAGATGGATTGACTCATAAAGGTCTCTAGTGTTCAAAAATGCTAGACTCAATGAAAAATCCGACGTTCACCCCGATCCCTACATAAGAGGTGACAGTTTTGGAAATCAACTTGATAATCACCTAGAGGCCGACTCAAATAGGGTTTCAACCGGTTCGACTTTTGGTAGGGTAGATATTTGAGTTAGGAATCCAACGCAAGAAGAATCAC
This sequence comes from Perilla frutescens, assembly GCA_026008535.1. Lineage (NCBI taxonomy): Eukaryota > Viridiplantae > Streptophyta > Magnoliopsida > Lamiales > Lamiaceae > Perilla > Perilla frutescens. Next base: position 76,221,897 of record BRKX01000003.1, read on the forward strand.
GGGTAAAGCTAACTTCTGGAGAGAGTTATAGCCATTTTACTGACGGCTGCCAGAAAATGGGGCCAAATCTGGCCACCGGCCAAAGGGGTACCCCTTTCGGCGGGCTCAAAAATTTGATTTTTTCAAAAGTGGACGGATTAGGCATATATGATCATATGGACTGACTCATAATGGACTCTAGTGTTCAAAAATGCTAGACTCAATGAAAAACCCGGCGTTCACCCCGATCCCTACATAAGAGGTGACGGTTTTGGAAATGATGTTGATAATCACCTAGAGGCCGACTCAAATAGGGTTTCAACCGGTTAGAATTTTGGTAGGGTAGATATTTGAGTTAGAAATCCAACGCAACAAGAATCACGGGTAAATCTTACTTCTGGAGAGAGTTATAGCCATTTTACTGACGGCTGCAAGAAAATGGGGCCAAATCTGGCCACCGGCCAAAGGTGTACCCCTTTCGGCAGGCTCAAAAATTTGATTTTTTCAAAAGTGGACGGATTAGGCATATATGATCATATGGATTGACTCATAATGGACTCTAGTGTTAAAAAATGCTAGACTCAATGAAAAACCCGACGTTCACCCCGATCCCTACATAAGAGGTGATGTTTTTGGAAATCAACTTGATAATCACCTAGAGGACGACTCAAATAGGGTTTCAACCGGTTCGACTTTTGGTAGGGTAGATATTTGAGTTAGGAATCCAACGCAACAAGAATCACGGGTAAAGCTTACTTCTGGAGAGAGTTATAGCCATTTTACAGACGACTGCCAGAAAACGGGGCCAAATCTGGCCACCGGCCAAAGGGGTACCCCTTTCGGCGGGCTCAAAAATTTGATTTTTTCAAAACTGGACGGATTAGGCATATATGATCAGATGTATTGACTCATAATGGACTCTAGTGTTAAAAAATGCTAGACTCAATGAAAAACCCGACGTTCACCCCGATCCCTACATAAGAGGTGACATTTTTGGAAATCAACTTTATAATCACCTAGAGCACGACTCAAATAGGGTTTCAACCGGTTAGAATTTTGGTAGGGTAGATATTTGAGTTAGAAATCCAACGCAACAAGAATCACGGGTAAATCTTACTTCTGGAGAGAGTTATAGCCATTTTACTGACGGCTGCCAGAAAATGGGGCCAAATCTGGCCACCGGCCAAAGGTGTACCCCTTTCGGCAGGCTCAAAAATTTGATTTTTTCAAAAGTGGACGGATTAGGCATATATGATCATATGGATTGACTCATAATGGACTCTAGTGTTAAAAAATGCTAGACTCAATGAAAAACCCGACGTTCACCCCGATCCCTACATAAGAGGTGATGTTTTTGGAAATCAACTTGATAATCACCTAGAGGACGACTCAAATAGGGTTTCAACCGGTTCGACTTTTGGTAGGGTAGATATTTGAGTTAGGAATCCAACGCAACAAGAATCACGGGTAAAGCTTACTTCTGGAGAGAGTTATAGCCATTTTACTGACGACTGCCAGAAAACGGGGCCAAATCTGGCCACCGGCCAAAGGGGTACCTCTTTGGGCGGGCTCAAAAATTTGATTTTTTCAAAACTGGACGGATTAGGCATATATGATCAGATGGATTGACTCATAAAGGTCTCTAGTGTTCAAAAATGCTAGACTCAATGAAAAACCCGACGTTCACCCCGATCCCTACATAAGAGGTGACGTTTTTGGAAATCAACTTTATAATCACCTAGAGCACGACTCAAATAGGGTTTCAACCGGATCGACTTTTGGTAGGGTATATATTTGAGTTAGGAATCCAACGCAACAAGAATCACGGGTAAAGCTTACTTCTGGAGAGAGTTATAGCCATTTTACTGACGGCTGCCAGAAAACGAGGCCAAATCTGGCCACCAGCCAAAGGGATACCTCTTTGGGCAGGCTCAAAAATTTGATTTTTTCAAAAATGGACGAGTTAGGCATATATGATCATACGGATTGACTCATAATGGACTCTAGTGTTCAAAAATGCTAGACTCAATGAAAAATCCGACGTTCACCCCGATCCCTACATAAGAGGTGACAGTTTTGGAAATCAACTTGATAATCACCTAGAGGCCGACTCAAATAGGGTTTCAACCGGTTCGACTTTTGGTAGGGTAGATATTTGAGTTAGGAATCCAATGCAAGAAGAATCACGGGTAAAGCTAACTTCTGGAGAGAGTTATAGCCATTTTACTGACGGCTGCCAGAAAATGGGGCCAAATCTGGCCACCGGCCAAAGGGGTACCCCTTTCGGCGGGCTCAAAAATTTGATTTTTTCAAAAGTGGACGGATTAGGTATATATGATCATATGGATTGACTCATAATGGACTCTAGTGTTCAAAAATGCTAGACTCAATGAAAAACCCGGCGTTCACCCCGATCCCTACATAAGAGGTGACGGTTTTGGAAATCATGTTGATAATCACCTAGAGGCCGACTCAAATAGGGTTTCAACCGGTTAGAATTTTGGTAGGGTAGATATTTGAGTTAGGAATCCAATACAACAAGAATCAAGGGTAAATCTTTCTTCTGGAGAGAGTTATAGCCATTTTACTGACGGCTGCCAGAAAACGGGGCCAAATCTGGCCACCGGCAAAAGGGGTACCCCTTTCGGCGCGATCAAAAATTTGATTTTTTCAAAATTAGACGGATTAGATATATATGATCATATGGATTGACTCATAATGGACTCTAGTGTTCAAAAATGCTAGACTCAATGAAAAACCCGACGTTCACCCCGATCCCAACATAAGAGGTGACGGTTTTGGAAATGATGTTGATAATGACCTAGAGGCCGACTCAAATAGGGTTTCAACCGGTTAGAATTTTGGTAGGGTAGATATTTGAGATAGAAATCCAACGCAACAAGAATCACGGGTAAATCTTACTTCTGGAGAGAGTTATAGCCATTTTACTGACGGCTGCCAGAAAACGGGGCCAAATCTGGCCACCGGCCAAAGGTGTACCCCTTTCGGCAGGCTCAAAAATTTGATTTTTTAAAAAGTGGACGGATTAGGCATATATGATCATATGGATTGACTCATAATGGACTCTAGTGTTAAAAAATGCTAGACTCAATCAAAAACCCGACGTTCACCCCGATCCCTACATAAGAGGTGATGTTTTTGGAAATCAACTTGATAATCACCTAGAGCACGACTCAAATAGGGTTTCAACCGGTTCGACTTTTGGTAGGGTAGATATTTGAGTTAGGAATCCAACGCAACAAGAATCACGGGTAAAGCTTACTTCTGGAGAGAGTTATAGCCATTTTACTGACGGCTGCCAGAAAATGGGGCCAAATCTGGCCACCGGCCAAAGGGGTACCCCTTTCGGCGGGCTCAAAAATTTGATTTTTTCAAAAGTGGACGGATTAGGCATATATGATCATATGGATTGACTCATAATGGACTCTAGTGTTCAAAAATGCTAGACTCAATGAAAAACCCGGCGTTCACCCCGATCCCTACATAAGAGGTGACGGTTTTGGAAATGATGTTGATAATCACCTAGAGGCCGACTCAAATAGGGTTTCAACCGGTTAGAATTTTGGTAGGGTAGATATTTGAGTTAGAAATCCAACGCAACAAGAATCACGGGTAAATCTTACTTCTGGAGAGAGTTATAGCCATTTTACTGACGGCTGCCAGAAAACGGGGCCAAATCTGGCCACCGGCCAAAGGTGTACCCCTTTCGGCAGGCTCAAAAATTTGATTTTTTCAAAAGTGGACGGATTAGGCATATATGATCATATGGATTGACTCATAATGGACTCTAGTGTTAAAAAATGCTAGACTCAATGAAAAACCCGACGTTCACCCCGATCCCTACATAAGAGGTGATGTTTTTGGAAATCAACTTGATAATCACCTAGAGCACGACTCAAATAGGGTTTCAACCGGTTCGACTTTTGGTAGGGTAGATATTTGAGTTAGGAATCCAACGCAACAAGAATCACGGGTAAAGCTTACTTCTAGAGAGAGTTATAGCCATTTTACTGACGACTGCCAGAAAACGGGGCCAAATCTGGCCACCGGCCAAAGGGGTACCTCTTTGGGCGGGCTCAAAAATTTGATTTTTTCAAAAATGGACGAGTTAGGCATATATGATCATACGGATTGACTCATAATGGACTCTAGTGTTCAAAAATGCTAGACTCAATGAAAAACCCGACGTTCACCCCGATCCCTACATAAGAGGTGACAGTTTTGGAAATCAACTTGATAATCACCTAGAGGCCAACTCAAATAGGGTTTCAACCGGTTCGACTTTTGGTAGGGTAGATATTTGAGTTAGGAATCCAACGCAAGAAGAATCACGGGTAAAGCTAACTTCTGGAGAGAGTTATAGCCATTTTACTGACGGCTGCCAGAAAATGGGGCCAAATCTGGCCACCGGCCAAAGGGGTACCCCTTTCGGCGGGCTCAAAAATTTGATTTTTTCAAAAGTGGACGGATTAGGCATATATGATCATATGGATTGACTCATAATGGACTCTAGTGTTCAAAAATGCTAGACTCAATGAAAAACCCGGCGTTCACCCCGATCCCTACATAAGAGGTGACGGTTTTGGAAATGATGTTGATAATCACCTAGAGGCCGACTCAAATAGGGTTTCAACCGGTTAGAATTTTGGTAGGGTAGATATTTGAGTTAGAAATCCAACGCAACAAGAATCACGGGTAAATCTTACTTCTGGAGAGAGTTATAGCCATTTTACTGACGGCTGCCAGAAAATGGGGCCAAATCTGGCCACCGGCCAAAGGGGTACCCCTTTCGGCGGGCTCAAAAATTTGATTTTTTCAAAAGTGGACGGATTAGGCATATATGATCATATGGATTGACTCATAATGGACTCTAGTGTTCAAAAATGCTAGACTCAATGAAAAACCCGGCGTTCACCCCTATCCCTACATAAGAGGTGACGGTTTTGGAAATGATGTTGATAATCACCTAGAGGCCGACTCAAATAGGGTTTCAACCGGTTAGAATTTTGGTAGGGTAGATATTTGAGTTAGAAATCCAACGCAACAAGAATCACGGGTAAATCTTACTTCTGGAGAGAGTTATAGCCATTTTACTGACGGCTGCCAGAAAACGGGGCCAAATCTGGCCACCGGCCAAAGGTGTACCCCTTTCGGCAGGCTCAAAAATTTGATTTTTTCAAAAGTGGACGGATTAGGCATATATGATCATATGGATTGACTCATAATGGACTCTAGTGTTAAAAAATGCTAGACTCAATGAAAAACCCGACGTTCACCCCGATCCCTACATAAGAGGTGATGTTTTTGGAAATCAACTTGATAATCACCTAGAGGACGACTCAAATAGGGTTTCAACCGGTTCGACTTTTGGTAGGGTAGATATTTGAGTTAGGAATCCAACGCAACAAGAATCACGGGTAAAGCTTACTTCTGGAGAGAGTTATAGCCATTTTACTGACGACTGCCAGAAAACGGGGCCAAATCTGGCCACCGGCCAAAGGGGTACCCCTTTCGGCGGGCTCAAAAATTTGATTTTTTCAAAAGTGGACGGATTAGGCATATATGATCATATGGATTGACTCATAATGGACTCTAGTGTTCAAAAATGCTAGACTCAATGAAAAACCCGGCGTTCACCCCTATCCCTACATAAGAGGTGACGGTTTTGGAAATGATGTTGATAATCACCTAGAGGCCGACTCAAATAGGGTTTCAACCGGTTAGAATTTTGGTAGGGTAGATATTTGAGTTAGAAATCCAACGCAACAAGAATCACGGGTAAATCTTACTTCTGGAGAGAGTTATAGCCATTTTACTGACGGCTGCCAGAAAACGGGGCCAAATCTGGCCACCGGCCAAAGGTGTACCCCTTTCGGCAGGCTCAAAAATTTGATTTTTTCAAAAGTGGACGGATTAGGCATATATGATCATATGGATTGACTCATAATGGACTCTAGTGTTAAAAAATGCTAGACTCAATGAAAAACCCGACGTTCACCCCGATCCCTACATAAGAGGTGATGTTTTTGGAAATCAACTTGATAATCACCTAGAGCACGACTCAAATAGGGTTTCAACCGGTTCGACTTTTGGTAGGGTAGATATTTGAGTTAGGAATCCAACGCAACAAGAATCACGGTTAAAGCTTACTTCTAGAGAGAGTTATAGCCATTTTACTGACGACTGCCAGAAAACGGGGCCAAATCTGGCCACCGGCCAAAGGGGTACCTCTTTGGGCGGGCTCAAAAATTTGATTTTTTCAAAAATGGACGAGTTAGGCATATATGATCATACGGATTGACTCATAATGGACTCTAGTGTTCAAAAATGCTAGACTCAATGAAAAACCCGACGTTCACCCCGATCCCTACATAAGAGGTGACAGTTTTGGAAATCAACTTGATAATCACCTAGAGGCCAACTCAAATAGGGTTTCAACCGGTTCGACTTTTGGTAGGGTAGATATTTGAGTTAGGAATCCAACGCAACAAGAATCACGGGTAAAGCTAACTTCTAGAGAGAGTTATAGCCATTTTACTGACGGCTGCCAGAAAATGGGGCCAAATCTGGCCACCGGCCAAAGGGGTACCCCTTTCGGCGGGCTCAAAAATTTGATTTTTTCAAAAGTGGACGGATTAGGCATATATGATCATATGGATTGACTCATAATGGACTCTAGTGTTCAAAAATGCTAGACTCAATGAAAAACCCGGCGTTCACCCCGATCCCTACATAAGAGGTGACGGTTTTGGAAATGATGTTGATAATCACCTAGAGGCCGACTCAAATAGGGTTTCAACCGGTTAGAATTTTGGTAGGGTAGATATTTGAGTTAGAAATCCAACGCAACAAGAATCACGGGTAAATCTTACTTCTGGAGAGAGTTATAGCCATTTTACTGACGGCTGCCAGAAAATGGGGCCAAATCTGGCCACCGGCCAAAGGGGTACCCCTTTCCGCGGGCTCAAAAATTTGATTTTTTCAAAAGTGGACGGATTAGGCATATATGATCATATGGATTGACTCATAATGGACTCTAGTGTTCAAAAATGCTAGACTCAATGAAAAACCCGGCGTTCACCCCTATCCCTACATAAGAGGTGACGGTTTTGGAAATGATGTTGATAATCACCTAGAGGCCGACTCAAATAGGGTTTCAACTGGTTAGAATTTTGGTAGGGTAGATATTTGAGTTAGAAATCCAACGCAACAAGAATCACGGGTAAATCTTACTTCTGGAGAGAGTTATAGCCATTTTACTGACGGCTGCCAGAAAACGGGGCCAAATCTGGCCACCGGCCAAAGGTGTACCCCTTTCGGCAGGCTCAAAAATTTGATTTTTTCAAAAGTGGACGGATTAGGCATATATGATCATATGGATTGACTCATAATGGACTCTAGTGTTAAAAAATGCTAGACTCAATGAAAAACCCGACGTTCACCCCGATCCCTACATAAGAGGTGATGTTTTTGGAAATCAACTTGATAATCACCTAGAGCACGACTCAAATAGGGTTTCAACCGGTTCGACTTTTGGTAGGGTAGATATTTGAGTTAGGAATCCAACGCAACAAGAATCACGGGTAAAGCTTACTTCTAGAGAGAGTTATAGCCATTTTACTAACGACTGCCAGAAAACGGGGCCAAATCTGGCCACCGGCCAAAGGGGTACCTCTTTGGGCGGGCTCAAAAATTTGATTTTTTCAAAAATGGACGAGTTAGGCATATATGATCATACGGATTGACTCATAATGGACTCTAGTGTTCAAAAATGCTAGACTCAATGAAAAACCCGACGTTCACCCCGATCCCTACATAAGAGGTGACAGTTTTGGAAATCAACTTGATAATCACCTAGAGGCCGACTCAAATAGGGTTTCAACTGGTTCGACTTTTGGTAGGGTAGATATTTGAGTTAGGAATCCAACGCAACAAGAATCACGGGTAAAGCTAACTTCTAGAGAGAGTTATAGCCATTTTACTGACGGCTGCCAGAAAATGGGGCCAAATCTGGCCACCGGCCAAAGGGGTACCCCTTTCGGCGGGCTCAAAAATTTGATTTTTTCAAAAGTGGACGGATTAGGCATATATGGTCATATGGATTGACTCATAATGGACTCTAGTGTTCAAAAATGCTAGACTCAATGAAAAACCCGGCGTTCACCCCGATCCCTACATAAGAGGTGACGGTTTTGGAAATCATGTTGATAATCACCTAGAGGCCGACTCAAATAGGGTTTCAACCGGTTAGAATTTTGGTAGGGTAGATATTTGAGTTAAGAATCCAATACAACAAGAATCACGGGTAAATCTTTCTTCTGGATAGAGTTATAGCCATTTTACTGACGGCTGCCAGAAAACGGGGCCAAATCTGGCCACCGGCAAAAGGGGTACCCCTTTCGGCGGGATCAAAAATTTGATTTTTTCAAAATTAGACGGATTAGATATATATGATCATATGGATTGACTCATAATGGACTCTAGTGTTCAAAAATGCTAGACTCAATGAAAAACCCGACGTTCACCCCGATCCCTACATAAGAGGTGACGCTTTTGGAAATCAACTTTATAATCACCTTGAGCATGACTCAAATAGGGTTTCAACCGGTTTGACTTTTGGTAGGGTAGATATTTGAGTTAGGAATCCAACACAATAAGTATCACGGGTAAAGCTTACTTCTGGAGAGAGTTATAGCCATTTTACTGACGGCTGCCAGAAAACGGGGCCAAATCTGGCCACCGGCCAAAGGGGTACCCCCTTTGGGCGGGCTCAAAAATTTGATTTTTTCAAAACTGGACGGATTAGGCATATATGATCATATGGATTGACTCATAATGGACTCTAGTGTTCAAAAATGCTAGACTCAATGAAAAACCTGGCGTTCACCCCGATCCCTATATAAGAGGTGACATTTTTGGAAATCAACTTTATAATCACCTAGAGCACGACTCAAATAGGGTTTCAACCGATTCAACTTTTGGTAGGGTAGATATTTGAGTTAGGAATCCAACGCAACAAGAATCACGGGTAAAGCTTACTTCTGGAGAGAGTTATAGCAATTTTACTGACGGCTGCCAGAAAACGGGGCCAAATCTGGCCACCGGCCAAAGGGGTACCTCTTTGGGCGGGCTCAAAAATTTGATTTTTTCAAAACTGGACGGATCAGGCATATATGATCAGATGGATTGACTCATAATGGTCTCTAGTGTTCAAAAATGCTAGACTCAATGAAAAACCCGACGTTCACCCCGATCCCTACATAAGTGGTGACGTTTTTGGAAATCAACTTTATAATCACCTTGAGCATGACTCAAATAGGGTTTCAACCGGTTTGACTTTTGGTAGGGTAGATATTTGAGTTAGGAATCCAACACAATAAGTATTCCCTACATAAGAGGTGACAGTTTTGGAAATCAACTTGATAATCACCTAGAGCCCGACTCAAATAGGGTTTCAACCGGTTCGACTTTTGGTAGGGTAGATATTTGAGTTAGGAATCCAACGCAACAAGAATCACGGGTAAAGCTTACTTCTGGAGAGAGTTATAGCCATTTTACTGACGGCTGCCAGAAAATGGGGCCAAATCTGGCCACCGGCCAAAGGGGTACCTCTTTGGGCGGGCTCAAAAATTTGATTTTTTCAAAACTGGACGGATCAGGCATATATGATCATTTGGATTGACTCATAATGGACTCTAGTGTTAAAAAATGCTAGACTCAATGAAAAACCTGACATTCACCCCGATCCCTACATAAGAGGTGACGTTTTTGGAAATCAACTTTATAATCACCTAGAGCATGACTCAAATAGGGTTTCAACCGGTTTGACTTTTGGTAGGGTAGATATTTGAGTTAGGAATCCAACGCAATAAGAATCACGGGTAAAGCTTACTTCTGGAGAGAGTTATAGCCATTTTACTGAAGGCTGCCAGAAAACGGGGCCAAATCTGGCCACCGGCCAAAGGGGTACCCCCTTTGGGCGGGCTCAAAAATTTGATTTTTTCAAAACTGGACGGATTAGGCATATATGATCATATGGATTGACTCATAATGGACTCTAGTGTTCAAAAATGCTAGACTCAATGAAAAACCTGGCGTTCACCCCGATCCCTACATAAGAGGTGACGGTTTTGGAAATCATGTTGATAATCACCTAGAGGCCGAGTCAAATAGGGTTTCAACCGGTTAGAATTTTGGTAGGGTAGATATTTGAGTTAGGAATCCAACGCAACAAGAATCACGGGTAAAGCTAACTTCTGGAGAGAGTTATAGCCATTTTACTGACGGCTGCTAGAAAATGGGGCCAAATCTGGCCACCGGCCAAAGGGGTACCCCTTTCGGCGGGCTCAAAAATTTGATTTTTTTAAAAGTGGACGGATTAGGCATATATGATCATATGGATTGACTCATAATGGACTCTAGTGTTCAATAATTCTAGACTCAATGAAAAACCCGGCGTTCACCCCGATCCCTACATAAGAGGTGACGGTTTTGGAAATCATGTTGATAATCACCTAGAGGCCGACTCAAATAGGGTTTCAACCGGTTAGAATTTTGGTAGGGTAGATATTTGAGTTAGGAATCCAATACAACAAGAATCACGGGTAAATCTTTCTTCTGGAGAGAGTTATAGCCATTTTACTGACGGCTGCCAGAAAACGGGGCCAAATCTGGCCACCGGCAAAAGGGGTACCCCTTTCGGCGGAATCAAAAATTTGATTTTTTCAAAATTAGACGGATTAGATATATATGATCATATGGATTGACACATAATGGACTCTAGTGTTCAAAAATGCTAGACTCAAATAGGGTTTCAACCGGTTTGACTTTTGGTAGGGTAGATATTTGAGTTAGGAATCCAACGCAATAAGAATCACGGGTAAAGCTTACTTCTGGAGAGAGTTATAGCCATTTTACTGAAGGCTGCCAGAAAACGGGGCCAAATCTGGCCACCGGCCAAAGGGGTACCCCCTTTGGGCGGGCTCAAAAATTTGATTTTTTCAAAACTGGACGGATTAGGCATATATGATCATATGGATTGACTCATAATGGACTCTAGTGTTCAAAGATGCTAGACTCAATGAAAAACCTGGCGTTCACCCCGATCCCTACATAAGAGGTGACGGTTTTGGAAATCATGTTGATAATCACCTAGAGGCCGAGTCAAATAGGGTTTCAACCGGTTAGAATTTTGGTAGGGTAGATATTTGAGTTAGGAATCCAACGCAACAAGAATCACGGGTAAAGCTAACTTCTGGAGAGAGTTATAGCCATTTTACTGACGGCTGCTAGAAAATGGGGCCAAATCTGGCCACCGGCCAAAGGGGTACCCCTTTCGGCGGGCTCAAAAATTTGATTTTTTTAAAAGTGGACGGATTAGGCATATATGATCATATGGATTGACTCATAATGGACTCTAGTGTTCAATAATTCTAGACTCAATGAAAAACCCGGCGTTCACCCCGATCCCTACATAAGAGGTGACGGTTTTGGAAATCATGTTGATAATCATCTAGAGGCCGACTCAAATAGGGTTTCAACCGGTTAGAATTTTGGTAGGGTAGATATTTGAGTTAGGAATCCAACGCAACAAGAATCACGGGTAAAGCTAACTTCTGGAGAGAGTTATAGCCATTTTACTGACGGCTGCTAGAAAATGGGGCCAAATCTGGCCACCGGCCAAAGGGGTACCCTTTCGGCGGGCTCAAAAATTTGATTTTTTTAAAAGTGGACGGATTAGGCATATATGATCATATGGATTTACTCATAATGGACTCTAGTGTTCAATAATTCTAGACTCAATGAAAAACCCGGCGTTCACCCCGATCCCTACATAAGAGGTGACGGTTTTGGAAATCATGTTGATAATCACCTAGAGGCCGACTCAAATAGGGTTTCAACCGGTTAGAATTTTGGTAGGGTAGATATTTGAGTTAGGAATCCAATACAACAAGAATCACGGGTAAATCTTTCTTCTGGAGAGAGTTATAGCCATTTTACTGACGGCTGCCAGAAAACGGGGCCAAATCTGGCCACCGGCAAAAGGGGTACCCCTTTCGGCGGGATAAAAAATTTGATTTTTTCAAAATTAGACGGATTAGATATATATGATCATATGGATTGACTCATAATGGACTCTAGTGTTCAAAAATGCTAGACTCAATGAAAAACCCGACGTTCACCCCGATCCCTACATAAGAGGTGACGTTTTTGGAAATCAACTTTATAATCACCTAGAGCATGACTCAAATAGGGTTTCAACCGGTTTGACTTTTGGTAGGGTAGATATTTGAGTTAGGAATCCAACGCAATAAGAATCACGGGTAAAGCTTACTTCTGGAGAGAGTTATAGCCATTTTACTGAAGGCTGCCAGAAAACGGGGCCAAATCTGGCCACCGGCCAAAGGGATACCCCCTTTGGGCGGGCTCAAAAATTTGATTTTTTCAAAACTGGACGGATTAGGCATATATGATCATATGGATTGACTCATAATGGACTCTAGTGTTCAAAAATGCTAGACTCAATGAAAAACCTGGCGTTCACCCCGATCCCTACATAAGAGGTGACGGTTTTGGAAATCATGTTGATAATCACCTAGAGGCCGAGTCAAATAGGGTTTCAACCGGTTAGAATTTTGGTAGGGTAGATATTTGAGTATGAAATCCAACGCAATAAGAATCACGGGTAAATCTTACTTCTGGAGAGAGTTATAGCCATTTTACTGACGGCTGCCAGAAAACGGGGCCAAATCTGGCCACCGGCCAAAGGTGTACCCCTTTCGGCAGGCTCAAAAATTTGATTTTTTCAAAAGTGGACGGATTAGGCATATATGATCATTTGGATTGACTCATAATGGACTCTAGTGTTAAAAAATGCTAGACTCAATGAAAAACCTGACATTCACCCCGATCCCTACATAAGAGGTGACGTTTTTGGAAATCAACTTTATAATCACCTAGAGCATGACTCAAATAGGGTTTCAACCGGTTTGACTTTTGGTAGGGTAGATATTTGAGTTAGGAATCCAACGCAATAAGAATCACGGGTAAAGCTTACTTCTGGAGAGAGTTATAGCCATTTTACTGAAGGCTGCCAGAAAACGGGGCCAAATCTGGCCACCGGCCAAAGGGGTACCCCCTTTGGGCGGGCTCAAAAATTTGATTTTTTCAAAACTGGACGGATTAGGCATATATGATCATATGGATTGACTCATAATGGACTCTAGTGTTCAAAAATGCTAGACTCAATGAAAAACCTGGCGTTCACCCCGATCCCTACATAAGAGGTGACGGTTTTGGAAATCATGTTGATAATCACCTAGAGGCCGAGTCAAATAGGGTTTCAACCGGTTAGAATTTTGGTAGGGTAGATATTTGAGTTAGGAATCCAACGCAACAAGAATCACGGGTAAAGCTAACTTCTGGAGAGAGTTATAGCCATTTTACTGACGGCTGCTAGAAAATGGGGCCAAATCTGGCCACCGGCCAAAGGGGTACCCTTTCGGCGGGCTCAAAAATTTGATTTTTTTAAAAGTTGACGGATTAGGCATATATGATCATATGGATTGACTCATAATGGACTCTAGTGTTCAATAATTCTAGACTCAATGAAAAACCCGGCGTTCACCCCGATCCCTACATAAGAGGTGACGGTTTTGGAAATCATGTTGATAATCACCTAGAGGCCGACTCAAATAGGGTTTCAACCGGTTAGAATTTTGGTAGGGTAGATATTTGAGTTAGGAATCCAACGCAACAAGAATCACGGGTAAAGCTAACTTCTGGAGAGAGTTATAGCCATTTTACTGACGGCTGCTAGAAAATGGGGCCAAATCTGGCCACCGGCCAAAGGGGTACCCTTTCGGCGGGCTCAAAAATTTGATTTTTTTAAAAGTGGACGGATTAGGCATATATGATCATATGGATTTACTCATAATGGACTCTAGTGTTCAATAATTCTAGACTCAATGAAAAACCCGGCGTTCACCCCGATCCCTACATAAGAGGTGACGGTTTTGGAAATCATGTTGATAATCACCTAGAGGCCGACTCAAATAGGGTTTCAACCGGTTAGAATTTTGGTAGGGTAGATATTTGAGTTAGGAATCCAATACAACAAGAATCACGGGTAAATCTTTCTTCTGGAGAGAGTTATAGCCATTTTACTGACGGCTGCCAGAAAACGGGGCCAAATCTGGCCACCGGCAAAAGGGGTACCCCTTTCGGCGGGATAAAAAATTTGATTTTTTCAAAATTAGACGGATTAGATATATATGATCATATGGATTGACTCATAATGGACTCTAGTGTTCAAAAATGCTAGACTCAATGAAAAACCTGGCGTTCACCCCGATCCCTACATAAGAGGTGACGGTTTTGGAAATCATGTTGATAATCACCTAGAGGCCGAGTCAAATAGGGTTTCAACCGGTTAGAATTTTGGTAGGGTAGATATTTGAGTATGAAATCCAACGCAATAAGAATCACGGGTAAATCTTACTTCTGGAGAGAGTTATAGCCATTTTACTGACGGCTGCCAGAAAACGGGGCCAAATCTGGCCACCGGCCAAAGGTGTACCCCTTTCGGCAGGCTCAAAAATTTGATTTTTTCAAAAGTGGACGGATTAGGCATATATGATCATTTGGATTGACTCATAATGGACTCTAGTGTTAAAAAATGCTAGACTCAATGAAAAACCTGACATTCACCCCGATCCCTACATAAGAGGTGACGTTTTTGGAAATCAACTTTATAATCACCTAGAGCATGACTCAAATAGGGTTTCAACCGGTTTGACTTTTGGTAGGGTAGATATTTGAGTTAGGAATCCAACGCAATAAGAATCACGGGTAAAGCTTACTTCTGGAGAGAGTTATAGCCATTTTACTGAAGGCTGCCAGAAAACGGGGCCAAATCTGGCCACCGGCCAAAGGGGTACCCCCTTTGGGCGGGCTCAAAAATTTGATTTTTTCAAAACTGGACGGATTAGGCATATATGATCATATGGATTGACTCATAATGGACTCTAGTGTTCAAAAATGCTAGACTCAATGAAAAACCTGGCGTTCACCCCGATCCCTACATAAGAGGTGACGGTTTTGGAAATCATGTTGATAATCACCTAGAGGCCGAGTCAAATAGGGTTTCAACCGGTTAGAATTTTGGTAGGGTAGATATTTGAGTTAGGAATCCAACGCAACAAGAATCACGGGTAAAGCTAACTTCTGGAGAGAGTTATAGCCATTTTACTGACGGCTGCTAGAAAATGGGGCCAAATCTGGCCACCGGCCAAAGGGGTACCCTTTCGGCGGGCTCAAAAATTTGATTTTTTTAAAAGTGGACGGATTAGGCATATATGATCATATGGATTGACTCATAATGGACTCTAGTGTTCAATAATTCTAGACTCAATGAAAAACCCGGCGTTCACCCCGATCCCTACATAAGAGGTGACGGTTTTGGAAATCATGTTGATAATCACCTAGAGGCCGACTCAAATAGGGTTTCAACCTGTTAGAATTTTGGTAGGGTAGATATTTGAGTTAGGAATCCAATACAACAAGAATCACGGGTAAATCTTTCTTCTGGAGAGAGTTATAGCCATTTTACTGACGGCTGCCAGAAAACGGGGCCAAATCTGGCCACCGGCAAAAGGGGTACCCCTTTCGGCGGGATCAAAAATTTGATTTTTTCAAAATTAGACGGATTAGATATATATGATCATATGGATTGACTCATAATGGACTCTAGTGTTCAAAAATGCTAGACTCAATGAAAAACCCGACGTTCACCCCGATCCCTACATAAGAGGTGACGTTTTTGGAAATCAACTTTATAATCACCTAGAGCATGACTCAAATAGGGTTTCAACCGGTTTGACTTTTGGTAGGGTAGATATTTGAGTTAGGAATCCAACGCAATAAGAATCACGGGTAAAGCTTACTTCTGGAGAGAGTTATAGCCATTTTACTGAAGGCTGCCAGAAAACGGGGCCAAATCTGGCCACCGGCCAAAGGGATACCCCCTTTGGGCGGGCTCAAAAATTTGATTTTTTCAAAACTGGACGGATTAGGCATATATGATCATATGGATTGACTCATAATGGACTCTAGTGTTCAAAAATGCTAGACTCAATGAAAAACCTGGCGTTCACCCCGATCCCTACATAAGAGGTGACGGTTTTGGAAATCATGTTGATAATCACCTAGAGGCCGAGTCAAATAGGGTTTCAACCGGTTAGAATTTTGGTAGGGTAGATATTTGAGTTAGAAATCCAACGCAATAAGAATCACGGGTAAATCTTACTTCTGGAGAGAGTTATAGCCATTTTACTGACGGCTGCCAGAAAACGGGGCCAAATCTGGCCACCGGCCAAAGGTGTACCCCTTTCGGCAGGCTCAAAAATTTGATTTTTTCAAAAGTGGACGGATTAGGCATATATGATCATTTGGATTGACTCATAATGGACTCTAGTGTTAAAAAATGCTAGACTCAATGAAAAACCTGACATTCACCCCGATCCCTACATAAGAGGTGACGTTTTTGGAAATCAACTTTATAATCACCTAGAGCATGACTCAAATAGGGTTTCAACCGGTTTGACTTTTGGTAGGGTAGATATTTGAGTTAGGAATCCAACGCAATAAGAATCACGGGTAAAGCTTACTTCTGGAGAGAGTTATAGCCATTTTACTGAAGGCTGCCAGAAAACGGGGCCAAATCTGGCCACCGGCCAAAGGGGTACCCCCTTTGGGGGGGCTCAAAAATTTGATTTTTTCAAAACTGGACGGATTAGGCATATATGATCATATGGATTGACTCATAATGGACTCTAGTGTTCAAAAATGCTAGACTCAATGAAAAACCTGGCGTTCACCCCGATCCCTACATAAGAGGTGACGGTTTTGGAAATCATGTTGATAATCACCTAGAGGCCGAGTCAAATAGGGTTTCAACCGGTTAGAATTTTGGTAGGGTAGATATTTGAGTTAGAAATCCAACGCAATAAGAATCACGGGTAAATCTTACTTCTGGAGAGAGTTATAGCCATTTTACTGACGGCTGCCAGAAAACGGGGCCAAATCTGGCCACCGGCCAAAGGTGTACCCCTTTCGGCAGGCTCAAAAATTTGATTTTTTCAAAAGTGGACGGATTAGGCATATATGATCATTTGGATTGACTCATAATGGACTCTAGTGTTAAAAAATGCTAGACTCAATGAAAAACCTGGCGTTCACCCCGATCCCTACATAAGAGGTGACGGTTTTGGAAATCATGTTGATAATCACCTAGAGGCCGAGTCAAATAGGGTTTCAACCGGTTAGAATTTTGGTAGGGTAGATATTTGAGTTAGGAATCCAACGCAACAAGAATCACGGGTAAAGCTAACTTCTGGAGAGAGTTATAGCCATTTTACTGACGGCTGCTAGAAAATGGGGCCAAATCTGGCCACCGGCCAAAGGGGTACCCCTTTCGGCGGGCTCAAAAATTTGATTTTTTTAAAAGTGGACGGATTAGGCATATATGATCATATGGATTGACTCATAATGGACTCTAGTGTTCAATAATTCTAGACTCAATGAAAAACCCGGCGTTCACCCCGATCCCTACATAAGAGGTGACGGTTTTGGAAATCATGTTGATAATCACCTAGAGGCCGACTCAAATAGGGTTTCAACCGGTTAGAATTTTGGTAGGGTAGATATTTGAGTTAGGAATCCAATACAACAAG
Organism: Perilla frutescens; assembly: GCA_026008535.1. Lineage (NCBI taxonomy): Eukaryota > Viridiplantae > Streptophyta > Magnoliopsida > Lamiales > Lamiaceae > Perilla > Perilla frutescens. Next base: position 76,239,629 of record BRKX01000003.1, read on the forward strand.
AATCACGGGTAAATCTTTCTTCTGGAGAGAGTTATAGCCATTTTACTGACGGCTGCCAGAAAACGGGGCCAAATCTGGCCACCGGCAAAAGGGGTACCCCTTTCGGCGGGATCAAAAATTTGATTTTTTCAAAATTAGACGGATTAGATATATATGATCATATGGATTGACTCATAATGGACTCTAGTGTTCAAAAATGCTAGACTCAATGAAAAACCCGACGTTCACCCCGATCCCTACATAAGAGGTGACGTTTTTGGAAATCAACTTTATAATCACCTAGAGCATGACTCAAATAGGGTTTCAACCGGTTTGACTTTTGGTAGGGTAGATATTTGAGTTAGGAATCCAACGCAATAAGAATCACGGGTAAAGCTTACTTCTGGAGAGAGTTATAGCCATTTTACTGAAGGCTGCCAGAAAACGGGGCCAAATCTGGCCACCGGCCAAAGGGGTACCCCCTTTGGGCGGGCTCAAAAATTTGATTTTTTCAAAACTGGACGGATTAGGCATATATGATCATATGGATTGACTCATAATGGACTCTAGTGTTCAAAAATGCTAGACTCAATGAAAAACCTGGCGTTCACCCCGATCCCTACATAAGAGGTGACGGTTTTGGAAATCATGTTGATAATCACCTAGAGGCCGAGTCAAATAGGGTTTCAACCGGTTAGAATTTTGGTAGGGTAGATATTTGAGTTAGAAATCCAACGCAATAAGAATCACGGGTAAATCTTACTTCTGGAGAGAGTTATAGCCATTTTACTGACGGCTGCCAGAAAACGGGGCCAAATCTGGCCACCGGCCAAAGGTGTACCCCTTTCGGCAGGCTCAAAAATTTGATTTTTTCAAAAGTGGACGGATTAGGCATATATGATCATTTGGATTGACTCATAATGGACTCTAGTGTTAAAAAATGCTAGACTCAATGAAAAACCTGGCGTTCACCCCGATCCCTACATAAGAGGTGACGGTTTTGGAAATCATGTTGATAATCACCTAGAGGCCGAGTCAAATAGGGTTTCAACCGGTTAGAATTTTGGTAGGGTAGATATTTGAGTTAGGAATCCAACGCAACAAGAATCACGGGTAAAGCTAACTTCTGGAGAGAGTTATAGCCATTTTACTGACGGCTGCTAGAAAATGGGGCCAAATCTGGCCACCGGCCAAAGGGGTACCCCTTTCGGCGGGCTCAAAAATTTGATTTTTTTAAAAGTGGACGGATTAGGCATATATGATCATATGGATTGACTCATAATGGACTCTAGTGTTCAATAATTCTAGACTCAATGAAAAACCCGGCGTTCACCCCGATCCCTACATAAGAGGTGACGGTTTTGGAAATCATGTTGATAATCACCTAGAGGCCGACTCAAATAGGGTTTCAACCGGTTAGAATTTTGGTAGGGTAGATATTTGAGTTAGGAATCCAATACAACAAGAATCACGGGTAAATCTTTCTTCTGGAGAGAGTTATAGCCATTTTACTGACGGCTGCCAGAAAACGGGGCCAAATCTGGCCACCGGCAAAAGGGGTACCCCTTTCGGCGGGATCAAAAATTTGATTTTTTCAAAATTAGACGGATTAGATATATATGATCATATGGATTGACTCATAATGGACTCTAGTGTTCAAAAATGCTAGACTCAATGAAAAACCCGACGTTCACCCCGATCCCTACATAAGAGGTGACGTTTTTGGAAATCAACTTTATAATCACCTAGAGCATGACTCAAATAGGGTTTCAACCGGTTTGACTTTTGGTAGGGTAGATATTTGAGTTAGGAATCCAACGCAATAAGAATCACGGGTAAAGCTTACTTCTGGAGAGAGTTATAGCCATTTTACTGAAGGCTGCCAGAAAACGGGGCCAAATCTGGCCACCGGCCAAAGGGGTACCCCCTTTGGGCGGGCTCAAAAATTTGATTTTTTCAAAACTGGACGGATTAGGCATATATGATCATATGGATTGACTCATAATGGACTCTAGTGTTCAAAAATGCTAGACTCAATGAAAAACCTGGCGTTCACCCCGATCCCTACATAAGAGGTGACGGTTTTGGAAATCATGTTGATAATCACCTAGAGGCCGAGTCAAATAGGGTTTCAACCGGTTAGAATTTTGGTAGGGTAGATATTTGAGTTAGAAATCCAACGCAATAAGAATCACGGGTAAATCTTACTTCTGGAGAGAGTTATAGCCATTTTACTGACGGCTGCCAGAAAACGGGGCCAAATCTGGCCACCGGCCAAAGGTGTACCCTTTCGGCAGGCTCAAAAATTTGATTTTTTCAAAAGTGGACGGATTAGGCATATATGATCATTTGGATTGACTCATAATGGACTCTAGTGTTAAAAAATGCTAGACTCAATGAAAAACCTGACATTCACCCCGATCCCTACATAAGAGGTGATGTTTTTGGAAATCAACTTGATAATCACCTAGCGCACGACTCAAATAGGGTTTCAACCGGTTCGACTTTTGGTAGGGTAGATATTTGAGTTAGGAATCCAACGCAACAAGAATCACGGGTAAAGCTTACTTCTGGAGAGAGTTATAGCCATTTTACTGACGACTGCCAGATAACGGTGCCAAATCTGGCCACCGGCCAAAGGGGTACCTCTTTGGGCGGGCTCAAAAATTTGATTTTTTCAAAACTGGACGGATTAGGCATATATGATCAGATGGATTGACTCATAATGGTCTCTAGTGTTCAAAAATGCTAGACTCAATGAAAAACCCGACGTTCACCCCGATCCCTACATAAGAGGTGACGTTTTTGGAAATCAACTTTATAATCACCTAGAGCACGACTCAAATAGGGTTTCAACCGGTTCGACTTTTGGTAGGGTAGATATCTGAGTTAGGAATCCAACGCAACAAGAATCACGGGTAAAGCTTACTTCTGGAGAGAGTTATAGCCATTTTACTGACGACTGCCAGAAAACGGGGCCAAATCTGGCCACCGGCCAAAGGGGTACCTCTTTGTGCGGGCTCAAAAATTTGATTTTTTCAAAACTGGACGGATTACGCATATATGATCAGATGCATTGACTCATAATGGTCTCTAGTGTTCAAAAATGCTAGACTCAATGAAAAACCCGACGTTCACCCCGATCCCTACATAAGAGGTGACGTTTTTGGAAATCAACTTTATAGTCACCTACAGCACGACTCAAATAGGGTTTCAACCGGTTCGACTTTTGCTAGGGTAGATATTTGAGTTAGGAATCCAACGCAACAAGAATCACGGGTAAAGCTTACTTCTGGAGAGAGTTATAGCCATTTTACTGACGGCTGCCAGAAAACGGGGCCAAATCTGGCCACCGGCCAAAGGGGTACCTCTTTGGGCGGGCTTAAAAATTTGGTTTTTTCAAAAGTGGACGAATTAGGCATATATGATTGTATGAATTGACTCATAATGGACTCTAGTGTTCAAAAATGCTAGACTCAATGAAAAACCCGACGTTCACCCCGATCCCTACATAAGAGGTGACGGTTTTGGAAATCATGTTGATAATCACCTAGAGGCCGACTCAAATAGGGTTTCAACCGGTTCGACTTTTGGTAGGGTAGATATTAGAGTTAGGAATCCAACGCAACAAGAATCACGGGTAAAGCTTACTTCTGGAGAGAGTTATAGCCATTTTAATGACGACTGCCAGAAAACGGGGCCAAATCTGGCCACCAGCCAAAGGGGTACCTCTTTGGGTGGGCTCAAATATTTGATTTTTTCAAAACTGGACGGATTAGGCATATATGATCAGATGGATTGACTGATAATGGTCTCTAGTGTTCAAAAATGCTATACTCAATGAAAAACCCGACGTTCACCCCGATCCCTACATAAGAGGTGACGTTTTTGGAAATCAACTTTATAATCACCTAGAGCACGACTCAAATAGGGTTTCAACCGGTTCGACTTTTGGTAGGGTAGATATTTGAGTTAGGAATCCAACGCAACAAGAATCACGGGTAAAGCTTACTTCTGGAGAGAGTTATAGCCATTTTACTGACGGCTGCCAGAAAACAAGGCCAAATCTGGCCACCGGCCAATGAAAAAATGCTAGACTCAATGAAAAACCCGACGTTCACCCCGATTCCTACATAAAAGGTGACGTTTTTGGAAATCAACTTGATAATCACCTAGAGTACGACTCAAATAGGGTTTCAACCGGTTCGACTTTTGGTAGGGTAGATATCTGAGTTAGGAATCCAACGCAACAAGAATCACGGGTAAAGCTTACTTCTGGAGAGAGTTATAGCCATTTTACTGACGACTGCCAGAAAACGGGGCCAAATCTGGCCACCGGCCAAAGGGGTACCTCTTTGTGCGGGCTCAAAAATTTGATTTTTTCAAAACTGGACGGATTAGGCATATATGATCAGATGCATTGACTCATAATGGTCTCTAGTGTTCAAAAATGCTAGACTCAATGAAAAACCCGACGTTCACCCCGATCCCTACATAAGAGGTGACGTTTTTGGAAATCAACTTTATAATCACCTAGAGCACGACTCAAATAGGGTTTCAACCGGTTCGACTTTTGGTAGGGTAGATATCTGAGTTAGGAATCCAACGCAACAAGAATCACGGGTAAAGCTTACTTCTGGAGAGAGTTATAGCCATTTTACTGACGACTGCCAGAAAACGGGGCCAAATCTGGCCACCGGCCAAAAGGGTACCTCTTTGTGCGGGCTCAAAAATTTGATTTTTTCAAAACTGGACGGATTAGGCATATATGATCAGATGCATTGACTCATAATGGTCTCTAGTGTTCAAAAATGCTAGACTCAATGAAAAACCCGACGTTCACCCCGATCCCTACATAAGAGGTGACGGTTTTGGAAATCAACTTTATAGTCACCTACAGCACGACTCAAATAGGGTTTCAACCGGTTCGACTTTTGGTAGGGTAGATATTTGAGTTAGGAATCCAACGCAACAAGAATCACGGGTAAAGCTTACTTCTGGAGAGAGTTATAGCCATTTTAATGACGACTGCCAGAAAACGGGGCCAAATCTGGCCACCAGCCAAAGGGGTACCTCTTTGGGTGGGCTCAAATATTTGATTTTTTCAAAACTGGACGGATTAGGCATATATGATCAGATGGATTGACTGATAATGGTCTCTAGTGTTCAAAAATGCTATACTCAATGAAAAACCCGACGTTCACCCCGATCCCTACATAAGAGGTGACGGTTTTGGAAATCATGTTGATAATCACCTAGAGGCCGACTCAAATAGGGTTTCAACCGGTTCGACTTTTGGTAGGGTAGATATTTGAGTTAGGAATCCAACGCAACAAGAATCACGGGTAAAGCTTACTTCTGGAGAGAGTTATAGCCATTTTAATGACGACTGCCAGAAAACGGGGCCAAATCTGGCCACCAGCCAAAGGGGTACCTCTTTGGGTGGGCTCAAAAATTTGATTTTTTCAAAACTGGACGGATTAGGCATATATGATCAGATGGATTGACTGATAATGGTCTCTAGTGTTCAAAAATGCTATACTCAATGAAAAACCCGACGTTCACCCCGATCCCTACATAAGAGGTGACGGTTTTGGAAATCATGTTGATAATCACCTAGAGGCCGACTCAAATAGGGTTTCAACAGGTTCGACTTTTGGTAGGGTAGATATTTGAGTTAGGAATCCAACGCAACAAAAATCACGGGTAAAGCTTACTTCTGGAGAGAGTTATAGCCATTTTACTGACGGCTGCCAGAAAACGGGGCCAAATCTGGCCACCGGCCAAAGGGGTACCTCTTTGGGCGGGCTTAAAAATTTAGTTTTTTCAAAAGTGGACGAATTAGGCATATATGATTGTATGAATTGACTCATAATGGACTCTAGTGTTCAAAAATGCTAGACTCAATGAAAAACCCGACGTTCACCCCGATCCCTACATAAGAGGTGACGGTTTTGGAAATCATGTTGATAATCACCTAGAGGCCGACTCAAATAGGGTTTCAACCGGTTCGACTTTTGGTAGGGTAGATATTTGAGTTAGGAATCCAACGCAACAAGAATCACGGGTAAAGCTTACTTCTGGAGAGAGTTATAGCCATTTTAATGACGACTGCCAGAAAACGGGGCCAAATCTGGCCACCAGCCAAAGGGGTACCTCTTTGGGTGGGCTCAAAAATTTGATTTTTTCAAAACTGGACGGATTAGGCATATATGATCAGATGGATTGACTGATAATGGTCTCTAGTGTTCAAAAATGCTATACTCAATGAAAAACCCGACGTTCACCCCGATCCCTACATAAGAGGTGACGTTTTTGGAAATCAACTTTATAATCACCTAGAGCACGACTCAAATAGGGTTTCAACCGGTTCGACTTTTGGTAGGGTAGATATTTGAGTTAGGAATCCAACGCAACAAGAATCACGGGTAAAGCTTACTTCTGGAGAGAGTTATAGCCATTTTACTGACGGCTGCCAGAAAACAAGGCCAAATCTGGCCACCGGCCAATGAAAAAATGCTAGACTCAATGAAAAACCCGACGTTCACCCCGATTCCTACATAAAAGGTGACGTTTTTGGAAATCAACTTGATAATCACCTAGAGTACGACTCAAATAGGGTTTCAACCGGTTCGACTTTTGGTAGGGTAGATATCTGAGTTAGGAATCCAACGCAACAAGAATCACGGGTAAAGCTTACTTCTGGAGAGAGTTATAGCCATTTTACTGACGACTGCCAGAAAACGGGGCCAAATTTGGCCACCGGCCAAAGGGGTACCTCTTTGTGCGGGCTCAAAAATTTGATTTTTTCAAAACTGGACGGATTAGGCATATATGATCAGATGCATTGACTCATAATGGTCTCTAGTGTTCAAAAATGCTAGACTCAATGAAAAACCCGACGTTCACCCCGATCCCTACATAAGAGGTGACGTTTTTGGAAATCAACTTTATAATCACCTAGAGCACGACTCAAATAGGGTTTCAACCGGTTCGACTTTTGGTAGGGTAGATATCTGAGTTAGGAATCCAACGCAACAAGAATCACGGGTAAAGCTTACTTCTGGAGAGAGTTATAGCCATTTTACTGACGACTGCCAGAAAACGGTGCCAAATCTGGCCACCGGCCAAAGGGGTACCTCTTTGTGCGGGCTCAAAAATTTGATTTTTTCAAAACTGGACGGATTAGGCATATATGATCAGATGCATTGACTCATAATGGTCTCTAGTGTTCAAAAATGCTAGACTCAATGAAAAACCCGACGTTCACCCCGATCCCTACATAAGAGGTGACGTTTTTGGAAATCAACTTTATAGTCACCTACAGCACGACTCAAATAGGGTTTCAACCGGTTCGACTTTTGGTAGGGTAGATATTTGAGTTAGGAATCCAACGCAACAAGAATCACGGGTAAAGCTTACTTCTGGAGAGAGTTATAGCCATTTTACTGACGGCTGCCAGAAAACGGGGCCAAATCTGGCCACCGGCCAAAGGGGTACCTCTTTGGGCGGGCTTAAAAATTTGGTTTTTTCAAAAGTGGACGAATTAGGCATATATGATTGTATGAATTGACTCATAATGGACTCTAGTGTTCAAAAATGCTAGACTCAATGAAAAACCCGACGTTCACCCCGATCCCTACATAAGAGGTGACGGTTTTGGAAATCATGTTGATAATCACCTAGAGGCCGACTCAAATAGGGTTTCAACCGGTTCGACTTTTGGTAGGGTAGATATTTGAGTTAGGAATCCAACGCAACAAGAATCACGGGTAAAGCATACTTCTGGAGAGAGTTATAGCCATTTTAATGACGACTGCCAGAAAACGGGGCCAAATCTTGCCACCAGCCAAAGGGGTACCTCTTTGGGTGGGCTCAAAAATTTGATTTTTTCAAAACTGGACGGATTAGGCATATATGATCAGATGGATTGACTGATAATGGTCTCTAGTGTTCAAAAATGCTATACTCAATGAAAAACCCGACGTTCACCCCGATCCCTACATAAGAGGTGACGTTTTTGGAAATCAACTTTATAATCACCTAGAGCACGACTCAAATAGGGTTTCAACCGGTTCGACTTTTGGTAGGGTAGATATTTGAGTTAGGAATCCAACGCAACAAGAATCACGGGTAAAGCTTACTTCTGGAGAGAGTTATAGCCATTTTACTGACGGCTGCCAGAAAACAATGCCAAATCTGGCCACCGGCCAATGAAAAAATGCTAGACTCAATGAAAAACCCGACGTTCACCCCGATTCCTACATAAAAGGTGACGTTTTTGGAAATCAACTTGATAATCACCTAGAGTACGACTCAAATAGGGTTTCAACCGGTTCGACTTTTGGTATGGTAGATATTTGAGTTAGGAATTCAACGCAACAAGAATCGAGGGTAAAGCTTACTTCTGGAGAGAGTTATAGCCGTTTTACTGACGGCTGCCAGAAAACGATGCCAAATCTGTCCACCGGCCAAAGGGGTACCCCTTTGGGTGGGCTCAAAAATTTGATTTTTTCAAAAGTGACGGAATAGACATATATGACAATATGGATTGACTCATAATGGACTCTAGTGTTCAAAAATGCGAGACTCAAGGAAAAACCCGACGTTCACCCCGATCCCTACATAAGAGGTGACTGTTTTGGAAATCAACTTGATAATCACCTAGATGCCGACTCAAATAGGGTTTCAACCGGTTTGACTTTTCGTAGGGTAGATATTTGAGTTAGGAATCCAACACAACAAGAATCACGGATAAAGCTTACTTCTAGAGAGAGTTATAGCAATTTTACTGACGGCTGCCAGAAAACGGGGCCAAATCTGGCCACCGGCTAAAGGGGTACCCCTTTCGGCGGGCTCAAAAATTTGATTTTTTCAAAAGTGGACGGATTAGATATATATGATCATATGGATTGACTCATAATGGTCTCTAGTGTTCAAAAATGCTAATCTCAATGAAAAATCCGACGTTCACCCCGATCCCTACATAAGAGGTGACTTTTTGGAAATCAACTTGATAATCACCTAGGGGCCCACTCAAATAGGGTTTCAACCGGTTCGACTTTTGGTAGGGTAGATATTTGAGTTAGGAATCCAACGCAATAAGAATCACGGGTAAAGCTTACTTTTGGAGAGAGTTATAGCCATTTTACTGACGGCTGCCAGAAAATGGGGCCAAATATGGCCACCGGCCAAAGGGATACCCCTTTGGGCGGGCTCAAAAATTTGATTTTTTCAAAAGTGGACGGATTAGATATATATGATCATATGGATTGACTCATAATGGACTCTAGTGTTCAAAAATGCTAGACTCAATGAAAAACCCGACGTTCACCCCGATCCCTACATAAGAGGTGACGGTTTTGGAAATCAACTTGATAATCACCTAGAGGACGACTCAAATAGGGTTTCTACCGGTTCGACTTTTGGTAGGGTAGATATTTGAGTTAGAAATCTAACGCAACAAGAATTACGGGTAAAGCTTACTTCAGGAGAGAGTTATAGCCGTTTTACTGACGGCTGCCAAAAAATGATGCCAAATCTGGCCACCGGCCAAAGGGGTACCTCTTTGGGCGGGCTCAAAAATTTGATTTTTTTAAAAGTGACGGATTAGGCATATATGATCATAGGGATTGACTCATAATGGACTCTAGTGTTCAAAAATGAGAAACTCAATGAAAAACCCGACGTTCACCCCGATCCCTACATAAGAGGTGACGTTTTTGGAAATCAACTTGATAATCACCTAGAGGCCGACTCAAATAGGGTTTCAACCGGTTTGACTTTTGGTAGGGTAGATATTTGAGTTAGGAATCCAACACAACAAGAATCACGGGTAAAGCTTACTTCTAGAGAGAGTTATAGCAATTTTACTGACGGCTGCCAGAAAACGGGGCCAAATCTGGCCACCGGCTAAAGGGGTACCCCTTTCGGCGGGCTCAAAAATTTGATTTTTTCAAAAGTGGACGGATTAGATATATATGATCATATGGATTGACTCATAATGGTCTCTAGTGTTCAAAAATGCTAGTCTCAATGAAAAACCCGACGTTCACCCCGATCCCTACATAAGAGGTGACGTTTTTGGAAATCAACTTGATAATCACCTAGGGGCCCACTCAAATAGGGTTTCAACCGGTTCGACTTTTGGTAGGGTAGATATTTGAGTTAGGAATCTAACGCAACAAGAATCACGGGTAAAGCTTACTTCTGGAGAGAGTTATAGCCATTTTAATGACGACTGCCAGAAAACGGGGCCAAATCTGGCCACCAGCCAAAGGGGTACCTCTTTGGGTGGGCTCAAAAATTTGATTTTTTCAAAACTGGACGGATTAGGCATATATGATCAGATGGATTGACTGATAATGGTCTCTAGTGTTCAAAAATGCTATACTCAATGAAAAACCCGACGTTCACCCCGATCCCTACATAAGAGGTGACGTTTTTGGAAATCAACTTTATAATCACCTAGAGCATGACTCAAATAGGGTTTCAACCGGTTTGACTTTTAGTAGGGTAGATATTTGAGTTAGGAATCCAACACAACAAGAATCACGGGTAAAGCTTACTTCTGGAGAGAGTTATAGCCATTTTACTGACGGCTGCCAGAAAACGGGACCAAATCTGGTTAACGGCTAAAGGGGTACCCCTTTCGGCGGGCTCAAAAATTTGATTTTTTCAAAAGTGGACGGATTAGATATATATGATCATATGGATTGACTCATAATGGAATGTAGTGTTCAAAAATGCTAGACTCAATGAAAAACCCGACGTTCACCCCAATCCCTACATAAGAGGTGACGTTTTTGGAAATCAACTAGATAATCACGTAGAGGCCGACTTAAATAGAGTTTCAACCGGTTCGACTTTTGGTAGGGTAGATATTTGAGTTAGAAATCTAACGCAACAAGAATCACGGGTAAAGCTTACTTCAGGAGAGAGTTATAGCCGTTTTACTGACGGCTGCCAAAAAATGATGCCAAATCTGGCCACCGGCCAAAGGGGTACCTCTTTGGGCGGGCTCAAAAATTTGATTTTTTTAAAAGTGACGGATTAGGCATATATGATCATAGGGATTGACTCATAATGGACTCTAGTGTTCAAAAATGAGAAACTCAATGAAAAACCCGACGTTCACCCCGATCCCTACATAAGAGGTGACGTTTTTGGAAATCAACTTGATAATCACCTAGAGGCCGACTCAAATAGGGTTTCAACCGGTTTGACTTTTGGTAGGGTAGATATTTGAGTTAGGAATCCAACACAACAAGAATCACGGGTAAAGCTTACTTCTAGAGAGAGTTATAGCAATTTTACTGACGGCTGCCAGAAAACGGGGCCAAATCTGGCCACCGGCTAAAGGGGTACCCCTTTCGGCGGGCTCAAAAATTTGATTTTTTCAAAAGTGGACGGATTAGATATATATGATCATATGGATTGACTCATAATGGTCTCTAGTGTTCAAAAATGCTAGTCTCAATGAAAAACCCGACGTTCACCCCGATCCCTACATAAGAGGTGACGTTTTTGGAAATCAACTTGATAATCACCTAGGGGCCCACTCAAATAGGGTTTCAACCGGTTCGACTTTTGGTAGGGTAGATATTTGAGTTAGGAATCTAACGCAACAAGAATCACGGGTAAAGCTTACTTCTGGAGAGAGTTATAGCCATTTTAATGACGACTGCCAGAAAACGGGGCCAAATCTGGCCACCAGCCAAAGGGGTACCTCTTTGGGTGGGCTCAAAAATTTGATTTTTTCAAAACTGGACGGATTAGGCATATATGATCAGATGGATTGACTGATAATGGTCTCTAGTGTTCAAAAATGCTATACTCAATGAAAAACCCGACGTTCACCCCGATCCCTACATAAGAGGTGACGTTTTTGGAAATCAACTTTATAATCACCTAGAGCATGACTCAAATAGGGTTTCAACCGGTTTGACTTTTGGTAGGGTAGATATTTGAGTTAGGAATCCAACACAACAAGAATCACGGGTAAAGCTTACTTCTGGAGAGAGTTATAGCCATTTTACTGACGGCTGCCAGAAAACGGGACCAAATCTGGTTAACGGCTAAAGGGGTACCCCTTTCGGCGGGCTCAAAAATTTGATTTTTTCAAAAGTGGACGGATTAGATATATATGATCATATGGATTGACTCATAATGGAATGTAGTGTTCAAAAATGCTAGACTCAATGAAAAACCTGACGTTCACCCCAATCCCTACATAAGAGGTGACGTTTTTGGAAATCAACTAGATAATCACGTAGAGGCCGACTTAAATAGAGTTTCAACCGGTTCGACTTTTGGTAGGGTAGATATTTGAGTTAGAAATCTAACGCAACAAGAATCACGGGTAAAGCTTACTTCAGGAGAGAGTTATAGCCGTTTTACTGACGGCTGCCAAAAAATGATGCCAAATCTGGCCACCGGCCAAAGGGGTACCTCTTTGGGCGGGCTCAAAAATTTGATTTTTTTAAAAGTGACGGATTAGGCATATATGATCATAGGGATTGACTCATAATGGACTCTAGTGTTCAAAAATGAGAAACTCAATGAAAAACCCGACGTTCACCCCGATCCCTACATAAGAGGTGACGTTTTTGGAAATCAACTTGATAATCACCTAGAGGCCGACTCAAATAGGGTTTCAACCGGTTTGACTTTTGGTAGGGTAGATATTTGAGTTAGGAATCCAACACAACAAGAATCACGGGTAAAGCTTACTTCTAGAGAGAGTTATAGCAATTTTACTGACGGCTGCCAGAAAACGGGGCCAAATCTGGCCACCAGCCAAAGGGGTACCTCTTTGGGTGGGCTCAAAAATTTGATTTTTTCAAAACTGGACGGATTAGGCATATATGATCAGATGGATTGACTGATAATGGTCTCTAGTGTTCAAAAATGCTATACTCAATGAAAAACCCGACGTTCACCCCGATCCCTACATAAGAGGTGACGTTTTTGGAAATCAACTTTATAATCACCTAGAGCATGACTCAAATAGGGTTTCAACCGGTTTGACTTTTGGTAGGGTAGATATTTGAGTTAGGAATCCAACACAACAAGAATCACGGGTAAAGCTTACTTCTGGAGAGAGTTATAGCCATTTTACTGACGGCTGCCAGAAAACGGGGCCAAATCTGGTTAACGGCTAAAGGGGTTCCCCTTTCGGCGGGCTCAAAAATTTGATTTTTTCAAAAGTGGACGGATTAGATATATATGATCATATGGATTGACTCATAATGGAATCTAGTGTTCAAAAATGCTAGACTCAATGAAAAACCCGACGTTCACCCCGATCCCTACATAAGAGGTGACGTTTTTGGAAATCAACTAGATAATCACGTAGAGGCCGACTTAAATAGAGTTTCAACCGGTTCGACTTTTGGTAGGGTAGATATTTGAGTTAGAAATCTAACGCAACAAGAATCACGGGTAAAGCTTACTTCAGGAGAGAGTTATAGCCGTTTTACTGACGGCTGCCAAAAAATGATGCCAAATCTGGCCACCGGCCAAAGGGGTACCTCTTTGGGCGGGCTCAAAAATTTGATTTTGTTAAAAGTGACGGATTAGGCATATATGATCATAGGGATTGACTCATAATGGACTCTAGTGTTCAAAAATGAGAAACTCAATGAAAAACCCGACGTTCACCCCGATCCCTACATAAGAGGTGACGGTTTTGGAAATCAACTTGATAATCACCTAGTGGCCGACTCAAATAGGGTTACAACCGGTTTGACTTTTGGTAGGGTAGATATTTGAGTTAGGAATCCAACACAACAAGAATCACGGGTAAAGCTTACTTCTAGAGAGAGTTATAGCAATTTTACTGACGGCTGCCAGAAAACGGGGCCAAATCTGGCCACCGGCTAAAGGGGTACCCCTTTCGGCGGGCTCAAAAATTTGATTTTTTCAAAAGTGGACGGATTAGATATATATGATCATATGGATTGACTCATAATGGTCTCTAGTGTGCAAAAATGCTAGTCTCAATGAAAAACCCGACGTTCACCCCGATCCCTACATAAGAGGTGACGTTTTTGGAAATCAACTTGATAATCACCTAGGGGCCCACTCAAATAGGGTTTCAACAGGTTCGACTTTTGGTAGGGTAGATATTTGAGTTAGGAATCCAACGCAATAAGAATCACGGGTAAAGCTTACTTTTGGAGAGAGTTATAGCCATTTTACTGACGGCTGCCAGAAAATGGGGCCAAATATGGCCACCGGCCAAAGGGATAACCCTTTGGGCGGGCTCAAAAATTTGATTTTTTCAAAAGTGGACGGATTAGATATATATGATCATATGGATTGACTCATAATGGACTCTAGTGTTCAAAAATGCTAGACTCAATGAAAAACCCGACGTTCACCCCGATCCCTACATAAGAGGTGACAGTTTTGGAAATCAATTTGATAATCACCTAGAGGACGACTAAAATAGGGTTTCAACCGGTTCGACTTTTGGTAGGGTAGATATTTGAGTTAGGAATCCAACACAACAAGATTCACGGGTAAAGCTTACTTCTGGAGAGAGTTATAGCCATTTTACTGACGGCTGCCAGAAAACGGGGCCAAATCTCGTTAACGGCTAAAGGGGTACCCCTTTCGGCGGGCTCAAAAATTTGATTTTTTCAAAAGTGGACGGATTAGATATATATAATCATATGGATTGACTCATAATGGAATCTAGTGTTCAAAAATGCTAGACTCAATGAAAAACCCGACGTTCACCCCGATCCCTACATAAGAGGTGACGTTTTTGGAAATCAACTAGATAATCACGTAGAGGCCGACTTAAATAGAGTTTCAACCGGTTCGACTTTTGGTAGGGTAGATATTTGAGTTAGAAATCTAACGCAACAAGAATCACGGGTAAAGCTTACTTCAGGAGAGAGTTATAGCCGTTTTACTGACGGCTGCCAAAAAATGATGCCAAATCTGGCCACCGGCCAAAGGGGTACCTCTTTGGGCCGGCTCAAAAATTTGATTTTTTTAAAAGTGACGGATTAGGCATATATGATCATAGGGATTGACTCATAATGGACTCTAGTGTTCAAAAATGAGAAACTCAATGAAAAACCCGACGTTCACCCCGCTCCCTACATAAGAGGTGACGGTTTTGGAAATCAACTTGATAATCACCTAGAGGCCGACTCAAATAGGGTTTCAACCGGTTCTACTTTTGGCAGGGTAGATATTTGAGTTAGAAATCCAACGCAACAAGAATCACGGGTAAATCTTACTTCTGGAGAGAGTTATAGCCAATTTACTGACGGCTGCCAGAAAACGTGGCCAAATCTGGCCACCGGCCAAAGGGGTACCCCTTTGGGCGGGCTCAAAAATTTGATTTTTTCAAAAGTGGACGGATTAGATATATATGATCATATGGATTGACTCATAATGGTCTCTAGTGTTCAAAAATGCTAGTCTCAATGAAAAACCCGACGTTCACCCCGATCCCTACATCAGAGGTGACGTTTTTGGAAATCAACTTGATAATCACCTAGGGGCCCACTCAAATAGGGTTTCAACCGGTTCGACTTTTGGTAGGGTAGATATTTGAGTTAGGAATCCAACGCAATAAGAATCACGGGTAAAGCTTACTTTTGGAGAGAGTTATAGCCATTTTACTGAAGGCTGCCAGAAAATAGGGCCAAATATGGCCACCGGCCAAAGGGATACCCCTTTGGGCGGGCTCAAAAATTTGATTTTTTCAAAAGTGGACGGATTAGATATATATGATCATATGGATTGACTCATAATGGACTCTAGTGTTCAAAAATGCTAGACTCAATGAAAAACCCGGCGTTCACCCCGATCCCTACATAAGAGGTGACGGTTTTGGAAATCAACTTGATAATCACCTAGAGGACGACTCAAATAGGGTTTCAACCGGTTCGACTTTTGGTAGGGTAGATATTTGAGTTAGGAATCCAACACAACAAGATTCACGGGTAAAGCTTACTTCTGGAGAGAGTTATAGCCATTTTACTGACGGCTGCCAGAAAACGGGGCCAAATCTGGTTAACGGCTAAAGGGGTACCGCATTCGGCGGGCTCAAAAATTTGATTTTTTCAAAAGTGGACGGATTAGATATATATGATCATATGGATTGACTCATAATGGAATCTAGTGTTCAAAAATGCTAGACTCAATGAAAAACCCGACGTTCACCCCGATCCCTACATAAGAGGTGACGTTTTTGGAAATCAACTTGATAATCACGTAGAGGCCAACTTAAATAGAGTTTCAACCGGTTCGACTTTTGGTAGGGTAGATAATTGAGTTAGAAATCTAACGCAACAAGAATCACGGGTAAAGCTTACTTCAGGAGAGAGTTATAGCCATTTTACTGACGGCTGTCAGAAAATGATGCCAAATCTGGCCACCGGCCAAAGGGGTACCTCTTTGGGCGGGCTCAAAAATTTGATTTTTTTAAAAGTGACGGATTAGGCATATATGATCATATGGATTGACTCATAATGGACTCTAGTGTTCAAAAATGAGAAACTCAATGAAAAACCCGACGTTCATCCCGCTCCCTACATAAGATGTGACGGTTTTGGAAATCAACTTGATAATCACCTAGAGGCCGACTCAAATAGGGTTTCAACCGGTTCGACTTTTGGCAGGGTAGATATTTGAGTTAGAAATCCAACACAACAAGAATCACGGGTAAATCTTACTTCTGGAGAGAGGTATAGCCATTTTACTGACGGCTGCCAGAAAACGGGGCAAAATCTGGCCACCGGCCAAAGGGGTACCCCTTTGGGCGGGCTCAAAAATTTGATTTTTTCAAAAGTGGACGGATTAGGCATAAATGATCATATGCAATGACTCATAATGGACTCTTGTGTTCAAAAATGCTAGACTCAATGAAAAACCCGACGTTCACCACGATCCCTACATAAGAGGTGATGGTTTTGAAAATCAACTTGATAATCACCTAGAGGCTGACTCAAATAAGGTTTCAACCGGTTTGAATTTTGCTAGGGTAGATATTTGAGTTAGGAATCTAACGCAACAAGAATCACGGGTAAAGCTTACTTCTGGAGAGAGTTATAGCCGTTTTACTGACAGCTGCCAGAAAACGGGGCCAAATCTGGCCACCGGCCAAAGGGGTACCCCTTTGGACGGGCTCAAAAATTTGATTTTTTCAAAAGTCGACAGATTAGGCATATATGATCATATGGATTGACTCATAATGGACTCTAGTGTTCAAAAATGCTAGACTCAATGAAAAACCCGACGTTCACCCCGATCCCTACATAAGAGGTGACGGTTTTGGAAATCATCTTGATAATCACCTAGAGGCCGACTCAAATAAGGTTTCAACCGTTTTGAATTTTGGTACGGTAGATATTTGATTTAAGAATCTAACTAAATAAGAATCACGGGTAAAGCTTACTTCTGGAGAGAGTTATAGCCGTTTTACTGACGGCTGCCAGAAAATGGGGCCAAATCTGGCCACCGGCCAAAGGGTTACCCCTTTGGGTGGGCTCAAAAATTTGATTTTTTCAAAAGTGGACGGATTAGATATATATGATCATATGGATTTACGCATAATGGACTCTAGTGTTCAAAAATGCTAGACTCAATGAAAAACCCGACGTTCACCCCGATTCCTACATAAAAGGTGACTTTTTGGAAATCAACTTGATAATCACCTAGAGGACGACTCAAATAGGGTTTCGATCGGTTCGACTTTTGGTATGGTAGATATTTGAGTTAGGAATCCAACGCAACAAGAATCACGGGTAAAACTTACTTCTAGAGAGAGTTATAGCCGTTTTACTGACGGCTGCCAGAAAACGATGCCAAATCTGGCCACCGGGCAAAGGGGTACCCCTTTGGGCGGGCACAAAAATTTGATTTTTTCAAAAGTGGACGGATTAGGCATAAATGATCATATGCAATGACTCATAATGGACTCTTGTGTTCAAAAATGCTAGACTCAACCAAAAACCCGACG
Source organism: Perilla frutescens (assembly GCA_026008535.1). Lineage (NCBI taxonomy): Eukaryota > Viridiplantae > Streptophyta > Magnoliopsida > Lamiales > Lamiaceae > Perilla > Perilla frutescens. Next base: position 76,257,594 of record BRKX01000003.1, read on the forward strand.
TTCACCACGATCCCTACATAAGAGTTGATGGTTTTGGAAATCAACTTGATAATCACCTAGAGGCTGACTCAAATAAGGTTTCAACCGGTTTGAATTTTGGTAGGGTAGATATTTGAGTTAGGAATCCAACGCAACAAGAATCACGGGTAAAGCTTACTTCTGGAGAGAGTTATAGCCGTTTTACTGACGGCTGCCAGAAAACGGGGCCAAATCTGGCCACCGGCCAAAGGGGTACCCCTTTGGGCGGGCTCAAAAATTTGATTTTTTCAAAAGTGGACCGATTAGGCATATATGATCATATGGATTGACTCATAATGGACTCTAGTGTTCAAAAATGCTAGACTCAATGAAAGACCCGACATTCAGCACGATCCCTACATAAGAGGTGACGGTTTTGGAAATCATCTTGATAATCACCTAGAGGCCGACTGAAATAAGGTTTCAACCGTTTTGAATTTTGGTACAGTAGATATTTGATTTAAGAATCTAACTAAATAAGAATCACGGGTAAAGCTTACTTCTGGAGAGAGTTATAGCCGTTTTACTGACGGCTGCCAGAAAACGGGGCCAAATCTGGCCACCGGCCAAAGGGGTACCCCTTTGGGTGGGCTCAAAAATTTGATTTTTTCAAAAGTGGACGGATTAGATATATATGATCATATGGATTGACGCATAATGGACTCTAGTGTTCAAAAATGCTAGACTCAATGAAAAACCCGACGTTCACCCCGATTCCTACATAAAAGGTGACGTTTTTGGAAATCAACTTGATAATCACCTAGAGGACGACTCAAATAGGGTTTCGATCGGTTCGACTTTTGGTATGGTAGATATTTGAGTTAGGAATCCAACGCAACAAGAATCACGGGTAAAACTTACTTCTAGAGAGAGTTATAGCCGTTTTACTGACGGCTGCCAGAAAATGATGCCAAATCTGGCCACCGGCCAAAGGGGTACACCTTTGGGCGGGCACAAAAATTTGATTTTTTCAAAAGTGGACGGATTAGGCATAAATGATCATATGCAATGACTCATAATGGACTCTTGTGTTCAAAAATGCTAGACTCAACGAAAAACCCGACGTTCACCACGATCCCTACATAAGAGGTGATGGTTTTGGAAATCAATTTGATAATCACCTAGAGGCTGACTCAAATAAGGTTTCAACCGGTTTGAATTTTGGTAGGGTAGATATTTGAGTTAGGAATCTAACGCAACAAGAATCACGGGTAAAGATTACTTCTGGAGAGAGTTATAGCCGTTTTACTGACGGCTGCCAGAAAACGGGGCCAAATCTGGCCACCGGCCAAAGGGGTACCCCTTTGGGCGGGCTCAAAAATTTGATTTTTTTAAAAGTGGACAGATTAGGCATATATGATCATATGGATTGACTCATAATGGACTCTAGTGTTCAAAAATGCTAGACTCAATGAAAAACCCGGCATTCAGCACGATCCCTACATAAGAGGTGACGGTTTTGGAAATCATCTTGATAATCACCTAGAGGCCGACTGAAATAAGGTTTCAACCGTTTTGAATTTTGGTACAGTAGATATTTGATTTAAGAATCTAACTAAATAAGAATCACGGGTAAAGCTTACTTCTGGAGAGAGTTATAGCCGTTTTACTGACGGCTGCCAGAAAATGGGGCCAAATCTGGCCACCGGCCAAAGGGGTACCCCTTTGGGCGGGCTCAAAAATTTGATTTTTTCAAAAGTGGACGGATTAGATATATATGATCATATGGATTGACGCATAATGGACTCTAGTGTTCAAAAATGCTAGACTCAATGAAAAACCCGACGTTCACCCCGATTCCTACATAAAAGGTGACGTTTTTGGAAATCAACTTGATAATCACCTAGAGGACGACTCAAATAGGGTTTCGATCGGTTCGACTTTTGGTATGGTAGATATTTGAGTTAGGAATCCAACGCAACAAGAATCACGGGTAAAACTTACTTCTAGAGAGAGTTATAGCCGTTTTACTGACGGCTGCCAGAAAATGATGCCAAATCTGGCCACCGGCCAAAGGGGTACACCTTTGGGCGGGCACAAAAATTTGATTTTTTCAAAAGTGGACGGATTAGGCATAAATGATCATATGCAATGACTCATAATGGACTCTTGTGTTCAAAAATGCTAGACTCAACGAAAAACCCGACGTTCACCACGATCCCTACATAAGAGGTGATGGTTTTGGAAATCAACTTGATAATCACCTAGAGGCTGACTCAAATAAGGTTTCAACCGGTTTGAATTTTGGTAGGGTAGATATTTGAGTTAGGAATCTAACGCAACAAGAATCACGGGTAAAGCTTACTTCTGGAGAGAGTTATAGCCGTTTTACTGACGGCTGCCAGAAAATGGGGCCAAATCTGGCCACCGGCCAAAGGGGTACCCCTTTGGGCGGGCTCAAAAATTTGATTTTTTCAAAAGTGGACGGATTAGATATATATGATCATATGGATTGACGCATCATGGACTCTAGTGTTAAAAAATGCTAGTCTCAATGAAAAACCCGACGTTCACCCCGATTCCTACATAAAAGGTGACGTTTTTGGAAATCAACTTGATAATCACCTAGAGGACGACTCAAATAGGGTTTCGACCGGTTCGACTTTTGGTATGGTAGATATTTGAGTTAGGAATCCAACGCAACAAGAATCACGGGTAACACTTACTTCTAGAGAGAGTTATAGCCGTTTTACTTACGGCTGCCAGAAAATGATGCCAAATCTGGCCACCGGCCAAAGGGGTACCCCTTTGGGCGGGCACAAAATTTTGATTTTTTCAAAAATGGACGGATTAGGCATATATGATCATATGGATTGAATCATAATGGACTCTAGTGTTCAAAAATGCTAGACTCAATGAAAAACCCGACGTTCAGCACGATCCCTACATAAGAGGTGACGGTTTTGGAAATCATCTTGATAATCACCTAGAGGCCGACTCAAATAAGGTTTCAACCGTTTTGAATTTTAGTAGGGTAGATATTTGATTTAGGAATCCAACTAAACAAGAATCACGGGTAAAGCTTACTTCTGTAGAGAGTTATAGCCATTTTACTGACGGCTGCCAGAAAATGAGGCCAATTCTGGCCACCGGCAAAAGGCGTACCCCTTTGGGCGAGCTCAAAAATTTGATTTTTTCAAAATTGGACAGATTAGGCATATATAATCATATGGATTGACTAATAATGGACTGTAGTGTTCAAAAATGCTAGACTCAATGAAAAACCCGACGTTCACCTTGATCCCTACATAAGAGGTGATGGTTTTGGAAATCAACTTGATAATCACCTAGAGGACGACTCAAATAAGGTTTCAACCGGTTCGACTTTTGTTAGGGTAGATATTTGAGTTAGGAATCCAACGCAACAAGAATCATGGGTAAAGCTTACTTCTGGAGAGAGTTATAGCCATTTTACTGACGGCTGCCAGAAAACGGGGCCAAATCTGGCCACCGGCCTAAGGGGTACCCCTTTGGGCGGGCTCAAAAATTTGATTTTTTCAAAAGTGGACGGATTAGATATATATGATCATATGGATTGACGCATAATGGACTCTAGTGTTCAAAAATGCTAGACTCAATGAAAAACCCGATGTTAATCCCGATTCCTACATAAAAGGTGACGTTTTTGGAAATCAACTTGATAATCACCTAGAGGACGACTCAAATAGGGTTTCGACCGATTCGACTTTTGGTATGGTAGATATTTGAGTTAGGAATCCAACGCAACAAGAATCACGGGTAAAGCTTACTTCTGGAGAGAGTGATAGCCATTTTACTGACGGCTGTTAGAAAACGGGGCCTAATCTGGCCACCGGCCAAAGGGGTATTCCTTTGGGCGGGCTCAAAAATTTGATTTTTTTTCAAAAGTAGACGGATTAGGCATATATGATCATATGGATTGACTCATAATGGACTCTAGTGTTCAAAAATGCGAGACTCAATGAAAAACCCGACGTTCACCCCGATCCCTACATAAGAGGTGACGGTTTTGGAAATCAACTTGATAATCACCTAGAGGCCGACTCAAATAGGGTTTCAACCGGTTCGACATTTGCTAGGGTAGATATTTGAGTTAGGAATCTAACGCAACAAGAATCTCGGGTAAAGCTTACTTTTGGAGAGCGTTATAGCCATTTTACTGACGGCTGCCAGAAAACGAGGCCAAATCTGGCCACCGGCCAAAGGGGTACCCCTTTGGGCGGGCTCAAAAATTTGATTTTTTCAAAAGTGGACGGATTAAGCATAAATGATCATATGGATTGACTCATAATGGACTCTAGTGTTCAAAAATGCTAGACTCAATGAAAAACCCGACGTTCACCCCGATCCCTACATAAGAGGTGACGGTTTTGGAAATCAACTTGATAATCACCTAGAGGCTGACTCAAATAGGATTTCAACCGGTTCGACATTTGGTAGGGTAGATATTTGAGTTAGGAATCCAACGCAACAAGAATCACGGGTAACGCTTACTTCTGGAGAGCGTTATAGCCATTTTACTGACGGCTGCCAGAAAACGGGGCCAAATCTCGCCACCGGCCAAAGGGGTACCTCTTTGGGCGGGCTCAAAAATTTGATTTTTTCAAAAGTGGAAGGATTAGGCATAAATGATCATATGGATTGACTCATAATGGACTCTAGTGTTCAAAAATGCTAGACTCAATGAAAAACTCGACGTTCACCCCGATCCCTACATAAGAGGTGACGGTTTTGGAAATCAACTTGATAATCACCTAGAGGCCGACTCAAACAGGGTTTCAACCGATTCAACTTTTGGTAGGGTAGATATTTGAGTTAGAAATCCAACGCAACAAGAATCACGGGTAAAGCTTATTTCTGGAGAGAGTTATAGTCGTTTTACTAACGGCTGCCAGAAAACGATGCCAAATCTGGCCACCGGCCAAAGGGGTACCCCTTTGGGCGGGCTCAAAAATTTGATTTTTTCAAAAGTGGACGGATTAGGCATAAATGATCATATGGATTGACTCATAATGGACTCTAGTGTTGAAAAATGCTAGACTCAATGAAAAACCCGACGTTCACCCCGATCCCTACATAAGGGGTGACGGTTTTGGAAATCAACTTGATAATCACCTAGAGGCCGACTCCAATAGGGTTTCAACCGATTCGACTTTTGGTAGGGTAGATATTTGAGTTAGAAATCCAACGCAACAAGAATCACGGGTAAAGCTTACTTCTGGAGAGAGTTATAGCCGTTTTACTGACGGCTGCCAGAAAACGATGCCAAATCTGGCCACCGGCCAAAGGGGTACCCCTTTGGGCGGGCTCAAAAATTTGATTCTTTCAAAAGTGGACGGATTAGGCATATATGATCATATGGATTAACTCATAATGGACTCTAGTGTTCAAAAATGCGAGACTCAATGAAAAACCCGACGTTCACCCCGATCCCTACATAAGAGGTGACGGTTTTGGCAATCAACTTGATAATCACCTAGAGGCCGACTCAAATTGGGTTTCAACCGGTTCGACATTTGGTAGGGTATATATTTGTGTTAGGAATCCAACGCAACAAGAATCACGGGTAAAGCTTACTTCTGGAGAGCGTTATAGCCATTTTACTGACGGCTGCCAGAAAACGGGACCAAATCTGGCCACCGGCCTAAGGGGTACACCTTTGGGCGGGCTCAAAAATTTGATTTTTACAAAAGTGGACGGATTAGATATATATGATCATATGGATTGACGCATAATGGACTCTAGTGTTCAAAAATGCTAGACTCAATGAAAAACCCGACGTTAATCCCGATTCCTACATAAAAGGTGACGTTTTTGGAAATCAACTTGATAATCACCTAGAGGACGACTCAAATAGGGTTTCGACCGGTTCGACTTTTGGTATGGTAGATATTTGAGTTAGGAATCCAACGCAACAAGAATCACGGGTAAAGCTTACTTCTGGAGAGAGTTATAGCCATTTTACTGACGGCTGCTAGAAAACGGGGCCTAATCTGGCCACCGGCCAAAGGGGTACCCCTTTGGGCGGGCTCAAAAATTTGATTTTTTCAAAAGTAGACGGATTAGGCATATATGATCATATGGATTGACTCATAATGGACTCTAGTGTTCAAAAATGAGAGACTCAATGAAAAACCCGACGTTCACCCCGATCCCTACATAAGAGGTGACGGTTTTGGAAATCAACTTGATAATCACCTAGAGGCCGACTCAAATAGGGTTTCAACCGGTTCGACATTTGGTAGGGTAGATATTTGTGTCAGGAATCCAACGCAACAAGAATCACGGGTAAAGCTTACTTCTGGAGAGCGTTATAGCCATTTTACTGACGGCTGCCAGAAAACGGGGCCAAATCTGGCCACCGGCCAAAGGGGTACCCCTTTGGGCGGGCTCAAAAATTTTATTTTTTCTAAAGTGGACGGATTAGGCATAAATGATCATATGGATTGACTCATAATGGACTCTAGTGTTGAAAAATGCTAGACTCAATGAAAAACCCGACGTTCACCCCGATCCCTACATAAGGGGTGACGGTTTTGGAAATCAACTTGATAATCACCTAGAGGCCGACTCCAATAGGGTTTCAACCGATTCGACTTTTGGTAGGGTAGATATTTGAGTTAGAAATCCAACGCAACAAGAATCACGGGTAAAGCTTACTTCTGGAGAGAGTTATAGCCGTTTTACTGACGGCTGCCAGAAAACGATGCCAAATCTGGCCACCGGCCAAAGGGGTACCCCTTTGGGCGGGCTCAAAAATTTGATTTTTTCAAAAGTGTACGGATTAGGCATATATGATCATATGGATTAACTCATAATGAACTCTAGTGTTCAAAAATGCGAGACTCAATGAAAAACCCGACGTTCACCCCGATCCCTACATAAGAGGTGACGGTTTTGGCAATCAACTTGATAATCACCTAGAGGCCGACTCAAATTGGGTTTCAACCGGTTCGACATTTGGTAGGGTATATATTTGTGTTAGGAATCCAATGCAACAAGAATCATGGGTAAAGCTTACTTCTGGAGAGCGTTATAGCCATTTTACTGACGGCTGCCAGAAAACGGGACCAAATCTGGCCACCGGCCTAAGGGTACCCCTTTGGGCGGGCTCAAAAATTTGATTTTTTCAAAAGTGGACGGATTAGATATATATGATCATATGGATTGACGCATAATGGACTCTAGTGTTCAAAACTGCTAGACTCAATGAAAAACCCGACGTTAATCCCGATTCCTACATAAAAGATGACGTTTTTGGAAATCAACTTGATAATCACCTAGAGGACGACTCAAATAGGGTTTCAACCGGTTCGACTTTTGGTATGGTAGATATTTGAGTTAGAAATCCAACGCAACAAGAATCACGGTTAAAGCTTACTTCTGGAGAGAGTTATAGCCATTTTACTGACGGCTGCTAGAAAACGGGGCCTAATCTGGCCACCGGCCAAAGGGGTACCCCTTTGGGCGGGCTCAAAAATTTGATTTTCTCAAAAGTAGACGGATTAGGCATATATGATCATATGGATTGACTCATAATGGACTCTAGTGTTCAAAAATGAGAGACTCAATGAAAAACCCGACGTTCACCCCGATCCCTACATAAGAGGTGACGGTTTTGGAAATCAACTTGATAATCACCTAGAGGCCGACTCAAATAGGGTTTCAACCGGTTCGACATTTGGTAGGGTAGATATTTGTGTCAGGAATCCAACGCAACAAGAATCACGGGTAAAGCTTACTTCTGGAGAGCGTTATAGCCATTTTACTGACGGCTGCCAGAAAACGGGGCCAAATCTGGCCACCGGCCAAAGGGGTACCCCTTTGGGCGGGCTCAAAAATTTTATTTTTTCTAAAGTGGACGGATTAGGCATAAATGATCATATGGATTGACTCATAATGGACTCTAGTGTTCAAAAATGCTAGACTCAATGAAAAACCCGACGTTCACCCCGATCCCTACATAAGGGGTGACGGTTTTGGAAATCAACTTGATAATCACCTAGAGGCCGACTCCAATAGGGTTTCAACCGATTCGACTTTTGGTAGGGTAGATATTTGTGTTAGGAATCCAACGCAACAAGAATCACGGGTAAAACTTACTTCTGGAGAGCGTTATAGCCATTTTACTGACGGCTGCCAGAAAACGGGGCCAAATCTGGCCACCGGCCAAAGGGGTACCTCTTTGGGCGGGCTCAAAAATTTAATTTTTTCAAAAGTGGACGGATTAGGCATAAATGATCATATGGATTGACTCATAATGGACTCTAGTATTCAAAAATGCTAGACTCAATGAAAAACCCGACATTCACCCCGATCCCTACATAAGAGGTGACGGTTTTGGAAATCAACTTGATAATCACCTAGAGGCCGACTCAAATAGGGTTTCAACCGATTCGACTTTTGGTAGGGTAGATATTTGAGTTAGAAATCCAACGCAACAAGAATAACGGGTAAAGCTTATTTTTGGAGAGAGTTATAGCCGTTTTACTGACGGCTGCCAGAAAACGATGCCAAATCTGGCCACCGGCCAAAGGGGTACCCCTTTGGGCGGGCTCAAAAATTTGATTTTTTCAAAAGTGAACGGATTAGGCATATATGATCATATGGATTAACTCATAATGAACTCTAGTGTTCAAAAATGCGAGACTCAATGAAAAACCCGACGTTCACCCCGATCCCTACATAAGAGGTGACGGTTTTGGCAATCAACTTGATAATCACCTAGAGGCCGACTCAAATTGGGTTTCAACCGGTTCGACATTTGGTAGGGTATATATTTGTGTTAGGAATCCAATGCAACAAGAATCACGGGTAAAGCTTACTTCTGGAGAGCGTTATAGCCATTTTACTGACGGCTGCCAGAAAACGGGACCAAATCTCGCCACCGGCCAAAGGGGTACCTCTTTGGGCGGGCTCAAAAATTTGATTTTTTCAAAAGTGGAAGGATTAGGCATAAATGATCATATGGATTGACTCATAATGGACTCTAGTGTTCAAAAATGCTAGACTCAATGAAAAACTCGACGTTCACCCCGATCCCTACATAAGAGGTGACGGTTTTGGAAATCAACTTGATAATCACCTAGAGGCCGACTCAAACAGGGTTTCAACCGATTCAACTTTTGGTAGGGTAGATATTTGAGTTAGAAATCCAACGCAACAAGAATCACGGGTAAAGCTTATTTCTGGAGAGAGTTATAGTCGTTTTACTAACGGCTGCCAGAAAACGATGCCAAATCTGGCCACCGGCCAAAGGGGTACCCCTTTGGGCGGGCTCAAAAATTTGATTTTTTCAAAAGTGGACGGATTAGGCATAAATGATCATATGGATTGACTCATAATGGACTCTAGTGTTGAAAAATGCTAGACTCAATGAAAAACCCGACGTTCACCCCGATCCCTACATAAGGGGTGACGGTTTTGGAAATCAACTTGATAATCACCTAGAGGCCGACTCCAATAGGGTTTCAACCGATTCGACTTTTGGTAGGGTAGATATTTGAGTTAGAAATCCAACGCAACAAGAATCACGGGTAAAGCTTACTTCTGGAGAGAGTTATAGCCGTTTTACTGACGGCTGCCAGAAAACGATGCCAAATCTGGCCACCGGCCAAAGGGGTACCCCTTTGGGCGGGCTCAAAAATTTGATTCTTTCAAAAGTGGACGGATTAGGCATATATGATCATATGGATTAACTCATAATGGACTCTAGTGTTCAAAAATGCGAGACTCAATGAAAAACCCGACGTTCACCCCGATCCCTACATAAGAGGTGACGGTTTTGGCAATCAACTTGATAATCACCTAGAGGCCGACTCAAATTGGGTTTCAACCGGTTCGACATTTGGTAGGGTATATATTTGTGTTAGGAATCCAACGCAACAAGAATCACGGGTAAAGCTTACTTCTGGAGAGCGTTATAGCCATTTTACTGACGGCTGCCAGAAAACGGGACCAAATCTGGCCACCGGCCTAAGGGGTACACCTTTGGGCGGGCTCAAAAATTTGATTTTTACAAAAGTGGACGGATTAGATATATATGATCATATGGATTGACGCATAATGGACTCTAGTGTTCAAAAATGCTAGACTCAATGAAAAACCCGACGTTAATCCCGATTCCTACATAAAAGGTGACGTTTTTGGAAATCAACTTGATAATCACCTAGAGGACGACTCAAATAGGGTTTCGACCGGTTCGACTTTTGGTATGGTAGATATTTGAGTTAGGAATCCAACGCAACAAGAATCACGGGTAAAGCTTACTTCTGGAGAGAGTTATAGCCATTTTACTGACGGCTGCTAGAAAACGGGGCCTAATCTGGCCACCGGCCAAAGGGGTACCCCTTTGGGCGGGCTCAAAAATTTGATTTTTTCAAAAGTAGACGGATTAGGCATATATGATCATATGGATTGACTCATAATGGACTCTAGTGTTCAAAAATGAGAGACTCAATGAAAAACCCGACGTTCACCCCGATCCCTACATAAGAGGTGACGGTTTTGGAAATCAACTTGATAATCACCTAGAGGCCGACTCAAATAGGGTTTCAACCGGTTCGACATTTGGTAGGGTAGATATTTGTGTCAGGAATCCAACGCAACAAGAATCACGGGTAAAGCTTACTTCTGGAGAGCGTTATAGCCATTTTACTGACGGCTGCCAGAAAACGGGGCCAAATCTGGCCACCGGCCAAAGGGGTACCCCTTTGGGCGGGCTCAAAAATTTTATTTTTTCTAAAGTGGACGGATTAGGCATAAATGATCATATGGATTGACTCATAATGGACTCTAGTGTTGAAAAATGCTAGACTCAATGAAAAACCCGACGTTCACCCCGATCCCTACATAAGGGGTGACGGTTTTGGAAATCAACTTGATAATCACCTAGAGGCCGACTCCAATAGGGTTTCAACCGATTCGACTTTTGGTAGGGTAGATATTTGAGTTAGAAATCCAACGCAACAAGAATCACGGGTAAAGCTTACTTCTGGAGAGAGTTATAGCCGTTTTACTGACGGCTGCCAGAAAACGATGCCAAATCTGGCCACCGGCCAAAGGGGTACCCCTTTGGGCGGGCTCAAAAATTTGATTTTTTCAAAAGTGAACGGATTAGGCATATATGATCATATGGATTAACTCATAATGAACTCTAGTGTTCAAAAATGCGAGACTCAATGAAAAACCCGACGTTCACCCCGATCCCTACATAAGAGGTGACGGTTTTGGCAATCAACTTGATAATCACCTAGAGGCCGACTCAAATTGGGTTTCAACCGGTTCGACATTTGGTAGGGTATATATTTGTGTTAGGAATCCAATGCAACAAGAATCATGGGTAAAGCTTACTTCTGGAGAGCGTTATAGCCATTTTACTGACGGCTGCCAGAAAACGGGACCAAATCTGGCCACCGGCCTAAGGGTACCCCTTTGGGCGGGCTCAAAAATTTGATTTTTTCAAAAGTGGACGGATTAGATATATATGATCATATGGATTGACGCATAATGGACTCTAGTGTTCAAAACTGCTAGACTCAATGAAAAACCCGACGTTAATCCCGATTCCTACATAAAAGATGACGTTTTTGGAAATCAACTTGATAATCACCTAGAGGACGACTCAAATAGGGTTTCAACCGGTTCGACTTTTGGTATGGTAGATATTTGAGTTAGAAATCCAACGCAACAAGAATCACGGTTAAAGCTTACTTCTGGAGAGAGTTATAGCCATTTTACTGACGGCTGCTAGAAAACGGGGCCTAATCTGGCCACCGGCCAAAGGGGTACCCCTTTGGGCGGGCTCAAAAATTTGATTTTCTCAAAAGTAGACGGATTAGGCATATATGATCATATGGATTGACTCATAATGGACTCTAGTGTTCAAAAATGAGAGACTCAATGAAAAACCCGACGTTCACCCCGATCCCTACATAAGAGGTGACGGTTTTGGAAATCAACTTGATAATCACCTAGAGGCCGACTCAAATAGGGTTTCAACCGGTTCGACATTTGGTAGGGTAGATATTTGTGTCAGGAATCCAACGCAACAAGAATCACGGGTAAAGCTTACTTCTGGAGAGCGTTATAGCCATTTTACTGACGGCTGCCAGAAAACGGGGCCAAATCTGGCCACCGGCCAAAGGGGTACCCCTTTGGGCGGGCTCAAAAATTTTATTTTTTCTAAAGTGGACGGATTAGGCATAAATGATCATATGGATTGACTCATAATGGACTCTAGTGTTCAAAAATGCTAGACTCAATGAAAAACCCGACGTTCACCCCGATCCCTACATAAGGGGTGACGGTTTTGGAAATCAACTTGATAATCACCTAGAGGCCGACTCCAATAGGGTTTCAACCGATTCGACTTTTGGTAGGGTAGATATTTGTGTTAGGAATCCAACGCAACAAGAATCACGGGTAAAACTTACTTCTGGAGAGCGTTATAGCCATTTTACTGACGGCTGCCAGAAAACGGGGCCAAATCTGGCCACCGGCCAAAGGGGTACCTCTTTGGGCGGGCTCAAAAATTTAATTTTTTCAAAAGTGGACGGATTAGGCATAAATGATCATATGGATTGACTCATAATGGACTCTAGTATTCAAAAATGCTAGACTCAATGAAAAACCCGACATTCACCCCGATCCCTACATAAGAGGTGACGGTTTTGGAAATCAACTTGATAATCACCTAGAGGCCGACTCAAATAGGGTTTCAACCGATTCGACTTTTGGTAGGGTAGATATTTGAGTTAGAAATCCAACGCAACAAGAATAACGGGTAAAGCTTATTTTTGGAGAGAGTTATAGCCGTTTTACTGACGGCTGCCAGAAAACGATGCCAAATCTGGCCACCGGCCAAAGGGGTACCCCTTTGGGCGGGCTCAAAAATTTGATTTTTTCAAAAGTGAACGGATTAGGCATATATGATCATATGGATTAACTCATAATGAACTCTAGTGTTCAAAAATGCGAGACTCAATGAAAAACCCGACGTTCACCCCGATCCCTACATAAGAGGTGACGGTTTTGGCAATCAACTTGATAATCACCTAGAGGCCGACTCAAATTGGGTTTCAACCGGTTCGACATTTGGTAGGGTATATATTTGTGTTAGGAATCCAATGCAACAAGAATCACGGGTAAAGCTTACTTCTGGAGAGCGTTATAGCCATTTTACTGACGGCTGCCAGAAAACGGGACCAAATCTGGCCACCGGCCTAAGGGTACCCCTTTGGGCGGGCTCAAAAATTTGATTTTTTCAAAAGTGGACGGATTAGATATATATGATCATATGGATTGACGCATAATGGACTCTAGTGTTCAAAACTGCTAGACTCAATGAAAAACCCGACGTTAATCCCGATTCCTACATAAAAGATGACGTTTTTGGAAATCAAATTGATAATCACCTAGAGGACGACTCAAATAGGGTTTCAACCGGTTCTACTTTTGGTATGGTAGATATTTGAGTTAGAAATCCAACGCAACAAGAATCACGGGTAAAGCTTACTTCTGGAGAGAGTTATAGCCATTTTACTGACGGCTGCTAGAAAACGGGGCCTAATCTGGCCACCGGCCAAAGGGGTACCCCTTTGGGCGGGCTCAAAAATTTGATTTTCTCAAAAGTAGACGGATTAGGCATATATGATCATATGGATTGACTCATAATGGACTCTAGTGTTCAAAAATGAGAGACTCAATGAAAAACCCGACGTTTACCCCGATCCCTACATAAGAGGTGACGGTTTTGGAAATCAACTTGATAATCACCTAGAGGCCGACTCAAATAGGGTTTCAACCGGTTCGACATTTGGTAGGGTAGATATTTGTGTCAGGAATCCAACGCAACAAGAATCACGGGTAAAGCTTACTTCTGGAGAGCGTTATAGCCATTTTACTGACGGCTGCCAGAAAACGGGGCCAAATCTGGCCACCGGCCAAAGGGGTACCCCTTTGGGCGGGCTCAAAAATTTTATTTTTTCTAAAGTGGACGGATTAGGCCTAAATGATCATATGGATTGACTCATAATGGACTCTAGTGTTCAAAAATGCTAGACTCAATGAAAAACCCGACGTTCACCCCGATCCCTACATAAGGGGTGACGGTTTTGGAAATCAACTTGATAATCACCTAGAGGCCGACTCCAATAGGGTTTCAACCGATTCGACTTTTGGTAGGGTAGATATTTGTGTTAGGAATCCAACGCAACAAGAATCACGGGTAAAACTTACTTCTGGAGAGCGTTATAGCCATTTTACTGACGGCTGCCAGAAAACGGGGCCAAATCTGGCCACCGGCCAAAGGGGTACCTCTTTGGGCGGGCTCAAAAATTTAATTTTTTCAAAAGTGGACGGATTAGGCATAAATGATCATATGGATTGACTCATAATGGACTCTAGTATTCAAAAATGCTAGACTCAATGAAAAACCCGACATTCACCCCGATCCCTACATAAGAGGTGACGGTTTTGGAAATCAACTTGATAATCACCTAGAGGCCGACTCAAATAGGGTTTCAACCGATTCGACTTTTGGTAGGGTAGATATTTGAGTTAGAAATCCAACGCAACAAGAATAACGGGTAAAGCTTATTTTTGGAGAGAGTTATAGCCGTTTTACTAACGACTGCCAGAAAACGATGCCAAATCTGGCCACCGGCCAAAGGGGTACCCCTTTGGGCGGGCTCAAAAATTTGATTGTTTCAAAAGTGGACGGATTAGGCATATATGATCATATGGATTAACTCATAATGGACTCTAGTGTTCAAAAATGCGAGACTCAATGAAAAACCCGACGTTCACCCCGATCCCTACATAAGAGGTGACAGTTTTGGAAATCAACTTGATAATCACCTAGAGGCCGACTCAAATAGGGTTTCAACCGGTTCGACATTTGGTAGGGTAGATATTTGTGTCAGGAATCCAACGCAACAAGAATCACGGGTAAAGCTTACTTCTGGAGAGCGTTATAGCCATTTTACTGACGGCTGCCAGAAAACGGGGCCAAATCTGGCCACCGGCCAAAGGGGTACCCCTTTGGGCAGGCTCAAAAATTTGATTTTTTCAAAAGTGGACGGATTAGGCATAAATGATCATATGGATTGACTCATAATGGACTCTAGTGTTCAAAAATGCTAGACTCAATGAAAAACCCGACGTTCACCCCGATCCCTACATAAGGGGTGACGGTTTTGGAAATCAACTTGATAATCACCTAGAGGCCGACTCCAATAGGGTTTCAACCGATTCGACTTTTGGTAGGGTAGATATTTGAGTTAGAAATCCAACGCAACAAGAATCATGGGTAAAGCTTACTTCTGGAGAGAGTTATAGCCGTTTTACTAACGGCTGCCAGAAAACGATGCCGAATCTGGCCACCGGCCAAAGGAGTACCCCTATGGGCGGGCTCAAAAATTTGATTTTTTCAAAAGTGAACGGATTAGGCATATATGATCATATGGATTAACTCATAATGGACTCTAGTGTTCAAAAATGCGAGACTCAATGAAAAACCCGACGTTCACCCCGATCCCTACATAAGAGGTGACGGTTTTGGCAATCAACTTGATAATCACCTAGAGGCCGACTCAAATTGGGTTTCAACCGGTTCGACATTTGGTAGGGTATATATTTGTGTTAGGAATCCAACGCAACAAGAATCACGGGTAAAGCTTACTTCTGGAGAGCGTTATAGCCATTTTATTGACGGCTGCCAGAAAACGGGACCAAATCTGGCCACCGGCCTAAGGGTACCCCTTTGGGCGGGCTCAAAAATTTGATTTTTTCAAAAGTGGACGGATTAGATATATATGATCATATGGA
The DNA here is from genome assembly GCA_026008535.1 of Perilla frutescens. Taxonomy (NCBI): domain Eukaryota; kingdom Viridiplantae; phylum Streptophyta; class Magnoliopsida; order Lamiales; family Lamiaceae; genus Perilla; species Perilla frutescens. Next base: position 76,273,419 of record BRKX01000003.1, read on the forward strand.
TTGACGCATAATGGACTCTAGTGTTCAAAACTGCTAGACTCAATGAAAAACCCGACGTTAATCCCGATTCCTACATAAAAGGTGACGTTTTTGGAAATCAACTTGATAATCACCTAGAGGACGACTCAAATAGGGTTTCGACCGGTTCGACTTTTGGTATGGTAGATATTTGAGTTAGGAATCCAACGCAACAAGAATCACGGGTAAAGCTTACTTCTGGAGAGAGTTATAGCCATTTTACTGACGGCTGCTAGAAAACGGGGCCTAATCTGGCCACCGGCCAAAGGGGTACCCCTTTGGGCGGGCTCAAAAATTTGATTTTTTCAAAAGTAGACGGATTAGGCATATATGATCATATGGATTGACTCATAATGGACTCTAGTGTTAAAAAATGAGAGACTCAATGAAAAACCCGACGTTCACCCCGATCCCTACATAAGAGGTGACGGTTTTGGAAATCAACTTGATAATCACCTAGAGGCCGACTCAAATCGGGTTTCAACTGGTTCGACATTTGGTAGGGTAGATATTTGTGTCAGGAATCCAACGCAACAAGAATCACGGGTAAAGCTTACTTCTGGAGAGCGTTATAGCCATTTTACTGACGGCTGCCAGAAAAAGGGGCCAAATCTGGCCACCGGCCAAAGGGGTACCCCTTTGGGGGGGCTCAAAAATTTTATTTTTTCAAAAGTGGACGGATTAGGCATAAATGATCATATGGATTGACTCATATTGGACTCTAGTGTTCAAAAATGCTAGACTCAATGAAAAACCCGACGTTCACCCCGATCCCTACATAAGGGGTGACGGTTTTGGAAATCAACTTGATAATCACCTAGAGGACGACTCAAATAGGGTTTCGACCGGTTCGACTTTTGGTATGGTAGATATTTGAGTTAGGAATCCAACGCAACAAGAATCACGGGTAAAGCTTACTTCTGGAGAGAGTTATAGCCATTTTACTGACGGCTGCTAGAAAACGGGGCCTAATCTGGCCACCGGCCAAAGGGGTACCCCTTTGGGCGGGCTCAAAAATTTGATTTTTTCAAAAGTGGACGGATTAGGCATATATGATCATATGGATTGACTCATAATGGACTCTAGTGTTCAAAAATGAGAGACTCAATGAAAAACCCGACGTTCACCCCGATCCCTACATAAGAGGTGACGGTTTTGGAAATCAACTTGATAATCACCTAGAGGCCGACTCAAATAGGGTTTCAACCGGTTCGACATTTGGTAGGGTAGATATTTGTGTTAGGAATCCAACGCAGCAAGAATCACGGGTAAAGTTTACTTCTGGAGAGCGTTATAGCCATTTTACTGACGGCTGCTAGAAAATGGGGCAAAATCTGGCCACCGGCCAAAGGGGTACCCCTTTGGGCGGGCTCAAAAATTTGATTTTTTCAAAAGTGGACGGATTAGGCATAAATGATCATATGGATTGACTCATAATGGACTCTAGTGTTGAAAAATGCTAGACTCAATGAAAAACCCGACGTTCACCCCGATCCCTACATAAGGGGTGACGGTTTTGGAAATCAACTTGATAATCACCTAGAGGCCGACTCCAATAGGGTTTCAACCGATTCGACTTTTGGTAGGGTAGATATTTGAGTTAGAAATCCAACGCAACAAGAATCATGGGTAAAGCTTACTTCTGGAGAGAGTTATAGCCGTTTTACTAACGGCTGCCAGAAAACGATGCCGAATCTGGCCACCGGCCAAAGGAGTACCCCTATGGGCGGGCTCAAAAATTTGATTTTTTCAAAAGTGAACGGATTAGGCATATATGATCATATGGATTAACTCATAATGGACTCTAGTGTTCAAAAATGCGAGACTCAATGAAAAACCCGACGTTCACCCCGATCCCTACATAAGAGGTGACGGTTTTGGCAATCAACTTGATAATCACCTAGAGGCCGACTCAAATTGGGTTTCAACCGGTTCGACATTTGGTAGGGTATATATTTGTGTTAGGAATCCAACGCAACAAGAATCACGGGTAAAGCTTACTTCTGGAGAGCGTTATAGCCATTTTACTGACGGCTGCCAGAAAACGGGACCAAATCTGGCCACCGGCCTAAGGGTACCCCTTTGGGCGGGCTCAAAAATTTGATTTTTTCAAAAGTGGACGGATTAGATATATATGATCATATGGATTGACGCATAATGGACTCTAGTGTTCAAAACTGCTAGACTCAATGAAAAACCCGACGTTAATCCCGATTCCTACATAAAAGGTGACGTTTTTGGAAATCAACTTGATAATCACCTAGAGGACGACTCAAATAGGGTTTCGACCGGTTCGACTTTTGGTATGGTAGATATTTGAGTTAGAAATCCAACGCAACAAGAATCACGGGTAAAGCTTACTTCTGGAGAGAGTTATAGCCATTTTACTGACGGCTGCTAGAAAACGGGGCCTAATCTGGCCACCGGCCAAAGGGGTACCCCTTTGGGCGGGCTCAAAAATTTGATTTTTTCAAAAGTAGACGGATTAGGCATATATGATCATATGGATTGACTCATAATGGACTCTAGTGTTCAAAAATGAGAGACTCAATGAAAAACCCGACGTTCACCCCGATCCCTACATAAGAGGTGACGGTTTTGGAAATCAACTTGATAATCACCTAGAGGCCGACTCAAATCGGGTTTCAACTGGTTCGACATTTGGTAGGGTAGATATTTGTGTCAGGAATCCAACGCAACAAGAATCACGGGTAAAGCTTACTTCTGGAGAGCGTTATAGCCATTTTACTGACGGCTGCCAGAAAAAGGGGCCAAATCTGGCCACCGGCCAAAGGGGTACCCCTTTGGGGGGGCTCAAAAATTTTATTTTTTCAAAAGTGGACGGATTAGGCATAAATGATCATATGGATTGACTCATATTGGACTCTAGTGTTCAAAAATGCTAGACTCAATGAAAAACCCGACGTTCACCCCGATCCCTACATAAGGGGTGACGGTTTTGGAAATCAACTTGATAATCACCTAGAGGACGACTCAAATAGGGTTTCGACCGGTTCGACTTTTGGTATGGTAGATATTTGAGTTAGGAATCCAACGCAACAAGAATCACGGGTAAAGCTTACTTCTGGAGAGAGTTATAGCCATTTTACTGACGGCTGCTAGAAAACGGGGCCTAATCTGGCCACCGGCCAAAGGGGTACCCCTTTGGGCGGGCTCAAAAATTTGATTTTTTCAAAAGTGGACGGATTAGGCATATATGATCATATGGATTGACTCATAATGGACTCTAGTGTTCAAAAATGAGAGACTCAATGAAAAACCCGACGTTCACCCCGATCCCTACATAAGAGGTGACGGTTTTGGAAATCAACTTGATAATCACCTAGAGGCCGACTCAAATAGGGTTTCAACCGGTTCGACATTTGGTAGGGTAGATATTTGTGTTAGGAATCCAACGCAACAAGAATCACGGGTAAAGTTTACTTCTGGAGAGCGTTATAGCCATTTTACTGACGGCTGCTAGAAAATGGGGCAAAATCTGGCCACCGGCCAAAGGGGTACCCCTTTGGGCGGGGCTCAAAAATTTGATTTTTTCAAAAGTGGACGGATTAGGCATAAATGATCATATGGATTGACTCATAATGGACTCTAGTGTTGAAAAATGCTAGACTCAATGAAAAACCCGACGTTCACCCCGATCCCTACATAAGGGGTGACGGTTTTGGAAATCAACTTGATAATCACCTAGAGGCCGACTCCAATAGGGTTTCAACCGATTCGACTTTTGGTAGGGTAGATATTTGACTTAGAAATCCAACGCAACAAGAATCACGGGTAAAGCTTACTTCTGGAGAGAGTTATAGCCATTTTACTGACGGCTGCCAAAAAACGATGCCAAATCTGGCCACCGGCCAAAGGGGTACCCCTTTGGGCGGGCTCAAAAATTTGATTCTTTCAAAAGTGGACGGATTAGGCATATATGATCATATGGATTAACTCATAATGGACTCTAGTGTTCAAAAATGCAAGACTCAATGAAAAACCCGACGTTCACCCCGATCCCTACATAAGAGGTGACGGTTTTGGCAATCAACTTGATAATCACCTAGAGGCCGACTCAAATTGGGTTTCAACCGGTTCGACATTTGGTAGGGTATATATTTGTGTTAGGAATCCAACGCAACAAGAATCACGGGTAAAGCTTACTTCTGGAGAGCGTTATAGCCATTTTACTGACGGCTGCCAGAAAACGGGACCAAATCTGGCCACCGGCCTAAGGGTACCCCTTTGGGCGGGCTCAAAAATTTGATTTTTTCAAAAGTGGACGGATTAGATATATATGATCATATGGATTGACGCATAATGGACTCTAGTGTTCAAAACTGCTAGACTCAATGAAAAACCCGACGTTAATCCCGATTCCTACATAAAAGGTGACGTTTTTGGAAATCAACTTGATAATCACCTAGAGGACGACTCAAATAGGGTTTCGACCGGTTCGACTTTTGGTATGGTAGATATTTGAGTTAGGAATCCAACGCAACAAGAATCACGGGTAAAGCTTACTTCTGGAGAGAGTTATAGCCATTTTACTGACGGCTGCTAGAAAACGGGGCCTAATCTGGCCACCGGCCAAAGGGGTACCCCTTTGGGCGGGCTCAAAAATTTGATTTTTTCAAAAGTAGACGGATTAGGCATATATGATCATATGGATTGACTCATAATGGACTCTAGTGTTCAAAAATGAGAGACTCAATGAAAAACCCGACGTTCACCCCGATCCCTACATAAGAGGTGACGGTTTTGGAAATCAACTTGATAATCACCTAGAGGCCGACTCAAATCGGGTTTCAACTGGTTCGACATTTGGTAGGGTAGATATTTGTGTCAGGAATCCAACGCAACAAGAATCACTGGTAAAGCTTACTTCTGGAGAGCGTTATAGCCATTTTACTGACGGCTGCCAGAAAAAGGGGCCAAATCTGGCCACCGGCCAAAGGGGTACCCCTTTGGGGGGGCTCAAAAATTTTATTTTTTCAAAAGTGGACGGATTAGGCATAAATGATCATATGGATTGACTCATATTGGACTCTAGTGTTCAAAAATGCTAGACTCAATGAAAAACCCGACGTTCACCCCGATCCCTACATAAGGGGTGACGGTTTTGGAAATCAACTTGATAATCACCTAGAGGACGACTCAAATAGGGTTTCGACCGGTTCGACTTTTGGTAAGGTAGACATTTGAGTTAGGAATCCAACGCAACAAGAATCACGGGTAAAGCTTACTTCTGGAGAGAGTTATAGCCATTTTACTGACGGCTGCTAGAAAACGGGGCCTAATCTGGCCACCGGCCAAAGGGGTACCCCTTTGGGCGGGCTCAAAAATTTGATTTTTTCAAAAGTGGACGGATTAGGCATATATGATCATATGGATTGACTCATAATGGACTCTAGTGTTCAAAAATGAGAGACTCAATGAAAAACCCGACGTTCACCCCGATCCCTACATAAGAGGTGACGGTTTTGGAAATCAACTTGATAATCACCTAGAGGCCGACTCAAATAGGGTTTCAACCGGTTCGACATTTGGTAGGGTAGATATTTGTGTTAGGAATCCAACGCAACAAGAATCACGGGTAAAGTTTACTTCTGGAGAGCGTTATAGCCATTTTACTGACGGCTGCTAGAAAATGGGGCAAAATCTGGCCACCGGCCAAAGGGGTACCCCTTTGGGCGGGCTCAAAAATTTGATTTTTTCAAAAGTGGACGGATTAGGCATAAATGATCATATGGATTGACTCATAATGGACTCTAGTGTTGAAAAATGCTAGACTCAATGAAAAACCCGACGTTCACCCCGATCCCTACATAAGGGGTGACGGTTTTGGAAATCAACTTGATAATCACCTAGAGGCCGACTCCAATAGGGTTTCAACCGATTCGACTTTTGGTAGGGTAGATATTTGAGTTAGAAATCCAACGCAACAAGAATCACGGGTAAAGCTTACTTCTGGAGAGAGTTATAGCCGTTTTACTGACGGCTGCCAGAAAACGATGCCAAATCTGGCCACCGGCCAAAGGGGTACCCCTTTGGGCGGGCTCAAAAATTTGATTCTTTCAAAAGTGGACGGATTAGGCATATATGATCATATGGATTAACTCATAATGGACTCTAGTGTTCAAAAATGCGAGACTCAATGAAAAACCCGACGTTCACCCCGATCCCTACATAAGAGGTGACGGTTTTGGAAATCAACTTGATAATCACCTAGAGGCCGACTCAAATAGGGTTTCAACCGGTTCGACATTTGGTAGGGTAGATATTTGTGTCAGGAATCCAACGCAACAAGAATCACGGGTAAAGCTTACTTCTGGAGAGCGTTATAGCCATTTTACTGACGGCTGCCAGAAAACGGGGCCAAATCTGGCCACCGGCCAAAGGGGTACCCCTTTGGGCGGGCTCAAAAATTTGATTTTTTCAAAAGTGGACGGATTAGGCATAAATGATCATATGGATTGACTCATAATGGACTCTAGTGTTCAAAAATGCTAGACTCAATGAAAAACCCGACGTTCACCCCGATCCCTACATAAGGGGTGACGGTTTTGGAAATCAACTTGATAATCACCTAGAGGCCGACTCCAATAGGGTTTCAACCGATTCGACTTTTGGTAGGGTAGATATTTGAGTTAGAAATCCAACGCAACAAGAATCACGGGTAAAGCTTACTTCTGGAGAGAGTTATAGTCGTTTTACTGACGGCTGCCAGAAAATGATGCCAAATCTGGCCACCGGCCAAAGGGGTACCCCTTTGGGCGGGCTCAAAAATTTGATTTTTTCAAAAGTGGACGGATTAGGCATATATGATCATATGGATTAACTCATAATGGACTCTAGTGTTCAAAAATGCGAGACTCAATGAAAAACCCGACGTTCACCCCGATCCCTACATAAGAGGTGACGGTTTTGGAAATCAACTTGATAATCACCTAGAGGCCGACTCAAATAGGGTTTCAACCGGTTCGACAATTGGTAGGGTAGATATTTGTGTTAGGAATCCAACGCAACAAGAATCACAGGTAAAGTTTACTTCTGGAGAGCGTTATAGCCATTTTACTGACGGCTGCTAGAAAATGGGGCAAAATCTGGCCACCGGCCAAAGGGGTACCCCTTTGGGCGGGCTCAAAAATTTGATTTTTTCAAAAGTGGACGGATTAGGCATAAATGATCATATGGATTGACTCATAATGGACTCTAGTGTTGAAAAATGCTAGACTCAATGAAAAACCCGACGTTCACCCCGATCCCTACATAAGGGGTGACGGTTTTGGAAATCAACTTGATAATCACCTAGAGGCCGACTCCAATAGGGTTTCAACCGATTCGACTTTTGGTAGGGTAGATATTTGAGTTAGAAATCCAACGCAACAAGAATCACGGGTAAAGCTTACTTCTGGAGAGAGTTATAGCCGTTTTACTGACGGCTGCCAGAAAACGATGCCAAATCTGGCCACCGGCCAAAGTGGTACCCCTTTGGGCGGGCTCAAAAATTTGATTTTTTCAAAAGTGGATGGATTAGGCATATATGATCATATGGATTGACTCATAATGTACTCTAGTGTTCAAAAATGCGAGACTCAAAGAAAAACCCGACGTTCACCCCGATCCCTACATAAGAGGTGATGGTTTTGGAAATCAACTTGATAATCACCTAGAGGCCGACTCAAATACGGTTTCAACCGATTCGACTTTTGGTAGGGTAGATATTTGAGTTAGGAATCCAACGCAACAAGAATCACGGGTAAAGCTTACTTCTGGAGAGAGTTATAGCCATTTTACTGACGGCTGCTAGAAAACGGGGCCAAATCTGGCTACCGGCCAAAGAGGTACCCCTTTGGGCGGGCTCAAAAATTTGATTTTTTCAAAAGTGGATGGATTAGGCATATATGATCATATAGATTGACTCATAATGGACTCTAGTGTTCAAAAATGCGAGACTCAATGAAAAACCCGACGTTCACCCCGATCCCTACATAAGAGGTGACGATTTTGGAAATCAACTTGATAATCACCTAGAGGCCGAATCAAACAGAGTTTCAACCGGTTCGACTTTAGGTATGGTAGATATTTGAGTTAGGAATCCAACGCAACAAGAATCACGGGTAAAGCTTACTTCTGGAGAGAGTTATAGCCGTTTTACTGACGGCTGCCAGAAAATGATGCCAAATCTGGCCACCGGCCAAAGGGGTACCCCTTTGGGCGGGCTCAAAAATTGAATTTTTCAAAAGTGGACAGATTAGGCATATATGATCATATGGATTGACTCATAATGGACTCTAGTGTTCAAAAATGCGAGACTCAAAGAAAAACCCGACGTTCACCCCGATCCCTACATAAGAGGTGACGGTTTTGGAAATCAACTTGATAATCAACTAGAGGCCGACTCAAATACGGTTTCAACCGATTCGACTGTTGGTAGGGTAGATATTTGAGTTAGGAATCCAACGCAACAAGAATCACGGGTAAAGCTTACTTCTGGAGAGAGTTATAGCCATTTTACTGACGGCTGCCAGAAAATGGGGCCAAATCTGGCCACCGGCCAAAGGGGTACCCCTTTGGGCGGGCTCAAAAATTTGATTTTTTCAAAAGTGGACGGATTAGGCATAAATGATCATATGGATTGACTCATAATGGACTCTAGTGTTGAAAAATGCTAGACTCAATGAAAAACCCAACGTTCACCCCGATCCCTACATAAGGGGTGACGGTTTTGGAAATCAACTTGATAATCACCTAGAGGCCGACTCCAATAGGGTTTCAATCGATTCGACTTTTGGTAGGGTAGATATTTGAGTTAGAAATCCAACGCAACAAGAATCACGGGTAAAGCTTACTTCTGGAGAGAGTTATAGCCGTTTTACTGACGGCTGCAAGAAAACGATGCCAAATCTGGCCACCGGCCAAAGTGGTACCCCTTTGGGCGGGCTCAAAAATTTGATTTTTTCAAAAGTGGATGGATTAGGCATATATGATCATATGGATTGACTCATAATGTACTCTAGTGTTCAAAAATGCGAGACTCAAAGAAAAACCCGACGTTCACCCCGATCCCTACATAAGAGGTGATGGTTTTGGAAATCAACTTGATAATCACCTAGAGGCCGACTCAAATAGGTTTTCAACTGATTCGACTTTTGGTAGGGTAGATATTTGAGTTAGGAATCCAACGCAACAAGAATCACGGGTAAAGCTTACTTCTGGAGAGAGTTATAGCCATTTTACTGACGGCTGCTAGAAAACGGGGCCAAATCTGGCTACCGGCCAAAGAGGTACCCCTTTGGGCGGGCTCAAAAATTTGATTTTTTCAAAAGTGGATGGATTAGGCATATATGATCATATAGATTGACTCATAATGGACTCTAGTGTTCAAAAATGCGAGACTCAATGAAAAACCCGACGTTCACCCCGATCCCTACATAAGAGGTGACGATTTTGGAAATCAACTTGATAATCACCTAGAGGCCGAATCAAACAGAGTTTCAACCGGTTCGACTTTAGGTATGGTAGATATTTGAGTTAGGAATCCAACGCAACAAGAATCACGGGTAAAGCTTACTTCTGGAGAGAGTTATAGCCGTTTTACTGACGGCTGCCAGAAAATGATGCCAAATCTGGCCACCGGCCAAAGGGGTACCCCTTTGGGCGGGCTCAAAAATTGAATTTTTCAAAAGTGGACAGATTAGGCATATATGATCATATGGATTGACTCATAATGGACTCTAGTGTTCAAAAATGCGAGACTCAAAGAAAAACCCGACGTTCACCCCGATCCCTACATAAGAGGTGACGGTTTTGGAAATCAACTTGATAATCAACTAGAGGCCGACTCAAATACGGTTTCAACCGATTCGACTGTTGGTAGGGTAGATATTTGAGTTAGGAATCCAGCGCAACAAGAATCACGGGTAAAGCTTACTTCTGGAGAGAGTTATAGCCATTTTACTGACGGCTGCCAGAAAATGGGGCCAAATCTGGCCACCGGCCAAAGGGGTACCCCTTTGGGCGGGCTCAAAAATTTGATTTTTTCAAAAGTGGACGGATTAGGCATAAATGATCATATGGATTGACTCATAATGGACTCTAGTGTTGAAAAATGCTAGACTCAATGAAAAACCCAACGTTCACCCCGATCCCTACATAAGGGGTGACGGTTTTGGAAATCAACTTGATAATCACCTAGAGGCCGACTCCAATAGGGTTTCAATCGATTCGACTTTTGGTAGGGTAGATATTTGAGTTAGAAATCCAACGCAACAAGAATCACGGGTAAAGCTTACTTCTGGAGAGAGTTATAGCCGTTTTACTGACGGCTGCCAGAAAATGATGCCAAATCTGGCCACCGGCCAAAGGGGTACCCCTTTGGGCGGGCTCAAAAATTGAATTTTTCAAAAGTGGACAGATTAGGCATATATGTTCATATGGATTGACTCATAATGGACTCTAGTGTTCAAAAATGCGAGACTCAAAGAAAAACCCGACGTTCACCCCGATCCCTACATAAGAGGTGACGGTTTTGGAAATCAACTTGATAATCAACTAGAGGCCGACTCAAATACGGTTTCAACCGATTCGACTGTTGGTAGGGTAGATATTTGAGTTAGGAATCCAACGCAACAAGAATCACGGGTAAAGCTTACTTCTGGAGAGAGTTATAGCCATTTTACTGACGGCTGCCAGAAAATGGGGCCAAATCTGGCCACCGGCCAAAGGGGTACCCCTTTGGGCGGGCTCAAAAATTTGATTTTTTCAAAAGTGGACGGATTAGGCATAAATGATCATATGGATTGACTCATAATGGACTCTAGTGTTGAAAAATGCTAGACTCAATGAAAAACCCAACGTTCACCCCGATCCCTACATAAGGGGTGACGGTTTTGGAAATCAACTTGATAATCACCTAGAGGCCGACTCCAATAGGGTTTCAATCGATTCGACTTTTGGTAGGGTAGATATTTGAGTTAGAAATCCAACGCAACAAGAATCACGGGTAAAGCTTACTTCTGGAGAGAGTTATAACCGTTTTACTGACGGCTGCCAGAAAACGATGCCAAATCTGGCCACCGGCCAAAGGGGTACCCCTTTGGGCGGGCTCAAAAATTTGATTTTTTCAAAAGTGGACGGATTAGGCATATATGATCATATGGATTGACTCATAATGGACTCTAGTGTTCAAAAATGCGAGACTCAAAGAAAAACCCGACGTTCACCACGATCCCTACATAAGAGGTGATGGTTTTGGAAATCAACTTGATAATCACCTAGAGGGCGACTCAAATAGGTTTTCAACTGATTCGACTTTTGGTAGGGTAGATATTTGAGTTAGGAATCCAACGCAACAAGAATCACGGGTAAAGCTTACTTCTGGAGAGAGTTATAGCCATTTTACTGACGGCTGCTAGAAAACGGGGCCAAATCTGGCTACCGGCCAAAGGGGTACCTCTTTGGGCGGGCTCAAAAATTTGATTTTTTCAAAAGTAGACGGATTAGGCATATATGATCATATAGATTGACTCATAATGGACTCTAGTGTTCAAAAATGCGAGACTCAATGAAAAACCCGACGTTCACCCCGATCCCTACATAAGAGGTGACGATTTTGGAAATCAACTTGATAATCACCTAGAGGCCGAATCAAACAGAGTTTCAACCGGTTCGACTTTTGGTATGGTAGATATTTGAGTTAGGAATCCAACGCAACAAGAATCACGGGTAAAGCTTACTTCTGGAGAGAGTTATAGCCGTTTTACAGACGGCTGCCAGAAAACGATGCCAAATCTGGCCACCGGCCAAAGGGGTACCCCTTTGGGCGGGCTCAAAAATTGAATTTTTCAAAAGTGGACGGATTAGACATATATGATCATATGGATTGACTCATAATGGACTCTAGTGTTCAAAAATGCGAGACTCAAAGAAAAACCCGACGTTCACCCCGATCCCTACATAAGAGGTGACGGTTTTGGAAATCAACTTGATAATCAACTAGAGGCCGATTCAAATACGGTTTCAACCGATTCGACTGTTGGTAGGGTAGATATTTGAGTTAGGAATCCAACGCAACAAGAATCACGGGTAAAGCTTACTTCTGGAGAGAGTTATAGCCATTTTACTGACGGCTGCCAGAAAATGGGGCCAAATCTGGCCACCGGCCAAAGGGGTACCCTTTGGGCGGGCTCAAAAATTTGATTTTTTCAAAAGTAGACGGATTAGGCATATATGATCATATGGATTGACTCATAATGGACTCTAGTGTTCAAAAATGCGAGACTCAAAGAAAAACCCGACGTTCACCACGATCCCTACATAAGAGGTGATGGTTTTGGAAATCAACTTGATAATCACCTAGAGGCCGACTTAAATAGGGTTTCAACCGGTTTGAATTTTGGTAGGGTAGATATTTGAGTTAGGAATCCAACGCAATAAGAATCACGGGTAAAGCTTACTTCTGGAGAGAGTTATAGCCATTTTACTGACAGCAGCCAGAAAACGGGGCCAAATCTGGCCACCGGCTAAAGGGGTACCCCTTTGGGAGGGCGCAAAACTTTGATTTTTTCAAAATTGGACAGATTAGGCATATATGATCATATGGATTGACTCATAATTGACTCTAGTGTTCAAAAATGCTAGACTCAATGAAAAACCAGACGCTCACCCCGATCCCTACATAAGAGGTGACGGTTTTGGAAATCAACTTGATAATCACCTAGAGGACGACTCAAATAGGGTTTCAACCGGTTCAACTTTTGCTAAGGTAGATATTTGAGTTAGGAATCCAACGCAACAAGAATCATGGGTAAAGCTTACTTCTGGAGAGAGTTATAGCCGTTTTACTAACGGCTGCCAGAAAACGGGGCCAAATCTGGCCACCGGCCAAAGGGGTACCCCTTTAGGCGGGCTCAAAAATTTGATTTTTTCAAAAGTGGACGGATTAGGCATATATGATCATATGGATTGACTCATAATGGACTCTAGTGTTCAAAAATGCTAGACTCAATGAAAAACCCGACGTTCACCCCGATCCCTACATAAGAGGTGACGGTTTTGGAAATCAACTTGATAATAACCTAGAGGCCGACTCAAATAGGGTTTCAACTGATTCGACTTTTGGTAGGGTAGATATTTGAGTTAGGAATCTAACACAACAAGAATCACGGGTCAAGCTTACTTCTGGAGAGAGTTATTGCCGTTTTACTGACGGCTGCCAGAAAACGGGGCCAAATCTGGCTACCGGCCAAAAGGATACCCCTTTGGGCGGGCTCAAAAATTTGATTTTTTCAAAAGTGGACGGATTAGGCATATATGATCATATGGATTGACTCATAATGGACTCTAGTGTTCAAAATTGCTAGACTCAATGAAAAACCCGACGTTCACCCCGATCCCTACATAAAAGGTGACGGTTTTGGAAATCAACTTGATAATCACCTAGAGGCCGACTCAAATAGGGTTTCAACTGATTCGACTTTTTGTAGGGTAGATATTTGAGTTATGAATCCAACGCAACAAGAATCACGGGTAAAGCTTACTTCTGGAGAGAGTTATAGCCGTTTTACTGACGGCTGCCAGAAAACGGGGCCAAATCTGGCTACCGGCCAAAGGGATACCCCTTTGGGCGGGCTCAAAAATTTGATTTTTTCAAAAGTAGACGGATTATGCATATATAATCATATGGATTGACTCATAATGGACTCTAGTGTTCAAGAATTCTAGACTCAATGAAAAACCCAACGTTCACCCGGATCCCTACATAAGAGGTGACAGTTTTGGAAATCATCTTGATAATCACCTAGAGGCCGATTCAAATAGGTTTTCAACCGGTTCGACTTTTGGTAGGGTAGATAATTGAGTTAGGAATCCAACGCAACAAGAATCATGGGTAAATCTTACTTCTGGAGAGAGTTATAGCCATTATACTGACGGCTGCCAGAAAACGGGGCCAAATCTGGCAACCGGCCAAAGGGGTACCCCTTTGGGCGGCTTCAAAAATTTGATTTTTTCAAAAGTGGACGGATTAGGCATAAATGATCATATGGATTGACTCATAATGGACTCTAGTGTTCAAAAATGCTAGACTCAATGAAAAACCCGACGTTCACCACGATCTCTACATAAGAGGTGATGGTTTTGGAAATCATCTTGATAATCACCTAGAAGCCAACTTAAATAAGGTTTCAACCGTTTTGAATTTTGGGAGGGTAGATATTTGAGTTAGGAATCCAGCTAAACAAGAATCACGGGTTAAGCTTACTTCTGGAGAGAGTTATATCCGTTTTACTGACGGCTGCCAGAAAACGGGGCCAAATCTCGCCACCGGCCAAAGGGGTACCCCTTTGGGCGGGCTCAAAAATTTGATTTTTTCGAAATTGGACAGATTAGGCATATATGATCATATGGATTGACTCATAATTGACTCTAGTGTTCAAAAATGCTAGACTCAATGAAAAACTCGACGTTGACCCCGATCCCTACATAAGAGGTGATGGTTTTGGAAATCAACTTGATAATCACCTAGAGGCCGACTCAAGTAGGGTTTCAACCGGTTTGACTTTTGGTAGGGTAGATATTTGAGTTAGGAATCCAACGCAACAAGAATCATGGGTAAAGCTTACTTCTGGAGAGAGTTATAGCCATTTTACTGACGGCTGCAAGAAAACGGGGCCAAATCTGGCCACCGGCCAAAAGGATACCCCTTTGGGCGGGCTCAAAAATTTGATTTTTTCAAAAGTGGATGGATTAGGCATATATGATCATATGGATTGACTCATAATGGACTCTAGTGTTCAAAATTGCTAGACTCAATGAAAAACCCGACGTTCACCCCGATCCCTACATAAAAGGTGACGGTTTTGGAAATCAACTTGATAATCACCTAGAGGCCGACTCAAATAGGGTTTCAACTGATTCGACTTTTTGTAGGGTAGATATTTGAGTTATGAATCCAACGCAACAAGAATCACGGGTAAAGCTTACTTCTGGAGAGAGTTATAGCCGTTTTACTGACGGCTGCCAGAAAACGGGGCCAAATCTGGCTACCGGCCAAAGGGATACCCCTTTGGGCGGGCTCAAAAATTTGATTTTTTCAAAAGTAGACGGATTATGCATATATAATCATATGGATTGACTCATAATGGACTCTAGTGTTCAAGCATTCTAGACTCAATGAAAAACCCAACGTTCACCCGGATCCCTACATAAGAGGTGACGGTTTTGGAAATCATCTTGATAATCACCTAGAGGCCGATTCAAATAGGTTTTCAACCGGTTCGACTTTTGGTAGGGTAGATAATTGAGTTAGGAATCCAACGCAACAAGAATCATGGGTAAATCTTACTTCTGGAGAGAGTTATAGCCATTATACTGACGGCTGCCAGAAAACGGGGCCAAATCTGGCAACCGGCCAAAGGGGTACCCCTTTGGGCGGCTTCAAAAATTTGATTTTTTCAAAAGTGGACGGATTAGGCATAAATGATCATATGGATTGACTCATATTGGACTCTAGTGTTCAAAAATGCTAGACTCAATGAAAAACCCGACGTTCACCACGATCTCTACATAAGAGGTGATGGTTTTGGAAATCATCTTGATAATCACCTAGAAGCCAACTTAAATAAGGTTTCAACCGTTTTGAATTTTGGGAGGGTAGATATTTGAGTTAGGAATCCAGCTAAACAAGAATCACGGGTTAAGCTTACTTCTGGAGAGAGTTATATCCGTTTTACTGACGGCTGCCAGAAAACGGGGCCAAATCTCGCCACCGGCCAAAGGGGTACCCCTTTGGGCGGGCTCAAAAATTTGATTTTTTCGAAATTGGACAGATTAGGCATATATGATCATATGGATTGACTCATAATTGACTCTAGTGTTCAAAAATGCTAGACTCAATGAAAAACTCGACGTTGACCCCGATCCCTACATAAGAGGTGATGGTTTTGGAAATCAACTTGATAATCACCTAGAGGCCGACTCAAGTAGGGTTTCAACCGGTTTGACTTTTGGTAGGGTAGATATTTGAGTTAGGAATCCAACGCAACAAGAATCATGGGTAAAGCTTACTTCTGGAGAGAGTTATAGCCATTTTACTGACGGCTGCAAGAAAACGGGGCAAAATCTGGCCACCGGCCAAAGGGGTACCCCTTTGGGCGGGCTCAAAAATTTGATTTTTTCAAAATTGGACAGATTAGGCATATATCATCATATGGATTGACTCATAATTGACTCTAGTGTTCAAAAATGCTAGACTCAATGAAAAACTCGACGTTGACCCCGATCCCTACATAAGAGGTGATGGTTTTGGAAATCAACTTGATAATCACCTAGAGGCCGACTCAAATAGGGTTTCAACTGATTCGACTTTTGGTAGGGTAGATATTTGAGTTAGGAATCCAACGCAACAAGAATCACGGGTAAAGCTTACTTCTGGAGAGAGTTATAGCCATTTTACTGACGGCTGCCAGAAAACGGGGCCAAATCTGGCCACCGGCCAAAGGGGTACCCCTTTTGGGCGGGCTCAAAAATTTGATTTTTTCAAAATTGGACAGATTAGGCATATATCATCATATGGATTGACTCATAATTGACTCTAGTGTTCAAAAATGCTAGACTCAATGAAAAACCCGACGTTCACCCCGATCCCTACATAGGAGGTGACGGTTTTGGAAATCATCTTGATAATCACCTAGAGGCCGACTCAAATAAGGTTTCAACCGTTTTGAATTTTGGGAGGGTAGATATTTGAGTTAGGAATCCAGCTAAACAAGAATCACGGGTAAAGCTTACTTTTGGAGAGAGTTATAGCCATTTTACTGACGGCTGCCAGAAAACGGGGCCAAATCTGGCCACCGGCCAAAGGGGTACCCCTTTGGGCTGGCTCAAAAATTTGATTTTTTCAAAATTGGACAGATTAGGCATATATGATCATATGGATTGACTCATAATTGACTCTAGTGTTCAAAAATGCTAGACTCAATTAAAAACCCAACGTTCACCCCGATCCCTACATAAGAGGTGATGGTTTTGGAAATCAACTTGATAATCACCTAGAGGCCGACTCAAATAGGGTTTCAACTGATTCGACTTTTGGTAGGGTAGATATTTGAGTTAGGAATCCAACGCAACAAGAATCACGGGTAAAGCTTACTTCTGGAGAGAGTTATTGCCGTTTTACTGACGGCTGCCAGAAAACGGGGCCAAATCTGGCTACCGGCCAAAGGGGTACCCCTTTGGGCGGGCTCAAAAATTTGATTTTTTCAAAAGTAGACGGATTAGGCATATATAATCATATGGATTGACTCATAATGTACTGTAGTGTTCAAAAATGCTAGACTCAATGAAAAACCCGACGTTCACCCCGATCCCTACATAAGAGTTGACGGTTTTGGAAATCATCTTGATAATCACCTAGAGGCCGACTCAAATAGGTTTTCAACCGGTTCGACTTTTGGTAGGGTAGATATTTGAGTTAGGAATCCAACGCAACAAGAATCATGGATAAAGCTTACTTCTGGAGAGAGTTATAGCCATTTTACTGACGGCTGCCAGAAAACGGGGCCAAATCTGGTCACCGGCCAAAGGGGTACCCCTTTGGGCGGGTTCAAAAATTTGATTTTTTCAAAAGTGGACGGATTAGACATAAATGATCATATGGATTGACTCATAATGGACTCTAGTGTTCAAAAATGCTAGACTCAATGAAAAACCCGACGTTCACCACGATCCCTACATAAGAGGTGACGGTTTTGGAAATCATCTTGATAATCACCTAGAGGCCAACTCAAATAAGGTTTCAACCGTTTTGAATTTTGGGAGGGTACATATTTGAGTTAGGAATCCAGCTAAACAAGAATCACGGGTTAAGCTTACTTCTGGAGAGAGTTATATCCGTTTTACTGACGGCTGCCAGAAAACGGGGCCAAATCTCACCACCTGCCAAAGGGGTACCCCTTTGGGCGGGCTCAAAAATTTGATTTTTTCAAAATTGGACAGATTAGGCATATATGTTCATATGGATTGACTCATAATTGACTCTAGTGTTCAAAAATGCTAGACTCAATTAAAAACCTAACGTTCACCCCGATCCCTACATAAGAGGTGATGGTTTTGGAAATCAACTTGATAATCACCTAGAGGCCGACTCAAATAGGGTTTCAACCGGTTCGACTTTTGGTACGGTAGATATTTGAGTTAGGAATCGAACGCAACAAGAATCATGGGTAAAGCTAACTTCTGGAGAGAGTTATAGCCATTTTACTGACGGCTGCCAGAAAACGGGGCCAAATCTGGCCACCGGCCAAAGGGGTACCCCTTTGGGCGGGCTCAAAAATTTGATTTTTTCAAAATTGGACAGATTAGGCATATATCATCATATGGATTGACTCATAATTGACTCTAGTGTTCAAAAATGCTAGACTCAATGAAAAACCCGACGTTCACCCCGATCCCTACATAGGAGGTGACGGTTTTGGAAATCATCTTGATAATCAGCTAGAGGCCGACTCAAATAAGGTTTCAACCGTTTTGAATTTTGGGAGGGTAGATATTTGAGTTAGGAATCCAGCTAAACAAGAATCACGGGTAAAGCTTGCTTTTGGAGAGAGTTATAACCATTTTACTGACGGCTGCCAGAAAACTGGGCCAAATCTGGCCACCGGCCAAAGGGGTACCCCTTTGGGCGGGCTCAAAAATTTGATTTTTTCAAAATTGGACAGATTAGGCATATATGATCATATGGATTGACTCATAATTGACTCTAGTGTTCAAAAATGCTAGACTCAATTAAAAACCCAACATTCACCCCGATCCCTACATAAGAGGTGATGGTTTTGGAAATCAACTTGATAATCACCTAGAGGCCGACTCAAAAAGGGTTTCAACCGGTTCGACTTTTGGTAGGGTAGATATTTGAGTTAGGAATCGAACGCAACAAGAATCATGGGTAAAGCTAACTTCTGGAGAGAGTTATAGCAATTTTACTGACGGCTGCCAGAAAACGGGGCCAAATCTGGCCACCGGCCAAAGGGGTACCCCTTTGGGCGGGCTCAAAAATTTGATTTTTTCAAAAGTGGACGGATTAGGCATAAATGATCATATGGATTGACTCATAATGGACTCTAGTGTTCAAAAATGCTAGACTCAATGATAAACCCGACGTTCACCACGATCCCTACATAAGAGGTGACGGTTTTGGAAATCATCTTGATAATCACCTAGAGGCCGACTCAAATAAGGTTTCAACCGTTTTGAATTTTGGGAGGGTAGATATTTGAGTTAGGAATCCAACGCAACAAGAATCATGGATAAAGCTTACTTCTGGAGAGAGTTATAGCCATTTTACTGACGGCTGCCAGAAAACGGGGCCAAATCTGGCCACCGGCCAAAGGGGTACCCCTTTGGGCGGGTTCAAAAATTTGATTTTTTCAAAAGTGGACGGATTAGGCATAAATGATCATATGGATTGACTCATAATGGACTCTAGTGTTCAAAAATGCTAGACTCAATGAAAAACCCGACGTTCACCACGATCCCTACATAAGAGGTGACGGTTTTGGAAATCATCTTGAGAATCACCTAGAGGCCAACTCAAATAAGGTTTCAACCGTTTTGAATTTTGGGAGGGTAGATATTTGAGTTAGGAATCCAGCTAAACAAGAATCACGGGTTAAGCTTACTTCTGGAGAGAGTTATATCCGTTTTACTGACGGCTGCCAGAAAACGGGGCCAAATCTCGCCACCGGCCAAAGGGGTACCCCTTTGGGCGGGCTCAAAAATTTGATTTTTTCAAAATTGGA
Source organism: Perilla frutescens (assembly GCA_026008535.1). Taxonomy (NCBI): domain Eukaryota; kingdom Viridiplantae; phylum Streptophyta; class Magnoliopsida; order Lamiales; family Lamiaceae; genus Perilla; species Perilla frutescens. The sequence continues at coordinate 76,293,242 of BRKX01000003.1, forward strand.
CAGATTAGGCATATATGTTTATATGGATTGACTCATAATTGACTCTAGTGTTCAAAAATGCTAGACTCAATTAAAAACCCAACGTTCACCCCGATCCCTACATAAGAGGTGATGGTTTTGGAAATCAACTTGATAATCACCTAGAGGCCGACTCAAATAGGGTTTCAACCGGTTCGACTTTTGGTACGGTAGATATTTGAGTTAGGAATCGAACGCAACAAGAATCATGGGTAAAGCTAACTTCTGGAGAGAGTTATAGCCATTTTACTGACGGCTGCCAGAAAACGGGGCCAAATCTTGCCACCGGCCAAAGGGGTACCCCTTTGGGCGGACTCAAAAATTTGATTTTTTCAAAATTGGACAGATTAGGCATATATCATCATATGAATTGACTCTTAATTGACTCTAGTGTTCAAAAATGCTAGACTCAATGAAAAACCCGACGTTCAACCCGATCCCTACATAGGAGGTGACGGTTTTAGAAATCATCTTGATAATCAGCTAGAGGCCGACTCAAATAAGGTTTCAACCGTTTTGAATTTTGGGAGGGTAGATATTTGAGTTAGGAATCCAGCTAAACAAGAATCACGGGTAAAGCTTGCTTTTGGAGAGAGTTATAACCATTTTACTGACGGCTGCCAGAAAACTGGGCTAAATCTGGCCACCGGCCAAAGGGGTACCCCTTTGGGCGGGCTCAAAAATTTGATTTTTTCAAAATTGGACAGATTATGCATATATCATCATATGGATTGACTCATAATTGACTCTAGTGTTCAAAAATGCTAGACTCAATTAAAAACCCAACATTCACCCCGATCCCTACATAAGAGGTGATGGTTTTGGAAATCAACTTGATAATCACCTAGAGGCCGACTCAAACAGGGTTTCAACCGGTTCGACTTTTGGTAGGGTAGATATTTGAGTTAGGAATCGAACGCAACAAGAATCATGGGTAAAGCTAACTTCTGGAGAGAGTTATAGCCATTTTACTGACGGCTGCCAGAAAACGGGGCCAAATCTGGCCACCGGCCAAAGGGGTACCCCTTTGGGCGGGCTCAAAAATTTGATTTTTTCAAAAGTGGACGGATTAGGCATAAATGATCATATGGATTGACTCATAATGGACTCTAGTGTTCAAAAATGCTAGACTCAATGAAAAACCCGACGTTCACCACGATCCCTACATAAGAGGTGACGGTTTTTAAAATCATCTTGATAATCACCTAGAGGCCGACTCAAATAGGGTTTCAACCGGTTCGACTTTTGCTAGGGTAGATATTTGAGTTAGAAATCCAACGCAACAAGAATCATGGGTAAAGCTTACTTCTGGAGAGAGTTATAGCAATTTTACTGACGGCTGCCAGAAAACGGGGCCAAATCTGGCCACCGGCCAAAGGGGTACCCCTTTGGGCGGGCTCAAAAATTTGATTTTTTCAAAAGTGGACGGATTAGGCATAAATGATCATATGGATTGACTCATAATGGACTCTAGTGTTCAAAAATGCTAGACTCAATGATAAACCCGACGTTCACCACGATCCCTACATAAGAGGTGATGGATTTGGAAATCAACTTGATAATCACCTAGAGGCCGACTCAAATAGGGTTTCAACCGGTTCGACTTTTGGTAGGGTAGATATTTGAGTTAGGAATCGAACGCAACAAGAATCATAGGTAAAGCTAACTTCTGGAGAGAGTTATAGCCATTTTACTGACGCCTGCCAGAAAACGGGGCCAAATCTGGCCACCGGCCAAAGGGGTACCCCTTTGGGCGGGCTCAAAAATTTGATTTTTTCAAAATTGGACAGATTAGGCATATATGATCAGATGGATTGACTCATAATTGACTCTAGTGTTCAAAAATGCTAGACTCAATTAAAAACCCAACATTCACCCCGATCCCTACATAAGAGGTGATGGTTTTGGAAATCAACTTGATAATCACCTAGAGGCCGACTCAAACAGGCTTTCAACCGGTTCGACTTTTGGTAGGGTAGATATTTGAGTTAGGAATCGAAAGAAACAAGAATCATGGATAAAGCTCACTTCTGGAGAGAGTTATAGCCATTTTACTGACGGCTGCCAGAAAACGGGGCCAAATCTGGCCACCGGCCAAAGGGGTACCCCTTTGGGCGGGCTCAAAAATTTGATTTTTTCAAAAGTGGACGGATTAGGCATAAATGATCATATGGATTGACTCATAATGGACTCTAGTGTTCAAAAATGCTAGACTCAATGAAAAACCCGACGTTCACCACGATCCCTACATAAGAGGTGACGGTTTTTAAAATCATCTTGATAATCACCTAGAGGCCGACTCAAATAGGGTTTCAACCGGTTCGACTTTTGCTAGGGTAGATATTTGAGTTAGAAATCCAACGCAACAAGAATCATGGGTAAAGCTTACTTCTGGAGAGAGTTATAGCAATTTTACTGACGGCTGCCAGAAAACGGGGCCAAATCTGGCCACCGGCCAAAGGGGTACCCCTTTGGGCGGGCTCAAAAATTTGATTTTTTCAAAAGTGGACGGATTAGGCATAAATGATCATATGGATTGACTCATAATGGACTCTAATGTTCAAAAATGCTAGACTCAATGATAAACCCGACGTTCACCACGATCCCTACATAAGAGGTGACAGTTTTGGAAATCAACTTGATAATCACCTAGAGGCCGATTCAAATAGGGTTTCAACCGATTCGACTTTTCGTAGGGTAGATATTTGAGTTGGGAATCCAACGCGATAAGAATCACCGGTAAAGCTTACTTCTGCAGAGAGTTATAGCCGTTTTACTGACGGCTGCCAGAAAACGGGGCCAAATCTGGCCACCGGCCAAAGGGGTACCCCTTTGGGCGGGCTCAAAAATTTGATTTTTTCAAAATTGGACAGATTAGGCATATATGATCATATGGATTGACTCATAATTGACTCTAGTGTTCAAAAATGCTAGACTCAATTAAAAACCCAACATTCACCCCGATCCCTACATAAGAGGTGATGGTTTTGGAAATCAACTTGATAATCACCTAGAGGCCGACTCAAATAGGCTTTCAACCGGTTCGACTTTTGGTAGGGTAGATATTTGAGTTAGGAATCGAAAGCAACAAGAATCATGGATAAAGCTAACTTCTGGAGAGAGTTATAGCCATTTTACTGACGGCTGCCAGAAAACGGGGCCAAATCTGGCCACCGGCCAAAGGGGTACCCCTTTGGGCGGGCTCAAAAATTTGATTTTTTCAAAAGTGGACGGATTAGGCATAAATGATCATATGGATTGACTCATAATGGACTCTAGTGTTCAAAAATGCTAGACTCAATGAAAAACTCGACGTTCACCACGATCCCTACATAAGAGGTGACGGTTTTTAAAATCATCTTGATAATCACCTAGAGGCCGACTCAAATAGGGTTTCAACCGGTTCGACTTTTGCTAGGGTAGATATTTGAGTTAGAAATCCAACGCAACAAGAATCATGGGTAAAGCTTACTTCTGGAGAAAGTTATAGCAATTTTACTGACGGCTGCCAGAAAACGGGGCCAAATCTGGCCACCGGCCAAAGGGGTACCCCTTTGGGCGGGCTCAAAAATTTGATTTTTTCAAAAGTGGACGGATTAGGCATATATGATCATACGGATTGACTCATAATGGACTCTAGTGTTCAAAAATGCGAGACTCAAAGAAAAACCCGACGTTCACCCCGATCCCTACATAAGAGGTGACGGTTTTGGAAATCAACTTGATAATCACCTAGAGGCCGACTCAAATAGGGTTTCAACCGATTCGACTTTTCGTAGGGTAGATATTTGAGTTGGGAATCCAACGCGATAAGAATCACCGGTAAAGCTTACTTCTGGAGAGAGTTATAGCTGTTTTACTGACGGCTGCCAGAAAACGGGGCCAAATCTGGCCACCGGCCAAAGGGGTACCCCTTTGGGCGGGCTCAAAAATTTGATTTTTTCGAAATTGGACAGATTAGGCATATATGATCATATGGATTGACTCATAATTGACTCTAGTGTTCAAAAATGCTAGACTCAATGAAAAAGCCGACGTTGACCCCGATCCCTACATAAGAGGTGATGGTTTTGGAAATCAACTTGATAATCACCTAGAGGCCGACTCAAATAGGGTTTCAACCGGTTTGACTTTTGGTAGGGTAGATGTTTGAGTTAGGAATCCAACGCAACAAGAATCATGGGTAAAGCTTACTTCTGGAGAGAGTTATAGCCATTTTACTGACGGCTGCAAGAAAACGGGGCCAAATCTGGCCACCGGCCAAAGGGGTACCCCTTTGGGCAGGCTCAAAAATTTGATTTTTTCAAAATTCGACAGATTAGGCATATATCATCATATGGATTGACTCATAATTGACTCTAGTGTTCAAAAATGCTAGACTCAATGAAAAACCCGACGTTCACCCCGATCCCTACATAAGAGGTGACGGTTTTGGAAATCATCTTGATAATCACCTAGAGGCCGACTCAAATAAGGTTCCAACCGTTTTGAAATTTGGTAGGGTAGATATTTGAGTTAGGAATCCAACTAAACAAGAATCACGGGTAAAGCTTACTTCTGGAGAGAGTTATAGCCGTTTTACTGACGGCTGCCAGAAAACGGGGCCAAATCTGGCCATCGGCCAAAGGGGTACCCCTTTGGCGGGCTCAAAAATTTGATTTTTTCAAAATTGGACAGATTAGGCATATATCATCATATGGATTGACTCATAATTGACTCTAGTGTTCAAAAATGCTAGACTTAATGAAAAACCCGACGTTCACCCCGATCCCTACATAAGAGGTGACGGTTTTGGAAATCAACTTGATAATCTCCTAGAGGCCGACTCAAATAGGTTTTCAACCGGTTCGACTTTTGGTAGGTTAGATATTTGAGTTACGAATCCAATGCAACAAGAATCACAGGTAAAGCATACTTCTGGAGAGAGTTATAGCCATTTTACTGACGGCTGCCAGAAAATGGGGCCAAATCTGGCCACCGGCCAAAGGGGTACCCTTTGGGCGGGCTCAAAAATTTGATTTTTTCAAAATTGGACAGATTAGGCATATATGATCATATGGATTGACTCATAATTGACTCTAGTGTTCAAAAATGCTAGACTCAATTAAAAACCCGACATTCACCCCGATCCCTACATAAGAGGTGACGGTTTTGGAAATCAACTGGATAATCACCTAGAGACCGACTTAAATAAGGTTTCAACCATTTTGAATTTTGGTAGGGTAGATATTTGAGTTAGGAATCCAACTAAACAAGAATCACAGGTAAAGCTTACTTCTGGAGAGAGTTATAGCCGTTTTACAGACGGCTGCCAGAAAATGGGGCCAAATCTGGCCACCGGCCAAAGGGGTACCCCTTTGGGCGGGCTCAAAAATTTGATTTTTTCAAAATTGAACAGATTAGGCATATATGATCATATGGATTGACTCATAATTGACTCTAGTATTCAAAAATGCTAGACTCAATGAAAAACCCGACGTTCACCCCGATCCATACATAAGAGGTGATGGTTTTGGAAATCAACTTGATAATCACCTAGAGGCCGACTCAAATAGGGTTTCAACCGGTTTGACTTTGGGTAGGGTAGATGTTTGAGTTAGGAATCCAACGCAACAAGAATCATGTGTAAAGCTTACTTCGGGAGAGAGTTATAGCCATTTTACTGACGGCTGCAAGAAAATGGGGCCAAATCTGGCCACCGGCCAAAGGAGTACCCCTTTGGGCGGGCTCAAAAATTTGATTTTTTCAAAATTCGACAGATTAGGCATATATCATCATATGGATTGACTCATAATTGACTCTAGTGTTCAAAAATGCTAGACTCAATGAAAAACCCGACGTTCACCCCGATCCCTATATAAGAGGTGACGGTTTTGGAAATCATCTTGATAATCACCTAGAGGCCGACGAAAAATTAGGTTCCAACCGTTTTGAAATTTGGTAGGGTAGATATTTGAGTTAGGAATCCAACTAAACAAGAATCACGGGTAAAGCTTACTTCTGGAGAGAGTTATAGCCGTTTTACTGACGGCTGCCAGTAAACGGGGCCAAATCTGGCCACCGGCCTAAGGGGTACCCCTTTGGACGGGATCAAAAATTTGATTTTTTCAAAAGTAGACGGATTAGGCATATATGATCATATGGATTGACTAATAATGGACTCTAGTGTTCAAAAATGCGAGACTCAATGAAAAACCCGACGTTCACCCCGATCCTTACATAAGAGGTGACGGTTTTGGAAATCAAATTGATAATCACCTAGAGACCGACTCAAATAGGGTTTCAACCGGTTCGACTTTTGGTATGGTAGATATTTGAGTTAGGAATCCAATGCAACAAGAATCACGGGTAAAGCTTACTTCTGGAGAGAGTTATAGCCGTTTTACTGACGGCTGATAGAAAACGATGCCAAATCTGGCCACCGGCCAAAGGGGTACCCCTTTGGGCGGGCTCAAAAATTTAATTTTTTCAAAAGTGGACGGATTAGGCATATATGATCATACGGATTGACTCATAATGGACTCTAGTGTTCAAAAATGCGAGACTCAAAGAAAAACCCGACGTTCACCCCGATCTCTACATAAGAGGTGACGGTTTTGGAAATCAACTTGATAATCACCTAGAGGCCGACTCAAATAGATTTTCAACCGGTTCGACTTTTGGTAGGGTAGATATTTGAGTTAAGAATCCAACGCAACAAGAATCACGGGTAAAGCTTACTTCTGGAGAGAGTTATAGCCATTTTACTGACGGCTGCAAGAAAACCGGGCCAAATCTGGCCACCGGCCAAAGGGGTACCCCTTTTGGGCGGGCTTAAAAATTTGATTTTTTCAAAAGTGGACAGATTAGGCATATATGATCATATTGATTGACTCATAATGGACTCTAGTGTTCAAAAATGCTAGACTCAATAAAAAACCCGAAGTTCACCCTGATCCCTACATAAGAGGTGACGGTTTTGGAAATCAACTTGATAATCACCTACAGGCCGACTCAAATAGGGTTTCAACTGATTCGACTTTTGGTAGGGTAGATATTTGAGTTAGGAATCCAACACAATAAGAATCACGGGTAAAGCTTACTTCTGGACAGAGTTATAGCCATTTTACTGACGGCTGCAAGAAAACGGGGCCAAATCTGGCCACCGGCCAAAGGTGTACCCCGTTGGGTGGGCTCAAAAATTTGATTTTTTCAAAAGTAGACGGATTAGGCATATATGATCATATGGATTGACTCATAATGGACTCTAGTGTTCAAAAATGCGAGACTCAATGAAAAACCCGACGTTAACCCCGATCCTAACATAAGAGGTGACGGTTTTTGAAATCAAATTGATAATCACCTAGAGACAGACTCAAATAGGGTTTCAACCGGTTCGACTTTTGGTATGGTAGATATTTGAGTTAGGAATCCAACGCAACAAGAATCACGGGTAAAGCTTACTTCTGGAGAGAGTTATAGCCGTTTTACTGACGGCTGCCAGAAAATGATGCCAAATCTGGCCACCGGCCAAAGGGGTACCCCTTTGGGCGGGCTCAAAAATTTGATTTTTTCAAAAGTGGACGGATTAGGCATATATGATCATACGGATTGACTCATAATGGACTCTAGTGTTCAAAAATGCGAGACTCAAAGAAAAACCCGACGTTCACCCCGATCCCTACATAAGAGGTGACGGTTTTGGAAATCAACTTGATAATCACCTAGAGGCCGACTCAAATAGGGTTTCAACCGGTTCGACTTTTGGTAGGGTAGATATTTGAGTTAAGAATCCAACGCAACAAGAATCACGGGTAAAGCTTACTTCTGGAGAGAGTTATAGCCATTTTACTGACGGCTGCCAGAAAACGGGGCCAAATCTGGCAACCGGCCAAAGGAGTACCCCTTTGGGCGGGCTCAAAAATTTGATTTTTTCAAAAGTAGATGGATTAGGAATATATGATCATATGGATTGACTCATAATTGACTCTAGTGTTCAAAAATTCTAGACTCAATGAAAAAGCCGACGTTGACCCCGATCCCTACATAAGAGGTGATGGTTTTGGAAATCAACTTGATAATCACCTAGAGGCCGACTCAAATAGGGTTTCAACCGGTTTGACTTTTGGTAGGGTAGATGTTTGAGTTAGGAATCCAACGCAACAAGAATCATGGGTAAAGCTTACTTCTGGAGAGAGTTATAGCCATTTTACTGACGGCTGCAAGAAAACGGGGCCAAATCTGGCCACCGGCCAAAGGGGTACCCCTTTGGGCGGGCTCAAAAATTTGATTTTTTCAAAATTCGACAGATTAGGCATATATCATCATATGGATTGACTCATAATTGACTCTAGTGTTCAAAAATGCTAGACTCAATGAAAAACCCGACGTTCACCCCGATCCCTACAAAAGAGGTGACGGTTTTGGAAATCATCTTGATAATCACCTAGAGGCCGACTCAAATAAGGTTCCAACCGTTTTGAAATTTGGTAGGGTAGATATTTGAGTTAGAAATCCAACTAAACAAGAATCACGGGTAAAGCTTACTTCTGGAGAGAGTTATAGCCGTTTTACTGACGGCTGCCAGAAAACGGGGCCAAATCTTGCCATCGGCCAAAGGGGTACCCCTTTGGGCGGGCTCAAAAATTTGATTTTTTCAAAATTGGACAGATTAGGCATATATCATCATATGGATTGACTCATAATTGACTCTAGTGTTCAAAAATGCTAGACTTAATGAAAAACCCGACGTTCACCCCGATCCCTACATAAGAGGTGACGGTTTTGGAAATCAACTTGATATTCTCCTAGAGGCCGACTCAAATAGGTTTTCAACCGGTTCGACTTTTGGTAGGGTAGATATTTGAGTTACGAATCCAATGCAACAAGAATCACGGGTAAAGCATACTTCTGGAGAGAGTTATTGCCATTTTACTAACGGCTGCCAGAAAATGGGGCCAAATCTGGCCACCGGCCAAAGGGGTACCCCTTTGGGCGGGCTCAAAAATTTGATTTTTTCAAAAGTGGACGGATTAGGCATATATGATCATACGGATTGACTCATAATGGACTCTAGTGTTCAAAAATGCGAGACTCAAAGAAAAACCCGACGTTCACCACGATCCCTACATAAGAGGTGACGGTTTTGGAAATCAACTTGATAATCACCTAGAGGCCGACTGAAATAGGGTTTCAACCAGTTCGACTTTTGGTAGGGTAGATATTTGAGTTAGGAATCCAACCCAACAAGAATCACGGGTAAAGCTTACTTCTGGAGAGAGTTATAGCCATTTTACTGACGGCTGCAAGAAAACGGGGCCAAATCTGGCCACCGGCCAAAGGGGTACCCCTTTGGGCGGGTTCAAAAATCTGATTTTTTCAAAAGTGGACGCATTAGGCATATATGATCATATGGATTGACTCATAATGGACTCTAGTGTTCAAAAATGCTAGACTCAATGAAAAACCCGACGTTCACCCCGATCCCTACATAAGAGGTGACGGTTTTGGAAATCAACTTGATAATCACCTAGAGGCCGACTCAAATAGGGTTTCAACTGGTTCGACTTTTGGAAGGGTATATATTTGAGTTAGGAATCCAACGCAACAAGAATCATGGGTAAAGCTTACTTCTGGAGAGAGTTATAGCCATTTTACTGACGGCTGCAAGAAAACGGGGCCAAATCTGGCCACCGGCCAAAGGGGTACCCCTTTGGGCGGGCTCAAAAATTTTATTTTTTCAAAATTCGACAGATTAGGCATATATCATCATATGGATTGACTCATAATTGACTCTAGTGTTCAAAAATGCTAGACTCAATGAAAAACCCGACGTTCACCCCGATCCCTACATAAGAGGTGACGGTTTTGGAAATCATCTTGATAATCACCTAGAGGCCGACTCAAATAAGGTTCCAACCGTTTCGAAATTTGGTAGGGTAGATATTTGAGTTAGAAATCCAACTAAACAAGAATCACGGGTAAAGCTTACTTCTGGAGAGAGTTATAGCCGTTTTACTGACGGCTGCCAGAAAATGGGGCCAAATCTGGCCACCGGCCAAAGGGGTACCCTTTGGGCGGGCTCAAAAATTTGATTTTTTCAAAATTGGACAGATTAGGCATATATGATCATATGGATTGACTCATAATTGACTCTAGTGTTCAAAAATGCTAGACTCAATTAAAAACCCGACATTCACCCCGATCCCTACATAAGAGGTCACGGTTTTGGAAATCAACTGGATAATCACCTAGAGACCGACTTAAATAAGGTTTCAACCATTTTGAATTTTGGTAGGGTAGATATTTGAGTTAGGAATCCAACTAAACAAGAATCACAGGTAAAGCTTACTTCTGGAGAGAGTTATAGCCGTTTTACAGACGGCTGCCAGAAAACGGGGCCAAATCTGGCCACCGGCCAAAGGGGTACCCCTTTGGGCGGGTTCAAAAATTTGATTTTTTCAAAAGTGGACGCATTAGGCATATATGATCATATGGATTGACTCATAATGGACTCTAGTGTTCAAAAATGCTAGACTCAATGAAAAACCCGACGTTCACCCTGATCACTACATAAGACGTGACGGTGTTGGAAATCAACTTGATAATCACCTACAGGCCGACTCAATTAGGCTTTCAACTGATTAGACTTTCGGTATGGTAGATATTTGAGTTAGGAATCCAACGCAACAAGAATCACAGGTAAAGCTTACTTCTGGAGAGAGTTATAGCCATTTTACTGACGGCTGCCAGTAAACGGGGCCAAATCTGGCCACCGGCCTAAGGGGTACCCCTTTGGACGGGCTCAAAAATTTGATTTTTTCAAAAGTAGACGGATTAGGCATATAGGATCATATGGATTGACTCATAATGGACTCTAGTGTTCAAAAATGCGAGACTAAATGAAAAACCCGACGTTCACCCCGATCCTTACATAAGAGGTGACGGTTTTGGAAATTAAATTGATAATCACCTAGAGACCGACTCAAATACGGTTTCAACCGGTTCGACTTTTGGTATGGTAGATATTTGAGTTAGGAATCCAATGCAACAAGAATCACGGGTAAAGCTTACTTCTGGAGAGAGTTATAGCCGTTTTACTGACGGCTGATAGAAAACGATGCCAAATCTGGCCACCGGCCAAAGGGGTACCCCTTTAGGCGGGCTCAAAAATTTAATTTTTTCAAAAGTGGACGGATTAGGCATATATGATCATACGGATTGACTCATAATGGACTCTAGTGTTCAAAAATGCGAGACTCAAAGAAAAACCCGACGTTCACCCCGATCTCTACATAAGAGGTGACGGTTTTGGAAATCAACTTGATAATCACCTAGAGGCCGACTCAAATAGATTTTCAACCGGTTCGACTTTTGGTAGGGTAGATATTTGAGTTAAGAATCCAACGCAACAAGAATCACGGGTAAAGCTTACTTCTGGAGAGAGTTATAGCCATTTTACTGACGGCTGCCAGAAAACGGGGCCAAATCTGGCCACCGGCCAAAGGGGTACCCCTTTTGGGCGGGCTTAAAAATTTGATTTTTTCAAAAGTGGACATATTAGGCATATATGATCATATTGATTGACTCATAATGGACTCTAGTGTTCAAAAATGCTAGACTCAATGAAAAACCCGAAGTTCACCCTGATCCCTACATAAGAGGTGACGGTTTTGGAAATCAACTTGATAATCACCTACAGGCCGACTCAAATAGGGTTTCAACTGATTCGACTTTTGGTAGGGTAGATGTTTGAGTTAGGAATCCAACACAACAAGAATCACGGGTAAAGCTTACTTCTGGAGAGAGTTATAGCCATTTTACTGACGGCTGCAAGAAAACGGGGCCAAATCTGGCCACCGGCCAAAGGGGTACCCCTTTGGGCGGGCTCAAAAATTTGATTTTTTCAAAAGTAGACGGATTAGGCATATATGATCATATGGATTGACTCATAATGGACTCTAGTGTTCAAAAATGCGAGACTCAATGAAAAACCCGACGTTCACCCCGATCCTTACATAAGAGGTGACGGTTTTGGAAATCAAATTGATAATCACCTAGAGACCGACTCAAATAGGGTTTCAACCGGTTTGACTTTTGGTATGGTAGATATTTGAGTTAGGAATCCAACGCCACAAGAATCACTGGTAAAGCTTACTTCTGGAGAGAGTTATAGCCGTTTTACTGACGGCTGCCAGAAAACGATGCCAAATCTGGCCACCGGCCAAAGGGGTACCCCTTTGGGGGGGCTCAAAAATTTGATTTTTTTAAAAGTGGACGGATTAGGCATATATGATCATACGGATTGATTCAAAATGGACTCTAGTGTTCAAAAATGTGAGACTCAAAGAAAAACCCGACGTTCACCCCGATCCCTACATAAGAGGTGACGGTTTTGGAAATCAACTTGATAATTACCTAGAGGCCGACTCAAATAGGGTTTCAACCGGTTTGACTTTTGGTAGGGTAGATATTTGAGTTAAGAATCCAACGTAACAAGAATCACGGGTAAAGCTTACTTCTGGAGAGAGTTATAGCCATTTTACTGACGGCTGCCAGAAAACGGGGCCAAATCTGGCCACCGGCCAAAGGGGTACCCCTTTGGGCGGGCTCAAAAATTTGATTTTTTCAAAAGTAGACGGATTAGGCATATATGATCATATGGATTGACTCATAATGGACTCTAGTGTTCAAAAATGCGAGACTCAATGAAAAACCCGACGTTCACCCCGATCCTTACATAAGAGGTGACGGTTTTGAGAATCAAATTGATAATCACCTAGAGACCGACTCAAATAGGGTTTCAACCGGTTCGACTTTTGGTATGGTATATATTTGAGTTAGGAATCCAACGCAACAAGAATCAAGGGTAAAGCTTACTTCTGGAGAGAGTTATAGCCGTTTTACTGACGGCTGCGAGAAAATGATGCCAAATCTGGCCACCGGCCAAAGGGGTACCCCTTTGGGCGGGCTCAAAAATTTGATTTTTTCAAAAGTGGACGGATTAGGCATATATGATCATACGGATTGACTCATAATGGACTCTAGTGTTCAAAAATGCGAGACTCAAAGAAAAACCCGACGTTCACCCCGATCCCTACATAAGAGGTGACGGTTTTCGAAATCAACTTGATAATCACCTAGAGGCCGACTCAAATAGGGTTTCAACCGGTTCGACTTTTGGTAAGGTAGATATTTGAGTTAAGAATCCAACGCAACAAGAATCACGGGTAAAGCTTACTTCTGGAGAGAGTTATAGCCATTTTACTGATGGCTGCCAGAAAACGGGGCCAAATCTGGCCACTGGCCAAAGGGGTACCCCTTTTGGGCGGGCTTTAAAATTTGATTTTTTCAAAAGTGGACAGATTAGGCATATATGATCATATTGATTGACTCATAATGGACTCTAGTGTTCAAAAATGCTAGACTCAATGAAAAACCCGAAATTCACCCTGATCCCTACATAAGAGGTGACGGTTTTGGAAATCAACTTGACAATCACCTACAGGCGACTCAAATAGGGTTTCAACTGATTCGACTTTTGGTAGGGTAGATATTTGAGTTAGGAATCCAACACAACAAGAATCACGGGTAAAGCTTACTTCTGGAGAGAGTTATAGCCATTTTACTGACGGCTGCCAGAAAACGGGGCCAAATCTGGCCACCGGCCAAAGGGGTACCCCTTTGGACGGGCTTAAAAATTTGATTTTTTCAAAAGTGGACAGATTAGGCATATATGATCATATCGATTGACTCATAATGGACTCTAGTGTTCAAAAATGCTAGACTCAATGAAAAACCCGAAGTTCACCCTGATCCCTACATAAGAGGTGACGGTTTTGGAAATCAAATTGATAATCACCCACAGGCCGACTCAAATAGGGTTTCAACTGATTCGACTTTTGGTAGGGTAGATATTTGAGTTAGGAATCCAACGCAACAAGAATCACGGGTAAAGCTTACTTCTGGAGAGAGTTATAGCCGTTTTACTGACGGCTGCCAGAAAATGATGCCAAATCTGGCCACCGGCCAAAGGGGTACCCCTTTGGGCGGGCTCAAAAATTTGATTTTTTCAAAAGTGGACGGATTAGGCATATATGATCATACGGATTGACTCATAATGGACTCTAGTGTTCAAAAATGCGAGACTCAAAGAAAAACCCGACGTTCACCCCGATCCCTACATAAGAGGTGACGTTTTTCGAAATCAACTTGATAATCACCTAGAGGCCGACTGAAATAGGGTTTCAACCGGTTCGACTTTTGGTAAGGTAGATATTTGAGTTAAGAATCCAACGCAACAAGAATCACGGGTAAAGCTTACTTCTGGAGAGAGTTATAGCCATTTTACTGACGGCTGCCAGAAAATGGGGCCAAATCTGGCCACCGGCCAAAGGGTTACCCCTTTGGGCGGGCTTAAAAATTTGATTTTTTCAAAAGTGGACAGATTAGACATATATGATCATATTGATTGACTCATAATGGACTCTAGTGTTCAAAAATGCTAGACTCAATGAAAAACCCGAAGTTCACCCTGATCCCTACATAAGAGGTGACGATTTTGGAAATCAACTTGATAATCACCTACAGGCCGACTCAAATAGGGTTTCAACTGATTCGACTTTTGGTAGGGTAGGTATTTGAGTTAGGAATCCAACGCAACAAGAAGCACGGGTAAAGCTTACTTCTGGAGAGAGTTATAGCCATTTTACTGACGGCTGCCAGAAAACGGGGCCAAATCTGGCTACCGGCCAAAGGGGTAACCCTTTGGACGGGCTCAAAAATTTGATTTTTTCAAAAGTAGACGGATTAGGCATATATGATCATATGGATTGACTCATAATGGACTCTAGTGTTCAAAAATGCTAGACTAAATGAAAAACCCGACGTTCACCCCGATCCGTACATAAGAGGTGACGGTTTTGGAAATCAACTTGATAATCACCTAGAGACCGACTCAAATAGGGTTTCAACCGGTTCGACTTTTGGTAGGGTAGTTATTTGAGTTAAGAATCCAACGCAACAAGAATCACGGGTAAAGCTTACTTCTGGAGAGAGTTATAGCCATTTTACTGATGGCTGCCAGAAAACGGGGCCAAATCAGGCCACTGGCCAAAGGGGTACCCCTTTTGGGTGGGCTTTAAAATTTGATTTTTTCAAAAGTGGACAGATTAGGCATATATGATCATATTGATTGACTCATAATGGACTCTAGTGTTCAAAAATGCTAGACTCAATGAAAAACCCGACGTTCACCCCGATCCCTACATAAGAGGTGACGGTTTTGGAAATCAACTTGATAATCACCTAGAGGCCGACTCAAATAGGGTTTCAACTGGTTCGACTTTTGGAAGGGTATATATTTGAGTTAGGAATCCAACGCAACAAGAATCATGGGTAAAGCTTACTTCTGGAGAGAGTTATAGCCATTTTACTGACGGCTGCAAGAAAACGGGGCCAAATCTGGCCACCGGCCAAAGGGGTACCCCTTTGGGCGGGCTCAAAAATTTTATTTTTTCAAAATTCGACAGATTAGGCATATATCATCATATGGATTGACTCATAATTGACTCTAGTGTTCAAAAATGCTAGACTCAATGAAAAACCCGACGTTCACCCCGATCCCTACATAAGAGGTGACGGTTTTGGAAATCATCTTGATAATCACCTACAGGCCGACTCAAATAGGGTTTCAACTGATTCGACTTTTGGTAGGGTAGATATTTGAGTTAGAAATCCAACTAAACAAGAATCACGGGTAAAGCTTACTTCTGGAGAGAGTTATAGCCATTTTACTGACGGCTGCCAGAAAACGGGGCCAAATCTAGCTACCGGCCAAAGGGGTACCCCTTTGGGCGGGCTCAAAAATTTGATTTTTTCAAAAGTAGACGGATTAGGCATATATGATCATATGGATTGACTCATAATGGACTCTAGTGTTCAAAAATGCGAGACTCAATGAAAAACCCGACGTTCACCCCGATCCCTACATAAGAGGTGACGGTTTTGGAAATCAACTTGATAATCACCTACAGGCCGACTCAAATAGGGTTTCAACTGATTCGACTTTTGGTAGGGTAGGTATTTGAGTTAGGAATCCAACGCAACAAGAAGCACGGGTAAAGCTTACTTCTGGAGAGAGTTATAGCCATTTTACTGACGGCTGCCAGAAAACGGGGCCAAATCTGGCTACCGGCCAAAGGGGTAACCCTTTGGACGGGCTCAAAAATTTGATTTTTTCAAAAGTAGACGGATTAGGCATATATGATCATATGGATTGACTCATAATGGACTCTAGTGTTCAAAAATGCTAGACTAAATGAAAAACCCGACGTTCACCCCGATCCGTACATAAGAGGTGACGGTTTTGGAAATCAACTTGATAATCACCTAGAGACCGACTCAAATAGGGTTTCAACCGGTTCGACTTTTGGTAGGGTAGTTATTTGAGTTAAGAATCCAACGCAACAAGAATCACGGGTAAAGCTTACTTCTGGAGAGAGTTATAGCCATTTTACTGATGGCTGCCAGAAAACGGGGCCAAATCAGGCCACTGGCCAAAGGGGTACCCCTTTTGGGTGGGCTTTAAAATTTGATTTTTTCAAAAGTGGACAGATTAGGCATATATGATCATATTGATTGACTCATAATGGACTCTAGTGTTCAAAAATGCTAGACTCAATGAAAAACCCGAAATTCACCCTGATCCCTACATAAGAGGTGACGGTTTTGGAAATCAACTTGATAATCACCTACAAGCGACTCAAATAGGGTTTCAACTGATTCGACTTTTGGTAGGGTAGATATTTGAGTTAGGAATCCAACGCAACAAGAATCACGGGTAAAGCTTACTTCTGGAGAGAGTTATAGCCATTTTACTGACGGCTGCCAGAAAACGGGGCCAAATCTGGCCACCAGCCAAAGGGGTACCCCTTTGGACGGGCTTAAAAATTTGATTTTTTCAAAAGTGGACAGATTAGGCATATATGATCATATTGATTGACTCATAATGGACTCTAGTGTTCAAAAATGCTAGACTCAATGAAAAACCCAAAGTTCACCCTGATCCCTACATAAGAGGTGACGGTTTTGGAAATCAAATTGATAATCACCTACAGGCCGACTCAAATAGGGTTTCAACTGATTCGACTTTTGGTAGGGTAGATATTTGAGTTAGGAATCCAACGCAACAAGAATCACGGGTAAAGCTTACTTCTGGAGAGAGTTATAGCCATTTTACTGACGGCTGCCAGAAAACGGGGCCAAATCTAGCTACCGGCCAAAGGGGTACCCCTTTGGGCGGGCTCAAAAATTTGATTTTTTCAAAAGTAGACGGATTAGGCATATATGATCATATGGATTGACTCATAATGGACTCTAGTGTTCAAAAATGCGAGACTCAATGAAAAACCCGACGTTCACCCCGATCCCTACATAAGAGGTGACGGTTTTGGAAATCAACTTGATAATCACCTAGAGGCCGACTCAAATAGGGTTTCAACCGGTTAGACTTTTGGTAGGTTAGATATTTGAGTTAAGAATCCAACGCAACAAGAATCACGGGTAAAGCTTACTTCTGAAGAGAGTTATAGCCATTTTACTGACGGCTGCCAGAAAACGGGGCCAAATCTGGCCACCTGCCAAAGGGGTACCCCTTTGGGCGGGATTAAAAATTTGATTTTTTCAAAAGTGGACAAATTAGGCATATATGATCATATTGATTGACTCATAATGGACTCTAGTGTTCAAAAATGCTAGACTCAATGAAAAACCCGAATTTCACCCCGATCCCTACATAAGAGGTGACGGTTTTCGAAATCGAGTTGATAATCACCTACAGGCCGATTCAAATTGGCTTTCAACTGATTCGACTTTTGGTAGGGTAGATATTTGAGTTAGGAATCCAACGCAATAAGAATCACGGGTAAAGCTTACTTCTGGAGAGAGTTATAGCCATTTTACTGACGGCTGCCAGAAAACGGGGCCAAATATGGCCACCGGCCAAAGGGGGTACCCCTTTGGGCGGGCTCAAAAATTTGATTTTTTCAAAAGTGGACAGATTAGACATATATGATCATATGGATTGACTCATAATGGACTCTAGTGTTCAAAAATGCGAGAATCAATGAAAAACCCGACGTTCACCCCGATCCCTACATAAGAGGTGACGGTTTTGAAAATCATCTTGATTATCACCTAGAGGCTGACTCAAATAAGGTTTCAACAGTTTTAAATTTTGGTAGGGTATATATTTGATTTAGGAATCCAACTAAACAAGAATCAGGGGTAAAGCTTACTTCTGGAGAGAGTTATAGCCGTTTTACTGACGGCTGCCAGAAAATGGGGCCAAATCTGGCCACCGGCCAAAGGGGTACCCCTTTGGGCGTGCTCAAAATTTTGATTTTTTCAAAATTGGACGGATTAGGCATATATGATCATATGGATTGACTCATAATGGACTCTAGTGTTCAAAAATGCGTGACTCAATGAAAAACCCGACGTTCACCCCGATCCCTACATAAGAGGTGACGGTTTTGGAAATCAACTTAATAATCACCTACAGGCCGACTCAAATAGGGTTTCAACTGATTCGACTTTTGGTAGGGTAGATATATAAGTTAGGAATCCAACGCAACAAGAATCACGGGTAAAGCTTACTTCTGGAGAGAGTTATAGCCATTTTAAGGACGGCTGCCAGAAAACGGGGCCAAATCTGGCTACCGGCCAAAGGGGTACCCCTTTGGGCGGGCTCAAAAATTTGATTTTTTCAAAAGTAGACGGATTAGGCATATATGATCATATGGATTGACTCATAATGGACTCTAGTGTTCAAAAATGCGAGACTCAATGAAAAACCCGACGTTCACCCCGATCCCTACATAAGAGGTGACGGTTTTGGAAATCAACTTGATAATCACCTAGAGGCCGACTCATATAGGGTTTCAACCGGTTCGACTTTTGGTAGGGTAGATATTTGAGTTAAGAATCTAACGCAACAAGAATCACGGGTAAAGCTTACTTCTGGAGAGAGTTATAGCCATTTTACTGACGGCTGCCAGAAAACGGGGCCAAATCTGGCCACCGGCCAAAGGGGTACCCCTTTGGGCGGGCTTAAAAATTTCATTTTTTCAAAAGTGGACAAATTAGGCATATATGATCATATTGATTGACTCATAATGGACGCTAGTATTCAAAAATGCTAGACTCAATGAAAAACCCGAAATTCACCCCGATCCCTACATAAGAGGTGACGGTTTTGGAAATCGAGTTGATAATCACCTACAGGCCGACTAAAATTGGCTTTCAACTGATTCGACTTTTGGTAGGGTACATATTTGAGTTAGGAATCCAACGCAACAAGAATCACGGGTAAAGCTTACTTCTGGAGAGAGTTATAGCCATTTTACTGACGGCTGCCAGAAAACGGGGCCAAATATGGCCACCGGCCAAAGGGGGTACCCCTTTGGGCGGGCTCAAAAATTTGATTTTTTCAAAAGTGGACAGATTAGACATATATGATCAGATGGATTGACTCATAATGGACTCTAGTGTTCAAAAATGCGAGAATCAATGAAAAACCCGACGTTCACCCCGATCCCTACATAAGAGGTGACGGTTTTGAAAATCATCTTGATTATCACCTAGAGGCTGACTCAAATAAGGTTTCAACAGTTTTGAATTTTGGTAGGGTATATATTTGAGTTAGGAATCCAACTAAACAAAAATCACGGGTAAAGCTTACTTCTGGAGAGAGTTATAGCCGTTTTACTGACGGCTGCCAGAAAACGGGGCCAAATCTGGCCACCGGCCAAAGGGGTACCCCTTTGGGCGTGCTCAAAAATTTGATTTTTTCAAAATTGGACGGATTAGGCATATATGATCATATGGATTGACTCATAATGGACTCTAGTTTTCAAAAATGCGAGACTCAATGAAAAACCCGACGTTCACCCCGATCCCTACATAAGAGGTGACGGTTTTGGAAATCAACTTAATAATCACCTACAGGCCGACTCAAATAGGGTTTCAACTGATTCGACTTTTGGTAGGGTAGATATTTAAGTTAGGAATCCAACGCAACAAGAATCACGGGTAAAGCTTACTTCTGGAGAGAGTTATAGCCATTTTACTGACGGCTGCCAGAAAACGGGGCCAAATCTGGCTACCGGCCAAAGGGGTACCCCTTTGGGCGGGCTCAAAAATTTGATTTTTTCAAAAGTAGACGGATTAGGCATATATGATCATATGGATTGACTCATAATGGACTCTAGTGATCAAAAATGCGAGACTCAATGAAAAACCCGACGTTCACCCCGATCCCTACATAACAGATGACGGTTTTGGAAATCAACTTGATAATCACCTAGAGGCCGACTCAAATAGGGTTTCAACCGGTTCGACTTTTGGTAGGGTAAGTATTTGAGTTAAGAATCCAACGCAACAAGAATCACGGGTAAAGCTTACTTCTGGAGAGAGTTATAGCCATTTTACTGACGGCTGCCAGAAAACGGGGCCAAATCTGGCCACCGGCCAAAGGGGTACCCCTTTGGGCGGGCTTAAAAATTTGATTTTTTCAAAAGTGGACAAATTAGGCATATATGATCATATTGATTGACTCATAATGGACGCTACTATTCAAAAATGCTAGACTCAATGAAAAACCCGAAATTCACCCCGATCCCTACATAAGAGGTGACGGTTTTGGAAATCGAGTTGATAATCACCTACAGGCCGACTAAAATTGGCTTTCAACTGATTCTACTTTTGGTAGGGTAGATATTTGAGTTAGGAATCCAACGCAACAAGAATCACGGGAAAAGCTTACTTCTGGAGAGAGTTATAGCCATTTTACTGACGGCTGCCAGAAAACGGGGCCAAATCTGGCTACCGGCCAAAGGGGTACCCCTTTGGGCGGGCTCAAAAATTTGATTTTTTCAAAAGTAGACGGATTAGGCATATATGATCATATGGATTGAATCATAATGGACTCTAGTGTTCAAAAATGTGAGACTCAATGAAAAACCCGACGTTTACCCCGATCCCTACATAAGAGGTGACGGTTTTGGAAATCAACTTGATAATCACCTAGAGGCCGACTCAAATAGGGTTTCAACCGGTTCGACTTTTGGTAGGGTAGATATTTGAGTTAGGAATCCAATGCAACAAGAATCACGGGTAAAGCTTACTTCTGGAGAGAGTTATAGCCATTTTACTGACGGCTGCCAGAAAACGGGGCCAAATATGGCCACCGGCCAAAGGGGGTACCCCTTTGGGCGGGCTCAAAAATTTGATTTTTTCAAAAGTGAACAGATTAGACATATATGATCATATGGATTGACTCATAATGGACTCTAGTGTTCAAAAATGCGAGAATCAATGAAAAACCCGACGTTCACCCCGATCCCTACATAAGAGGTGACGGTTTTGAAAATCATCTTGATTATCACCTAGAGGCTGACTCAAATAAGGTTTCAACAGTTTTAAATTTTGGTAGGGTAGATATTTGAGTTAGGAATCCAACTAAACAAGAATCACGGGTAAAGCTTACTTCTGGAGAGAGTTATAGCAATTTTACTGACGGCTGCCAGAAAACGGGGCCAAATCTGGCCACCGGCCAAAGGGGTACCCCTTTGGGTGTGCTCAAAAATTTGATTTTTTCAAAATTTAACGGATTAGGCATATATGATCATATGGATTTACGCATAATGGACTCTAATGTTCAAAAATGCGAGACTCAATGAAAAACCCGACGTTCACCCCGATCCCTACATAAGAGGTGACAGTTTTGGAAATCAATTTGATAATCACCTAGAGGCCGACTCAAATAGGGTTTCAACCGGTTCGACTTTTGGTAGGGTAGATATTTGAGTTAAGAATCCAACGCAACAAGAATCACGGGTAAAGCTTACTTCTGGAGAGAGTTATAGCCATTTTACTGACGGCTGCCAGAAAACGGGGCCAAATCTGGCCACCGGCCAAAGGGGTACCCCTTTGGGCGGGCTTAAAAATTTGACTTTTTCAAAAGTGGACAAATTAGGCATATATGATCATATTGATTGACTCATAATGGACTCTGGTATTCAAAAATGCTAGACTCAATGAAAAACCCGAAATTCACCCCGATCCCTACATAAGAGGTGACGGTTTTGGAAATCGAGTTGATAATCACCTACAGGCCGACTCAAATTGGCTTTCAACTGATTCGACTTTTGGTAGGGTAGATATTTGAGTTAGTAATCCAACGCAACAAGAATCACGGGTAAAGCTTACTTCTGGAGAGAGTTATAGCCATTTTACTGACGGCTGCCAGAAAACGGGGCCAAATCTGGCTACCGGCCAAAGGGGTACCCCTTTGGGCGGGCTCAAAAATTTGATTTTTTCAAAAGTAGACGGATTAGGCATATACGATCATATGGATTGACTCATAATGGACTCTAGTGTTCAAAAATGCGAGACTCAATGAAAAACCCGACGTTCACCCCGATCCCTACATAAGAGGTGACGGTTTTGGAAATCAACTTGATAATCACCTAGAGGCCGACTCAAATAGGGTTTCAATCGGTAGACTTTTGGTAGGGTAGATATTTGAGTTAGGAATCCAATGCAATAAGAATCACGGGTAAAGCTTACTTCTGGTGAGAGTTATAGCCATTTTACTGACGGCTGCCAGAAAACGGGGCCAAATATGGCCACCGGCCAAAGGGGGTACCCCTTTGGGCGGGCTCAAAAATTTGATTTTTTCAAAAGTGGACAGATTAGACATATATGATCATATGGATTGATTCATAATGGACTCTAGTGTTCAAAAATGCGAGAATCAATGAAAAACCCGACGTTCACCCCGATCCCTACATAAGAGGTGACGGTTTTGAAAATCATCTTGATTATCACCTAGAGGCTGACTCAAATAAGGTTTCAACAGTTTTGAATTTTGGTAGGGTAGATATTTGAGTTAGGAATCCAACTAAACAAGAATCACGGGTAAATCTTACTTCTGGAGAGAGTTATAGCCGTTTTACTGACGGCTGCCAGAAAACGGGGCCAAATCTGGCCACCGGCCAAAGGGGTACCCCTTTGGGCGTGCTCAAAAATTTGATTTTTTCAAAATTGGACGGATTAGGCATATATGATCATATGGATTGACTCATAATGGATTCTAGTGTTCAAAAATGCGAGACTCAATGAAAAACCCGACGTTCACCCCGATCCCTACATAAGAGGTGACGGTTTTGGAAATCAACTTGATAATCACCTAGAGGCCGACTCAAATAGGGTTTCAACCGGTTCGACTTTTGGTAGGGTAGATATATGAGTTAAGAATCCAACGCAACAAGAATCACGGGTAAAGCTTACTTCTGGAGAGAGTTATAGCCATTTTACTGACGGCTGCCAGAAAACGGGGCCAAATATGGCCACCGGCCAAAGGGGGTACCCCTTTGGGCGGGCTCAAAAATTTGATTTTTTCAAAAGTGGACAGATTAGACATATATGATCATATGGATTGACTCATAATGGACTCTAGTGTTCAAATATGCGAGAATCAATGAAAAACCCGACGTTCACCCCGATCCCTACATAAGAGGTGACGGTTTTGAAAATCATCTTGATTATCACCTAGAGGCTGACTCAAATAAGGTTTCAATAGTTTTGAATTTTGGTAGGGTAGATATTTGAGTTAGGAATCCAACTAAACAAGAATCACGGGTAAAGCTTACTTCTGGAGAGAGTTATAGCCGTTTTACTGACAGCTGCCAGAAAACGGGGCCAAATCTGGCCACCGGCCAAAAGGGTACCCCTTTGGGCGTGCTCAAAAATTTGATTTTTTCAAAATTGGACGGATTAGGCATATATGATCATATGGATTGACTCATCATGGACTCTAGTGTTCAAAAATGCGAGACTCAATGAAAAACCCGACGTTCACCCCGATCCCTACATAAGAGGTGACGGTTTTGGAAATCAACTTCATAATCACCTACAGGCCGACTCAAATAGGGTTTCAACTGATTCGACTTTTGGTAGGGTAGATATTTGAGTTAGGAATCCAACGCAACAAGAATCACGGGTAAAGCTTACTTCTAGAGAGAGTTATAGCCATTTTACTGACGGCTGCCAGAAAACGGGGCCAAATCTGGCTACCGGCCAAAGGGGTACCCCTTTGGGCGGGCTCAAAAATTTGATTTTTTCAAAAGTAGACGGATTAGGCATATATGATCATATGGATTGACTCATAATGGACTCTAGTGTTCAAAAATACGAGACTCAATGAAAAACCCGACGTTCATCCCGATCCCCACATAAGAGGTGACGGTTTTCGAAATCAACTTGATAATCACCTAGAAGCCGACTCAAATAGGGTTTCAACCGGTTCGACTTTTGGTAGGGTAGATATTTGAGTTAAGAATCCAACGCAACAAGAATCACGGGTAAAGCTTACTTCTGGAGAGAGTTATAGCCATTTTACTGACGGCTGCCAGAAAACGGGGCCAAATCTAGCCACCGGCCAAAGGGGTACCCCTTTAGGCGGGCTTAAAAATTTTATTTTTTCAAAAGTGGACAGATTAGGCATATATGATCATATTGATTGACTCATAATGGACTCTAGTGTTCAAAAATGCGAGACTCAATGAAAAACCCGACGTTCACCCCGATCCCTACATAAGAGGTGACGGTTTTGGAAAACAACTTGATAATCACCTAGAGGCTGACTCAAATAGGGTTTCAACCGGTTCGACTTTTGGTAGGGTAGATATTTGAGTTAAGAATCCAACGCAACAAGAATCACGGGTAAAGCTTACTTCTGGAGAGAGTTATAGCCATTTTACTGATGGCTGCCAGAAAACGGGGCCAAATCTGGCCACCGGCCAAAGGGGTACCCCTTTGGGCAGGCTTAAAAATTTATTTTTTCAAAAGTGGACAGATTAGGCATATATGATCATATTGATTGACTCATAATGGACTCTAGTATTCAAAAATGCTAGACTCAATGAAAAACCCGAAATTCACCCCGATCCCTACATAAAAGGTGACGGTTTTGGAAATCGAGTTGATAATCACCTACAGGCCGACTCAAATTGGCTTTCAACTGATTCGACTTTTGGTAGGGTAGATATTTGAGTTAGGAATCCAACGCAACAAGAATCATGGGTAAAGCTTACTTCTGGAGAGAGTTATAGCCATTTTACTAACGGCTGCCAGAAAACGGGGCCAAATCTGGCTACCGGCCAAAGGGGTACCCCTTTGGGCGGGCTCAAAAATTTGATTTTTTCAAAAGTAGACGGATTAGGCATATATGATCATATGGATTGACTCATAATGGACTCTAGTGTTCAAAAATGCGAGACTCAATGAAAATCCCGACGTTCACCCCGATCCCTACATAAGAGGTGACGGTTTTGGAAATCAACTTGATAATCACCTAGAGGCCGACTCAAATAGGGTTTCAACCGGTTCGACTTTTGATAGGGTAGATATTTGAGTTAGGAATCCAATGCAACAAGAATCACGGGTAAAGCTTACTTCTGGAGAGAGTTATAGCCATTTTACTGACGGCTGCCAGAAAACGGGGCCAAATATGGCCACCGGCCAAAGGGGGTAACCCTTTGGGCGGGCTCAAAAATTTGATTTTTTCAAAAGTGGACAGATTAGACATATATGATCATCTTGATTGACTCATAATGGACTCTAGTGTTCAAAAATGCTAGACTCAATGAAAAACCCGAAGTTCACCCTAATCCCTACATAAGAGGTGACGGTTTTGGAAATCAACTTGATAATCACCTACAGGCCGACTCAAATAGGGTTTCAACTGATTCGACTTTTGGTAGGGTAGATATTTGAGTTAGGAATCCAACGCAACAAGAATCACGGGTAAAGCTTACTTCTGGAGAGAGTTATAGCCATTTTACTGACGGCTGCCAGAAAACGAGGCCAAATCTGGCCACCGGCCAAAGGGGTACCCCTTTGGGCGTTCTCAAAAATTTGATTTTTTCAAAATTGGACGGATTAGGCATATATGATCATGTGGATTGACTAATAATGGATTATAGTGTTAAAAAATGCTAGACTCAATGAAAAACCCGACGTTCACCCCGATCCCTACATAAGATGTGACGGTTTTGGAAATCAACTTGATAATCACCTAGAGCCTGACTCAAATAGGGTTTCAACTGATTCGACTTTTGGTAGGGTAGATATTTGAGTTAGGAATCCAACGCAACAAGAATCACGGGTAAAGCTTACTTCTGGAGAGAGTTATAGCCATTTTACTGACGGCTGCTAGAAAACGAGGCCAAATCTGGCCAACGGCCAAAGGGGTACCACTTTGGGCGAGCTCAAAAATTTGATTTTTTCAAAAGTGGACGGATTAAGCAGAAATGATCATATGGATTGACTCATAATGGACTCTAGTGTTCAAAAATGCGAGACTCAATGAAAAACCCGACGTTCACCCCGATCCTTACATAAGAGGTGACGGTTTTGGAAATCAAATTGATAATCACCTAGAGACCGACTCAAATAGGGTTTCAACCGGTTCGACTTTTGGTATGGTAGATATTTGAGTTAGGAATCCAACGCAACAAGAATCACGGGTAAAGCTTACTTCTGGAGAGAGTTATAGCCGTTTTACTGACGGCTGCCAGAAAACGATGCGAAATCTGGCCACCGGCCAAAGGGGTACCCCTTTGGGCGGGCTCAAAAATTTGATTTTCTCAAAAGTGGACGGATTAGGCATATATGATCATACGGATTGACTCATAATGGACTCTAGTGTTAAAAAATGCGAGACTCAAAGAAAAACCCGACGTTCACCACGATCCCTACATAAAAGGTGACGGTTTTGGAAATCAACTTGATAATCACCTAGAGGCCGACTCAAATAGGGTTTCAACCTGTTCGACTTTTGGTAGGGTAGATATTTGAGTTAAGAATCCAACGCAACAAGAATCACGGGTAAAGCTTACTTCTGGAGAGAGTTATAGCCATTTTACTGACGGCTGCCAGAAAACGGGGCCAAATCTGGCCACCGGCCAAAGGGGTACCCCTTTGGGCGGGCTTAAAAATTTTATTTTTTCAAAAGTGGACAGATTAGGCATATATGATCATATTGATTGACTCATAATGGACTCTAGTGTTCAAAAATGCGAGACTCAATGAAAAACCCGACGTTCACCCCGATCCTTACATAAGAGGTGACGGTTTTGGAAATCAAATTGATAATCACCTAGAGACCGACTCAAATAGGGTTTCAACCGGTTCGACTTTTGATATGGTAGATATTAGAGTTAGGAATCCAACGCAACAACAATCACGGGTAAAGCTTACTTCTGGAGAGAGTTATAGCCGTTTTACTGACGGCTGCCAGAAAACGATGCCAAATCTGGCCACCGGCCAAAGGGGTACCCCTTTGGGCGGGCTCAAAAATTTGATTTTTTCAAAAGTGGACGGATTAGGCATATATGATCATACGGATTGACTCATAATGGACTCTAGTGTTAAAAAATGCGAGACTCAAAGAAAAACCCGACGTTCACCCCGATCCCTACATAAGAGGTGACGGTTTTGGAAATCAACTTAATAATCACCTAGAGGCCGACTCAAATAGGGTTTCAACCTGTTCGACTTTTTGTAGGGTAGATATTTGAGTTAAGAATCCAACACAACAAGAATCACGGGTAAAGCTTACTTCTGGAGAGAGTTATAGCCATTTTACTGACGGCTGCCAGAAAACGGGGCCAAATCTGGCCACCGGCCAAAGGGGTACCCCTTTGGGCGGGCTTAAAAATTTTATTTTTTCAAAAGTGGACAGATTAGGCATATATGATCATATTGATTGACTCATAATGGACTCTAGTGTTCAAAAATGCGAGACTCAATGAAAAACCCGACGTTCACCCCGATCCTTACCTAAGAGTTGACGGTTTTGGAAATCAAATTGATAATCACCTAGAGACCGACTCCAATAGGGTTTCAACCGGTTCGACTTTTGGTATGGTAGATATTTGAGTTAGGAATCCAACGCAACAACAATCACGGGTAAAGCTTACTTCTGGAGAGAGTTATAGCCGTTTTACTGACGGCTGCCAGAAAACGATGCCAAATCTGGCCACCGGCCGAAGGGGTACCCCTTTGGGCGGGCTCAAAAATTTGATTTTTTCAAAAGTGGACGGATTAGGCATATATGATCATACGGATTGACTCATAATGGACTCTAGTGTTCAAAAATGCGAGACTCAAAGAAAACGGGGTTTTAACCGGTTCGACTTGATAATCACCTAGAGGCCGACTCAAATAGGGTTTTAACCGGTTCGACTTTTGGTAGGGTATATATTTGAGTTAAGAATCCAACGCAACAAGAATCACAGGTAAAGCTTACTTCTGGAGAGAGTTATAGCCATTTTACTGACGGCTGCCAGAAAACGGGGCCAAATCTGGCCACCGGCCAAAGGGGTACCCCTTTGGGCGGGCTTAAAAATTTGATTTTTTCAAAAGTGGACAGATTAGCCATATATAATCATATTGATTGACTCATAATGGACTCTAGTGTTCAAAAATGCTAGACTCAATGAAAAACCCGAAGTTCACCCTGATCCCTATATAAGAGGTGACGGTTTTGGAAATCAACTTGATAATCACCTACATGCCGACTCAAATAGGGTTTCAACCTGTTCGACTTTTGGTAGGGTAGATATTTGAGTTATGAATCCAACGCAACAAGAATCACGGGTAAAGCTTACTTCTGGAGAGAGTTATAGCCATTTTACTGACGGCTGCCAGAAAACGGGGCCAAATCTGGCCACCGGCCAAAGGGGTACCCCTTTGGGCGGGCTCAAAAATTTCATTTTTTCAAAAGTGGACAGATTAAGCATATATGATCATATGGATTGACTCATAATGGACTCTAGTGTTCAAAAATGCTAGACTCAATGAAAGACCCGACGTTCACCCCGATCCCTACATAAGAGGTGACGGTTTTGAAAATCAACTTGATAATCACCTAGAGGCCGACTTAAATAGGGTTTCAACCGGTTCTACTTTTGGTAGGGTAGATATTTGAGTTAGGAATCCAACGCAATAAGAATCACGGGTAAAGCTTACTTCTGGAGAGAGTTATAGCCATTTTACTGACGGCTGCCAGAAAACGGGCCAAATCTGCGTACCCCTTTGGGCGGGCTCAAAAATTTGATTTTTTCAAAATTGGACGGATTAGGCATATATGATCATGTGGATTGACTAATAATGGACTATAGTGTTAGGAAATGCTAGACTCAATGAAAAACCCGACGTTCACCCCGATACCTACATAAGAGGTGACAGTTTTTGAAATCAACTTGATAATCACCTAGAGGCCGACTTAAATAGGGTTTCAACCGGTTCCACTTTTGGTAGGGTAGATATTTGAGTTAGGAATCCAACGCAATAAGAATCACGGGTAAAGCTTACTTCTGGAGAGAGTTATAGCCATTTTACTGACGGCTGCCAGAAAACGGGCCAAATCTGCGTACCCCTTTGGGCGGGCTCAAAAATTTGTTTTTTTCAAAAGTGGACAGATTAGGCATATATGATCATATGGATTGACTCATAATGGACTCTAGTTTTCAAAAATGCTAGACTCAATGAAAAACCCGACGTTCTCCCCGATCCCTACATAAGAGGTGACGGTTTTGGAAATCATCTTGATAATCACCTAGAGGCCGACTCAAATAAGGTTTCAACCGTTTTGAATTTTGGTAGGGTAGATATTTGAGTTAGGAATCCAACTAAACAAGAATCAGGGGTAAAGCTTACTTCTGGAGATAGTTATAGCCGTTTTACTGACGGATGCCAGAAAACGGGGCCAAATATGGCCACCGGCCAAAGGGGGTACCCCTTTGGGCGGGCTCAAAAATTTGATTTTTTCAAAAGTGGACAGATTAGACATATATGATCATCTTGATTGACTCATAATGGACTCTAGTGTTCAAAAATGCTAGACTCAATGAAAAACCCGAAGTTCACCCTAATCCCTACATAAGAGGTGACGGTTTTGGAAATCAACTTGATAATCACCTACAGGCCGACTCAAATAGGGTTTCAACTGATTCGACTTTTGGTAGGGTAGATATTTGAGTTAGGAATCCAACGCAACAAGAATCACGGGTAAAGCTTACTTCTGGAGAGAGTTATAGCCATTTTACTGACGGCTGCCAGAAAACGGGGCCAAATCTGGCTACCGGCCAAAGGGGTACCCCTTTGGGCGGGCTCAAAAATTTGATTTTTTCAAAAGTAGACGGATTAGGCATATATGATCATATGGATTGACTCATAATGGACTCTAGTGTTCAAAAATGCGAGACTCAATGAAAAACCCGACGTTCACCCCGATCCCTACATAAGAGGTGACGGTTTTGGAAATCAACTTGATAATCACCTAGAGGCCGACTCAAATAGGGTTTCAACCGGTTCGACTTTTGGTAGGGTAGATATTTGAGTTAGGAATCCAACGCAACAAGAATCACGGGTAAAGCTTACTTCTGGAGAGAGTTATAGCCATTTTACTGACGGCTGCTAGAAAACGAGGCCAAATCTGGCCACCGGCCAAAGGGGTACCACTTTGGGCGGGCTCAAAAATTTGATTTTTTCAGAAGTGGACGGATTAGGCATAAATGATCATATGGATTGACTCATAATGGACTCTAGTGTTCACAAATGCAATACTCAATGAAAAACCCGACGTTCGCCCCGATCCCTACATAAGAGGTGACGGTTTTGGAAATCATCTTGATAATCACCTAGAGGCTGACTCAAATAAGTGTTCAACCGTTTTGAATTTTGGTAGGGTAGATATTTGAGTTAGGAATCCAACTAAACAAGAATCACGGGTAAAGCTTAGTTCTGGAGAGAGTTATAGCCGTTTTACTGACGGCTGCCAGAAAACGGGGCCAAATCTGGCCACCGGCCAAAGGGGTACCCCTTTGGGCGTGCTCAAAAATTTGATTTTTTCAAAATTGGACGGATTAGGCATATATGATCATGTGGATTGACTAATAATGGACTATAGTGTTAAAAAATGATAGACTCAATGAAAAACCCGACGTTCACCCCCGATCCCTACATAAGAGGTGACGGTTTTGGAAATCAACTTGATAATCACCTAGAGGCCAACTCAAATAGGGTTTCAACCGGTTCGACTTTTGGTAGGGTAGATATTTGAGTTAGAAATCCAACGTAACAAGAAAACGGGGCCAAATTAGTTTAGGGTTTGGGGTTTGGGGTTTGGGGTTTGGGGTTTGGGGTTTCGGGTTTCGGGTTTGGGGTTTGGGGGTTGGGGTGGGGGTGGGGTTTGGGGTTTGGGGTTTGGGGTTTGGGGTTTTGGGGTTTTGGGGTTTTGGGTTTGGGTTTGGGGGTTGGGGGTTGGGGGTTGGGGGTTTGGGGGTTTGGGGGTTTGGGGGTTTGGGGTTTGGGGTTTGGGGTTTGGGGTTTAGGGGTTTAGGGTTTAGGGGTTTAGGGGTTTAGGGGTTTTGGGGTTTTGGGGTTTGGGGTTTTAGGGTTTGGGGTTTGGGGTTTGGGGTTTGGGGTTTAGGGGTTTAGGGGTTTAGGGGTTTAGGGGTTTTGGGGTTTGGGGTTTGGGGTTTGGGGTTTGGGGTTTGGGGTTTGGGGTTTGGGGTTTGGGGTTTGGGGTTTGGGGTTTGGGGTTTGGGGTTTGGGGTTTTAGGGTTTGGGGTTTGGGGTTTGGGGTTTGGGGTTTGGGGTTTGGGGTTTGGTAGGGTTTAGGGTTTAGGGT